>PVKZ01000882.1:0-567172 GCA_004027375.1 Macroglossus sobrinus
GTAATAGTGAGTGATAAATCTTAAGGTAATAATTTTACTTCTTTATTTCTATATTTGGATATGACATGAAGTATGTGTACGTACCATAAACTATGTGTTTAAATATTGACACATTATGAAACTGGAGGATAGTTCCAGCTATGCTTCATGCACAGACTTTGGACTGAGCATAGTCAGAAATAATTTAAATTTATTATTTGAGGGAGAGACAGGCATATATTTAATAAAATGAAATCTAGTATTTTAAGTGCTTCACCAGTATAAACAAATTACCAGGACAGGACAAAGAATAGAGCGGCATTTCTGCTGGATTGAGGAAGATTCAGAAACCTTTAGAAAGCTGGTTTTACTTGACAGGTACCTTAGACAATATACAGTGTTACAACAAAGAGAAAAAAATAAGAAGAATATAGAAGATCATGAACAAATTTTCAGGGGAATTAGCGTATATAATTTGTTTAATGAATGGTATGCATCAAGAAGGAGCTTAAATATTAGAAAAGTTGAAAGGGAAAACAGAGTCCAACCAGGCTTTGCTCTGTGCCCTACATTGTGCTACTCAGTAGGGAAAGGTGAATTATTCAGAAAAGGGGATAAATAATAATAACATACTCGGACCTTTGGCAGGCAAGAGAAAAAATGCTCACCTCTTTGTGCATAAGCAGTAGATTCCACTAGTTTGGATATCTGTGTAGGGGTTTTCCTAGAAAAGGGGTCATGTTAACAAAGCCCATGTAACCTTGAAATTCAGTTTGGGGTAGTACTTGGCTGGGTGCCATATAATAAAGATATCTAGATCAACAGGGTACTACAACCTCAAGAACTCATTTTACTCAAAGAGCAAGTGAGGACGTAAGGCAATGTATACACATACATACGTGTGTGTGTGTGTGTGTGTGTGTGTGTGTGTGCGCGCGTATGTGTATTTATATTCATATATACTCACACATACATAAAGATATAAGCATACACACATGTCAATGGGCAAAGGTCTATGTTTGTACATGGAGATTTATTTTTTTCTCTTTTTAATGCTCTCTAATATTCCATGGTATTATACAAAATGATTTAATTATTTCCTTATGGAACATTTTTTTCCCAATCTGTTTCTCACACAGTGAATAATGTAATAAATAGCTTTTTATAGATAATGTTGCCTATGTTGATCTTGTATTTAGTAAATATTGTGACACTTTATTATTATTATTTTTTAAATCTCATTCTCTCAAATTTGGGTAGATACGAGTGTTAAGAATTAATTTGTATTTTTATTTGAGTGTTTGTATGCTCATATGCATTTCTTTTGAAATTTGTTTCTCTAATATACAGTTTTTCCTGTTATTTTATATTCTAGTTTAATAGCAGACTTTTAAAATTCTTGTCTTTAATAATATCTGACTTTCACACCATTTATGGAGTGTAACCAAAATTTTATTTATTTCTAGTTAATTTTGGTAAGTGATATATTCTTAGAAATCCATTAACTTCATTTCAGTCATTTAATCTAGAGTGTTAAATTTATTGATGTAAATTCATACATTTTCTCCAATTACTTTCATGAAAAGTAGCATTTATAGCTTTATGATGGTAAGATTCCAAAACACATTACTCAAACTTGGACTTGTACAGCCCTTCAAAAACTCTTATTAATTTCCTCGATGATACATTCATCGTTCATAGATTGGCTCAATCCACTGATTTGCATCAGAAGCAAACATTTTTTTTTTTTGGCATCAAATCTAAATTTACACTCTTATATTAGAGAGAAAAAAAGAGACATTAAAAAACTTAGCATTTACTCCAGTCCCATAGGAAACACAGATTTTCCCTTCACATTAGAAGTATGAAAGAGCATTTTGAGAGGCACAGGGAAGAGCAGCTTGGATGGAGAGACAGATTCGTCAAGCATGTTATCGTTTCTCCTTTCTTCACCTACAACAGACATTGTCAATCAATGAACTAACTTACTAGGTCCTCCTGATGTTACTTGTAAGTGATCGCTATCACAAGTAACATCATGCCTATTAGCAGGAACAATGGAATCTTTCGTTCTTGCAGAGAAAGTCAGGGAAGTTAGTTAGAAGATTCTACCATGATTTTGACCATCACTTTAATGTTGGTGAGTCATTCAGAGTTTCTTTATCTGTAATGGAAGGCAATTACAGGCTTCTACTAGAATTTGGTGAGTAGTCTCATTGGGCTACTATAGGAGGCTAGGATAAAGCAGTAGAAGTGTAGGACATCTAAATAGAATTATCTCAATTAAAATTACACAGAATCTAACTAAAGAACGGCCTTCATACTCTTCTACCACAAATCCTTTAAATATTAATGTATATTTTAATCAGTGGAGATTTAAAAAAGATATTTCAAAAGATATATAAATGGGAAAGAGCTTAATGACTACAGACCTCTTCTAAAATAAAATTCAAAGTCAGATAAAATAATAATCATAATCATATTAAAGTTTGTAAGTAAAGCTAGGAGATAAAATGTGGCATTATGTCATCCTAAAATACACTGTGGCATCAAGTACCTCCTCCTTTATTCTAACTTCTTAATCTGAATAGTTATATTTTATTCTCCTGCAAAGTCTATTACAGGTTCTCCTTAATCATCATATTATGGTAATCTATGATGGCTATAATTTTTATGTGGGATTTCAATATGATTTTTCTGATAATTTTCTTATTCTAGTGGAATTTTCTAAAATATTTGTTTCAATTGCTTTTTTTTAAGTTTAAAAACTGGAAACAGAATAGCTACATTGCAATATCTGGGTTAATAAAACATGTAGGTACCATATTTCTTAACATTAATAAAACTCCAGATGTTAAAAAACTCACTAAAAATAACTGGGATTTAAAATGATATTTTTCAGCCTGTTAATTTATCACATGGAGTAAAAATAAGCCATATGTAGGGAATGGAAACTACCAAATGCCTCTGTGTTGCAGTAAACTTAATTATACAGCATACCATCAAATGACAGTAATATTAGAGAGGAAAAGTAGCAATTTCATATGTGCAATAACTGCTTTTTACAAGGATAGAAATTACATCAAGCACATATATGTTTTCAGTTTAATACTGTTTTCTAGCAAGAGCCAGTGGGATTCACAAGGGAGGGAAAGGTTTAACTAAGCAGAAATCTGCTTAGTTCAGAAAAGGCTTATCTACAAAAACCACTGCATGTGTGTGTGTTTATTTGCTAATAATAAGTATCCAATATAAAAAATTATTACTTAATTTTTAAATGTATATGTACACATGTACATGTAATAGTTTTGATCAAAACCATTATTAATGGATGGATTCTTAACTTTTAAAGGGAATCTAAAATGCTTCTTACTACATCTGATATATGTGTATATCACATAGAAGGACTTTATGAGGTTAGCATCCTATTCTAAATTTAATAGACTGAATCTTAATGTTTCTGAAAAAGCTTATATGTGATCATACCCCAAATCTTTCATTTAAAAATCTGAGATTATTATTGACTTTCTGACTTTTACTATTGTTTTCATTAATTTAAGGGAAATTAACATAATACCATTCTTGGTATTAGTTTTCTTGTTTGTCAGTGTACCAATCATGGCTCTGCTTGATATCTGTACCTAAAGGTTTCTTGTCACATAAACCTTGTTTGGAATGATAGCTCTGCCACTATCTGTGTTACATTCGAGAAATTCTCTTAAATTGAATGTGTTCCTTTATCTACAAAATTAGTGTACTAATGCCCACAGTTTTATAATTGTTTTCCCAGGTAGAAATAATGCCTGTAAAGTTCCTACTACGTTGCAAAGCACACATCAAGCAAATAACATACTGATAGCTATTTCTTCTAGCATCATGTACATGGTTTGGTACACATTAGACTGAAATTTTAATTTCAGTTTTAACTTTCTCTTTTGTCCTTAGTCAAATCAACCTCTTTGGGGGCATTGATAATATTTATTTTCATTAGTTTGTTGAAAAATCTTCACATTCTGTTAAAGTTAACATGTGCCTTAATGCTACATATGTCAGGTACTTACTACCTCACATAAAAAAATAAAAGCAACATAGAGTTGTGTTTTTAGATGGTCATGGTGGAAAAAATATCACAGATTATCAGTAAAAATATTACTTGCCTGAAAACATAAAACCAGAGCATTTGAGGCTAAAGGAATTCAAGGGGGGTTGTGAAAAAAGAAGTGAGTAGAGTGCCCTAGTTCTGTGCTCATAAGAGTAAAAAAGGAATGGAGAGATAGGTTAGGGAGGGGTCCACAGCCAGCTTTCATAGGACAGAGTGAACTTCCTGATCATCTTGAGAGGTCAGCACTGGTGAATGGGTAAAGTCTGAGGCTTCCAATGTTATAGGCAATAGGTTTCCATCAGCTGGAGCAAAGATTATCTCCTAATTTGTTAATGCCTAAAATTCTTTTATCAGGAGTCAAAGTTTTTTTTTTTTTTTTTTTTTTTTTGTATAAGTAGAGGTTAAAAGGCTCTGTGCTCTTACATATGTTTCAAGATGTTTTGTTAAGCAAGTTCATCTGATTATCCCTCTGCCATATATATGTCATGGCCTATAACTAGAAATTGCCTGTTTATAATATGAGTATATTCTTTCCTCCTCTCTCACCTAACTTCTTTCTTTCTATTCACCTGCCTACTCACCTAGCTTTCTTCCTTCCTACATAGGTACCTGAAGAGAGAGTACTTTCTTTTTCTTTTAGGAACTGTTTCCATCTCACTTCATTTAATGTCTAAGAATGTTAGGACTATAGATTGCATCCATAAGTTACTTTATTTTCCCAGGGAATAGTTGGTATAATGATAGACATGTAACCAACAAGTGGACAATTTGCAAAATAGAGTCAGCTTCTTTAAAAAATGTGAATATATGTTCTTTAGGGATAAAATCTGAAAAATTCATTACCTCTTGAATAGATCGTTGCCCACAAATGCTATATGGTAGATGTGGTGGTTAAAACAATAATAATATGATATTCTTTTTTGATGCCTGCAAAGCATGATAAGATTTTTTTTAGGATGACTGAAATAAGTGATAATTGTCTAATTGAAACTTGACAATGTATTATGCTCTCAATATATATTAACTTTGAGCTTATAGCAACTCTGGAATGGTAGGTGTCATGGTCCTCCTTCTAGAGAAAAAAAGGATCACTAAAATCATGGATTAAATCCACATTCAATAATAAATATGTAGTAAAGTGAGTATTAAAGTTATATATCTAACTGATTCTATAATAATTCGAGACACTGGAATCAACCTTTACTACTTACTTTTACTTTTTATGTGATCATAATAGTCTCTGTTTTTGCACCTGTAAGATTTATTACAAAATCAAGAGAAATAAAACTCTGAAGACACTTTGTCAGTGTTTTCTATATCAATTTATTTTTTTATTTTTAAAAAATGAAAATTATAATTTTCACACTTGTACATAGGAAGAGGTCAAAGATGTTTTTCAATGTGTTGTCATTCAGGACTTAAGCAGAGTTTTTCAGACTGAAGTAAAGCATCTATTACCAGCTGTGTGAGCTCAGGGGAAAAAAATTATGTTGCAAGAGTTCATTATTTTTCTCCGTTTCTAGCCACTGTCCCCATTCAGGTGTAGCAGCACAGATGGTGCTGTGGTAAAGACACATAACACTGTCAGAAGCTGTAACATATGGCGCAAATCTGGCATTCCACATTCCCACAAGTTTCAAGGTTAAGATAGAAACTTGTCACTTTTCTGGCATTCAATTAGCTTCTTTCCTTTATCTTTACATTAAATAAAAAGGGTCTTTTATGAGAGATTTTTTCCCATAGTTAACTCATTTTCATAACTCTGCCTAGTTTTTTATTAACATTGATCTTATGATGTTTTGAATTATTTTAATGTATCCTGTGTTATGATTATGTTCTAAAAAATTATTTAATTAGAGATTGAATTATATTTAAATGCATTAGAGAAGCTTGCTAAAGGGGTCAATGTATGATGTTTTTGCAAAGTCAAAGTTATGCCCACCTTCTAATGTATATAGTTTTCATAAGTGTGGTTTACTTGAAATGAGAATGTGAATATACTTATTTTCATCAGTAAATTAAGTTTGTTTTAGAATACATATGTGTGTGTGTGTGTGTGTGTGTGTGTAATATATTGTGTATATATACATACACACACTGTATGTGTGTACATACATAACTGAGAAAGTTTTTTCCTGGGACTATATATTACAAAGTTTCATAGCATTATACTTTACTTTTCTTAAAAACACCATGATTTAAAAAATTCTACTAAGAATAAAAACGCAGTAAATATCAGGTAATAAAACTTTTTTTTGTCTGCTGTAGAGCATACATAGAAATCAGTCTAAAATCATCCAAGTTATTGAAATTCAATAACTTATTCATGTTCTCTCTCACAGTCTTCATCTATATGACCCTTCATCAAAGGGAACAGAACAATGAACCATCTTCCAGTGAAAAACTAATTAGAAAAATTTTAAATATGTATCTGAATATAGATGGTATTTAACTCAACATGCTTATTAAAGGATATTGATTAGTGTGCTTTCCCAAAAAGGCTGAATAATTTTTCTCTTCGGTTGTAAAAACTAGAACTATACAGAGTGAATCTGCCTTTAAATATGAACTCCAGTGGCGTAAAGGCATAGAATTAAAGGCATAGTTGTTTGTCCTTAAAAAGGTATCTTTAAATTCTCCAAACATTGACCCACAAAGGCCATTTATGAGGAGTTGAGGTTCTGTGTTATGTTTAGGATGACATAAAATGTCTTTTTAAATATCTCTGAACCAAGATAGATTACTAGACAAACATGTTATTTATCAAATTCAGTTTCCCAAAGGAATTTGCCAAAGTCTGCTATATTTTTGTGAACAAAATGGGAAATTTAAATGAGAAGGTAGTGAATATAAAAACAGGAATAAATTTAACAGGTTGAAATTAAAAAAAAAAAAACTACCTCTAGAACCAATCATGATAGAAGTGTAATGTGTGACCACAAAGCAATTATTTTGATTGTATTCACATTAATAGAGCTATTGCATTCAGAAAATGACTTCAGAGGCATTGTGTAATTTGAGTTTTTTTGGCTTCCTTGGCTTTATCTTTTATTATCCATTTAGCTTGCACTCCAGAATTGAAACCAAGTAAGTCAAAAAAGAGTCCATGCCCACCCATGTGCACAGTGAGGCGACAAGAACTGACACTGAGCTCTGCAGTGGAAAACAGTTAGCTATTTTATTGGGAATGGTACCACCCAGGAGAACAGGAAAAGTAATGCTCAAAAGCCCAAAATCCTAATGGTTTATAGATAAGAGGTTTTATAGAGCAAAAATCATGAGTAATCATGAGTAAGCAGTTTGGAGTTGTGGGTCTTGTTGATTGGTCCTTGTTTAGGTAAGAAGTTAATTTCTATCTTCTGGTCATATGCGTCCCTTCTGGCATTGTCTTACCTGGTTTATGGGAGATGGTGTGATGGTTGTTTGCTCTGTGGACTGAAAAACATCTTAACAATGAGTGTCCATAGGTAATCTTGGTGTGCAGGCATGGAAACAATACATCTTGCGATTCTTAGTCATTGTATGTTATTATTATTTCTGCTGTCTAATTTTTCTGTAGTCGAATAGGCCCTAAGCTAAGCAATTTCTCTGATAGTTAACATGTCTTCCTTCTTGTGGCTGTTAGTATGAACTAGCTCACATACCTATTTTGTAATAAATATATTTTCTGAGGGTATTAATTCTCTGGCTTCGGAATCTAGTTACATTCAACTTTGCTTAGTTTCTCACAGACAATGCACTCTCTTACTTAAGAGGTAGAAAATCATTCTTGGATTGATTCTACAGGTTTCATCCTATGACCCCATAGCCAGGTTAACTGTCCCTCTCATGTATTCCCATTGCACATTGTACTTTTTAATTTTAACCCTTATCACATTGCTTTTTGCAACTGTTGCCTGCCTTGATTGGTTTTCTCCTTTACACTTTACGCTCAATGGAGACAGGGCCAGGTCCATCTTGTGATCACTGTTTCATCTTCTGTGCCTATCAGAGTGTCTGGAACATGAATATCTACTGAATAAAAGTGTTCAAATAAGAAAGGAGATTGTTTAGTTTATGGTGCCTGTTAAGACAGCTGCAAAAGAAAGTACTCTATTCTGGAATATTGCATGTACTGATAAGTACTTGGCTCAAAAAAAAAAAAAAAGTGTACGCAGAGGAGAAGCTACCAATAGGGAGAGAGAAAATATTCTATATTCAATAAGAGAAGCACTAGAAAAAACACAGTATTTTTTCTTCTCAGATGACTGTGCCATGGAAGGACAATTATATATGTTGCAGACAACAACTGAAGATAAAACTAATCTTAAATGAAAGAAGTAATAACTTCAACATGAGGACACACCATTTGATGATTAGCCTTGGCAGAAAATGGAATAAGATCTCTGGCATGTATCTTTTTTTTGTCATTGTAACTGACACTTTGGTGGGAAGAATAGAAGAAGCTTGTAAGTCCATGAATTAGGGAGGAAGTAAGACGTCATTATTTTCTAGGGTAGGAAAAATAATTTTCCCCCTACAATTCTTGGCTTAGATGCATGCCCCCTTTAAACAAAAGACAGCTTAAGAAGAGAAAAGCAAACTGAAATTTAATAACATGTATACCTCCTCTACACAGGAGAAATATCAAGGAAAAGTGAGGAACTCCCCCAAATGGCCCAATCCACCTCCTTAAATACCATCACCAGCTAAAAACAAAAGAAGATGTTGGGGGAGGGCAGATGCGGGAAGTTATCAGGTAAAACACAGTAAGCCGAGGGGAAGGTGTTTTGCAGATTGAACTCATTGCATTCTCTATGGATTTATTTCTCTTCCTGGTTCAGAGAAGGCAACTCCCATATAAATGGAGATTACACACACACACACACACACGCACGCACGCACGCACGCACGCACGCACGCGGTAACTACTACTAGTTTTCAGAGCTTCTCCTGTGTCTACTGCTTCTTAAAAATAAGCCTAAAATCACAGTTATGCTAAAGAGACATATTTTGGAGTGGTAAATTCTGCTCCCCTTCAGTTTCTAAGACATGTTTAAGATTATGTGGGATAGATATCTGAGATTATGTGGAACAAGTAGGCTAAACAAACAAACAAACAAAAGGCAGAAGAAATTGGAATGATAAACAGTTTTGTGGCTGCTGTTGTTTTTGGAAGTGACATTCAGCAGCATTTAACTGTGGCCCGAGCATCTACTGAGGCCTTACCATGACGATGTCAGTGTTTCTAAATATGAGGTCTTTGTATCTGCTAATCTTGGGAATGTTCCATTTCCCAATTATTTTAAATCTGTCTATACCTATATTTAATTATGTGTTTTATTTGAATATTTTAATGAAGTTAAATGTATTTAATAAATAAAGGATAGGGTGCCATGTGTCAGAAACAGTTCCATGTCTCATATATATATATATATATATATATATATATATATATATATATATATATATATATATGAAATAATTTAATTCACATGGTAGACAGCTTTTATTCCTTTTTAATAAGTGAGAAAACCAGGACACAAAGGGGTTAATAATTTCCTGGAGGCCACACAGATAGAACGTGGTACCCAGGACTGAAACCCAGGCTTTCTAGGTAGTCAGAATCATCTGAAGGAACATTCGTGACCGAATGGCCATGTGAAGCTCTAGTACTTTCACTTTAACTGCTAATTCTATTGTCTTGAATAAACATTCTAATATGTTTTAAAAACTCAGTTTTCAAAGCTTTTATGCTTTTTTAGGAGTATTGTTTATAACCAGCATAACATTCCCTTTTTGTTTATCCAGTCTGATTATGTCTTTTAATTAGTGAGTTTAATCTGTTTACATATATTTTCCTGATAGATATATTTGGGTGTAGCCTATCAATTTTACTTTCTATTTTCTATTTACCTTCCTACATTCTTGGCTCTTTTCCTCTTCTTTCTCTGCCTTTTGTAAAGTTAAAGTTTTTTATATTCTTCCATATATGTTTTCTTCTCTTGGTAGGTTTAGAAAACAGGAATTATATGTTTTAGTGTTAACTTTAAAATTTTAATATTCATGCTTTACAATATATTTCGATATACTAAACATTATGCTCAGGCAATATTTCCTTTTACAAGAACTTTCTTAACAATTTGTCAACAATTATTGCTTACCATTTCTTAAGTACTGTATACCTATACATAAACACACATATAAACCATATATAAAAAGTCATTAGTTATTCACATATTCTAAAAATTTTGGTGTTCACCATAATCTTTTCACCCAATGCCTTACCCCTGGTTGCACTTTTAATTTTAACCCATGCTTTAATAATTTCTTTATTGAGAATGTATGCGATGATTTAGCTAGAGGTAGTATTTTAGCCTGGCAGTTATTTTCTCTCAAGATTGTTAAGGCATTTCTTTCATCTATTTCTACTGATAAAGAACTTTTCCTTTGGTTTATTTATTTTTCCTTTTTAGTTAATGCCATCCTCTTCTTGTTTTTAAGATTTCAGTTTATCATTGATGTGAATAGTTTATCAGGTTTAGGTAGGTTTCTTTATCATTTTTATTTATCCTATTCAGTACTTGGAGTGCCTTTTGAATCAGAATATCCACGCCATTGTAAACAAACTCAACAAAGACACAGAAGCGGACAAGGACACTTTTCAAATTCAGATACCAGTTTGCAAACTGGGAAGATATGGCCTCTTATAGAAACTGAAGAGACCAAGGAGAGGTGTTTTTTTTTTAATAGAAAAAATGTCCTACCCATAGTACCCATATCAGCATGTTATATGTAAATGAGGTTTCTAAATTGTACAGTTTGGATACATCTATAGAAATCGAAATAAGGGTGCATTTTGTGGCATTCTGATTGGTCAGGGCAGGTAACCATCTGTTGGTTGGGTCAGATAGCATGGCACTGAGGGAACAAGTGTCTCCCCGGTGGCAATTGCCTCAGAAGGCTTCAAAGGATGTGGTTGGTACAAGAAACCCCAAATTCATCTCTGGGTCTTCTGGGTAAACGCGAGGCCCCGTCAGTAAAATCAGCGCAAGACCATGATTTTGGATTTAGGCCCAGGTAATCATAAGGGGCCTGAGTCCATCTCCAGAGATAAATTCCTTTTTAAATTTCACACTCGATAATTTCTTTCCAGGTTCCATACTTGTTCTGGATTCTGAGAAATTATCACCATTTACTTTTCTTGAATATGACTTTGGGTCCATTCTTCTGAAATACTTATCAGATACATGGTGGTGACTCCATTGTGTATGCTGCATTGCTTTTATTTTTTAAATTATATTTATTTACTTATGTTTTGAGGCCATGTTCTAAGTAAAGTCCTCAATATCATTTTCAAATTCAGTATGTCTCTCCTCAACTGTGTCCACTGTGTCTACAGTTTAGTTTATTTACTGAGGTTTTTTTTTTTAAAATTTATTTTAGTGGTACATGCTTCTTTACTAATATTTCTTATAGGTTTCTTTCCTATCTCACTGTTTTTATCTGTTTCATTAAAATACTTGATAAAATTATTATTTGTCCCTTTGAAAATTATAAACTGTTACGGATTCATTTTACATTCTTATTCATATAAACTTTATTTTGGGTAACTTTGAGATCTGATTGATGATTTTGAAGACTATTTTTTTTTTTTAATATTATGTTTCTTCATCTGTTCTGGAACTTTGGCCACCAGGCTTGCTTTAAGTGGGAAGATCTTTGTCTCTTTCTCTCTCTCTTTTCTTTGTGTAAGTATGTTTCTTCTTATATATTAATCATTTTGGTGGTTTTCTTCATTTGCCCTTCAGTGCTTATCCAAGTCCCAGGCCCGTAGTAACAGTTGGGTACTCTGTCTTATAGGCAAGTAACATAAATGGCTAATGAACACTTAGGGACCTTGATTTATTTCTCATTTTTGAAGATGTGTCCTCCTGCTTCCATAATATCAGAATTCCATATATGTGGCATCCTTAGGGAACAGAATTTTTTAGTCTTTAATCAGCAGTAGGAGCTCCACCACCCAATCTCTGCTTTAAGCTTTAGGTATAGATCTCTAAATCCATTTTATATGAGCACTTTTAATCCCCATAGCCCCAGAACAACTGACCTCTTGTCACTGCCTCATTTTAAACTTTAATCCCAGAAGCCCAGAGGACATAGTTCTACTCATTACCTTATATTTATGGCCCATGAAAATGTCCGTCCAGTTTGTAAGACCTGCTGTGTCTTTAGTTGTTGTTGTTGTTTCTGTTTTATATATAACTGTTATGTGATTGGGGCAAGAGTTCCATCATAGTGTGATTTTACTCTCTTCTCAACAACAGTTCTTCTAACTCATCATCTTTATTTCAGAATATTAAAAAAAGAGAACTGGATTTAATAACATAGTAACATGGAAAGTTAAATACATCTATACAATACAGTAGATAATATAGAAAAATGCAGGGGTGGGGGATAGTCTTTCATATCAGTGAACTGAACTCAAAGGGATTATGGTTTGGCAATCATTTGTAGGGTCACTTGTTAAGTGGTGGTGCAGTTTTAGCAAAACATCATCTATGATAAGAAATTAGTGTTGTTTTGAATACCATTAGTATTGTTGTTTTGTTTGGATTTACTTTGTAAATATTTTGTTATATAACTGTATAAGTGTCCTATACATATAGACCTTAACCTCATTTTGAATTGATCTTAATTAACCAATTTGATAAAAACAATCCTAAATACTAGATATATTTTTTAAAGGGAAGAACTTCAAAGCTGACTAACATGAGATAGTATGATTTAATCCTCATATTAATTTTGTGAGGTAGGCTCAATGCTGATTTTATTTCCCACATTTAGATAAGAGAATTTGGGAAGAATGTTAAGTGAGTGTCACAGAATCAAATCATTAGTAAGCCAAAATATAAATTGGTTTGCAGAATTGTTACATTTCATGACTAAGAAAGATGCACCAAGGCAATGGAAAGGAAAAAGGAAGCACCTGTTTGTCAAAGAATGACTTTCTTTTATCAAACTTTAACAGTAACCCAGCTTACGTCTTTTCTCCAAAATTCTAATATATGTTGGATTTAAGAATAAACTGGTCCCCCACTGGATAAAATAAAAAAACTGAGAAGAAACATAAACCAAGTGATATAAATAAATGACAAGATATAGAAAGTCATTAGACAATCATTTATTCAAAATACATGGAATGGTCATCCTTAAAATTGTCTATATTGTATGCTTCTCTAGTTCTGTGATCAAATATATTTTAGGTATAAAGAAAGTTTCAACATTTCTAGCAATAACCGTAGCAGTTGGAAGCATTATACGTGTGACTCCTTATGTGTATTTAGAAATGATTTAAACAAAGGAGAAAATGACATTTAGGTTTTTCTGAAATTAGATAATTATAAAACTCTACTGCAGAAAATTTTATGATAATGGCAATATTGTTTGAGTAGAAAATTAAAATTTTATTAAATATGAAGCTGGAATAAAAGTATTATAAACTCCCTTTTACACATTAAATTTTGACTGTTATAACTAAAACACAACTTTATTTTTGGAGTTAAAAACTATTCCTATTATATTTCAAATAAATTGTCACACATGAGGTCATTTCACAAGGAAATAATGTTACTTTTTGCCTTCCCTATTTTTTTTTAACTGAAGGAAATAATGTGTTTTTTAGAAGTCTGGTAAGAACTCTTCAGCAATAAGTAATATTTAATGTTATAAGACAGAAATTAAATATTTAATATTTTAATATGTAAAATATGTTGACATATCATGTGAGAGAGGGAGAAAACTGATCAATACAAATAAATTACATCTTGCATATAAGGTGACCCTTAAACAACACGAAAGTTAGGAGTGCCGACCATACCCACACTCAAAAATTTACATTTAACTTTCTATTCTCCCACAATTTAACTGCTGCGAGCCTACACTTAACCAGAAGCCTTAATAGTAACATAGTTGTTTGGCATGTATTTTGTATGTTATATGTCTCATGTACTATCTTACAAGCAATTAAGCTAAAGAAAAGAACATGTTATTAAGAAAATCCTGAGGAAGAGAAAATACATTTACAGAATTAAAAAAAAAATCCTCATATAAAGGCTCACACAGTTCAAACCTGTGTTGTTTCAGGGTTAACTGTAACTGTATTTCAACTTTTTAGTAATAGCCTTAATTTAAACTTTTTAAAGAATGTCTTTTTAATTATCTTTTAGAAAAGTCTAATTATCTAGTTTCAGAATTATGGTCAGATGACCTTTACCTCAGATTTTAAATCATTGTTTTTTAAAAAAACATAACTATTAACGTTCAGATAAAAATTAAACAAAAATGTAGTTAAGTATTAAAATTTTAGTGCAGGCATTTGCCAAAAGGTAAACAACAAAAAAGCTGTAGAATGATGAGCTCTTTAGCATATTCAACATTATATTCTATTGGTTATTTAAAAATTAGATATAAAAATGTCAAATAATAGTAAAAAGTAGATACTCAGTACATATCCAGCACTCAAAATTTTTCAGTGGTGGAGGCAGCAAATCCTAGAAATAGTGTAAAATATATTCAACCATTACCAGTAAGTCTAAGTTAAAAATTGTGTCCCCTCCATCCTCTTAAGTTAATGAGAATGTAGTGAATATCATATTGCTCGGACACCTAAACTGTATCTGTCAGACTGCCTCCTGAATTCAAAATGAGGGAAAATCTTTGTATTCTCTTTCTCTTTTCTGGAGAATAGGAGAAGAAATATGGGTGCCAGAGCTAAGAAATACTGATTATAAAAAAAATATGATTGGTAAGCTAAGAAATCAACAGCTTTAAAGTTGGACTTATACTGACTATATGTTCAGCTCAGTCAGCTTATATCATTCATTTTTATATTTGCTTATGAAGTTCACTGATGTTAAAAAATCTTATAACATGTAAAAACATTATAATAGATCAATTATATTAGGCATACTAAATTTAATGTGGAGGAAAATATTTTAAAAATTATGGATATTTAATATGTGCCAACTTTTCTTTTTATAAATGCTCTGAAAACATTGACTCAATTCTGTATAAAGTAGTTAGCTTTGTTATATAAAGTGGTTAGGTTTGTTGGTAGAAATACTAAAATAAATTTTTGCAGGGCATTCATATCAGCCAAAATGCAGACTCTAGATGTTCTTTATGCTGTTATCAGTGTTTTTAAGGGGTTTGTGACCCAGTATTGCAAACCTTAAAAATGCAATAAGGTAGTGACCTCTAGTGAGTCATTAAATAATCTTATTCAATATTTGTTTAATCACAGCTATTAAAGGATACAGCTCATATGAAATTTTATTTTGAGTAATTCTTGATTGAAATCTAATATTTTATGTTGTGTAGTAGTTAATAATACTAGAAGTTTAATTTTAGGAGGCTCATCAAACAAACAAAAACACTGAAACATGGAATGAAATGAAAATGTCTTATTTAACTACACATAGTTATCATTTTACCATTCTAATCTCATATCCCACCATTTACCTCTCACATTCCAGTATTACCTGACACATCACTGTATCTTTACTGGTCTATGGAATCCTCTTTTTTTTTGGAATTGTCTTCCATGTCCTTTTTACTAGACAGAAACTGTATGTAATGTTGAAACCAATCATCTGACAGTTACTGTCACATTGTAGATTCATATTAGTAAAACTAGTTATTTATTGAATTTATAAGATGTACCAGTATGCTAAGCATTTTACATGCTTGACTTTCTTTAATATTCACAACAACCCTAATGGTGAAGGAGTTGAGACTCAGAAAGGTTTGAAAACTTAACCTAAAGTTGAGTAGGAAATGAGCATTGTTGATTAAATGAATAACCAATAAATACTTGGCTGATGTTTCTTTTATACCATTTTATCTGCTTCTATAACAATGCATATCTTTGGATGTGTAGTTTCTGGGTAGTTCAGGCCCTGTGAACTGTTTTTTTGTTTTGTTTTGTTTTGTTTTCTTTAATAGGAAAAGTAATTACACTTTATTGTAATTACCTGTTAATGCTTCTGTCCCCTGACAAATGATAATAAGCTTCATTGAATAAGGGATTATGAGTATCATATTTGCCATGTCCAGCATATACTATATTCTCAGTAATATAGGTTGAATCCACAAATGGCCCACTTATTTTAGCAAGAGTTTTTAATCAACCCTAGTGACCTTAGCTCTTTATGCATGGTATTTTCTAATACAGTGTTTCATTTATTCTAGTCGTCTTTGTATGACTTTCTTGATTTTGTCGTATCTGAATATTCCTGTATTATTCTTTAATTTTTCTCTTTCCATTGACTGTTTTCTCTCTCTCTTGTTTACTTACCTAGAGACCTTTTTGTCGCCATGATTGGATACCTGTATTGCTGATCATAAGTACAGTAAAAGCAAATACAGCACAGTATTATTGAAATCCAGCTAAACATGGTTTTGTGTCATTTATGTCTAAGGTTCCTTACATCTTGTTGAAGAGGAAGATCTCTAGCTGTTAGAGAGGCACTAAAGAAAGACTAGCACAAAATTATTACTTTCACTTTGATTTATTCAGGATTAAAAGAGCATTGAAAAAGAACTCACTTTTTCTTTATGTTATTCTACTTAGTTGAATGACATGCCTGTGTGACTCCTAAAATTATCTTGGGTGCTATACTAGATGGGTCTTGTAAAATTTTTAGCCTAGTTCCTGGGACATCTCAGGTATTCAATAAATATCAGATATTGTTATGAATATCTCACACTTTGTAACACAACTGTACATAACACTATCTTGCTCCTATGAAATAGGATCAAATAGGATGCATTTCCCTAGAGTTGTAGTTCATTGACACTGTAATCCTTTTAAAGTAATTCCTGCCAACCACCATGCATGTTAATATCTATAAATTTGTGACAAAGAAATGCACTAGAAATTTATGGAGAGTATTAAAATAAATTGAGAAAATAGGAAAGAGGGACTGTATTGAGTGTGATTCACTAAGGGAACGGAAGCTACTGGATCAATGACCACCTTCAACAGAGTCAGAGTTAAGCTTGCCTCAAGATGTCACGCTATTAAACAGCAAAGAGCAGTGATGTGTAACCTTTTCTGAAAACTAAAGAAAAAGGAAATTTGACTTCCAGCAACTTGTTTACATTTATTCAAGAACTGGACGTTGTTAATACTTAAAATAGCGATGAAAATTCGACTACTTGATGCCATAGATGCTGCTGAAAAATTGCGTTTAATTACAATTATTTAATATTCATTGACTATATTATTATTAAAATATGCAGTGAATCTTGTCGAAACAGAGACAAAAATAAAATGCTACCGATTTTGTAGTAACAAAGTTGTTATGCCTCCTACATTTTATTAAATTTTCTATTCTAAAAATCAAAAGTCTAGAAGCATCAGGATTCTTCCAGATATTCATATTGGTGTGAATTTTATGCCCAGATTAATTAGATTAATTATTTAATTAGATTAATTGGTGAGAAAATTAAGCACAAACATTTGTGAGTTCATAACAAATACCCTGTGTATGACTAAAACAACAAGCACATAACACGAGTCTGGTAAATTGCCACCAACCCTAGAGGCGACACTTGCAGAATGCTCTAGAGGGTCCAGTTGAGGTTGACATTTGCAAAAGAAACTGAGTATTGAAGTTTGCTGTAATTAACAATAAAGGAGTGAGAATAATGGAAAATAAACAGAATGACAAAACACACCCTATTTATCAACTATTCGAATTGCACCTCTCATTTAACAAATAAGTATGTCCCTGTCCGAAGCCTAAACTTGTCATAAGCTTGGTTTTAGAGAAATCAGCACTCTGTGGCATTGCTTTAATGTAAACGAACAAGGTCGCTCCAGGCTTGAGACAGCTAATGTATGTGGGAGTTACACAGAATTCGTATTCACTGAGACTGTGGGTCAAATCCTTTGATGACTAATACCTGTTTGGGATGCCTTTGAAGACCTAATAACAGTTTAAAAAAGAAGGCAACATGTATTTGGAATGTTGTGTCCTTATATTTCAAAATGATGTGTAATCGACCCTTGAACAAAGCAAGAATTAGAGACATCGACCCTTTCTCTCCACACACACACACACACACACACACACACACAGAGAGAGAGAGAGAGAAAGAGAGTCAAAAATCTGCATACAACTTTTGACTTCCCAAAAACTAAACTGCTAATAGCCTACTCTTTACCAGAAGCCTTACCTGTAACATAAGCAGTTGATTAGAATATATTTTGTATGGTATATGTATTATATAATGCATTTTTACAATTCAATAAGTTAGAAAAAACAATCAGTAAGAAAATCATGAAAATACATTTACAGTATATACTGAAAAAATTCCTCATAGAAGTGGACCCACTCAATTCAAACTTATGTTGTTCAAGAGCCAACTGTATTTGCAATAAAGTGTTACTTGGTTCATGAGGTGATAATTAGGCTGTTTTATTGTTTTTTAATTGTGGTAAAATATATATAACAAAAATTTTATACATGCAATTTTAAGTGTGCAATTTAGTGGCATTAAGTACATTAACATTGTTGTGCCACCATCCCCACCATCCAGCTCCAGAACTCTTTCATTTTCCCCAAAGTATCTCTGTTTCCATTAACCCTATTCGTGCTTCAACCCCAATTCTACCCCTGGCAACCACCATACTACCTTTTTTCTCTCTGAATTTGACTACTTTAGGTACCTCATATAAGTACAATTATATAATACTCATCCTTTGTGACTGGTTTATTTCATATAGCATAATGTCTTCATGGTTAACCAATGTTGTAACATGTGTTAGAATCTCTTTTTTTATGGCACAAATATTCCATTGTACAGATACATCACATTTTGTTTAAGTCATTTATCTGTTGATGGATACTTGGTTTCTTCCACCTTTGTCTATTCTGAATAATGCTGCTCTCAACATGCATGTGTAAATATCTGTTTGAGTCCCTGCTTTTAATTTTCTTTGAGCTATGTACCCAAGATTAGGGTTGCTGGAGCATATGGTTATTCTATATTTAATTTTTTAAGGAACTACCACACCGACATGGTTTATTTTTATTCAAAGGAATTCATACTGCTTTTTTGTGTTTCTGTCCTCATCTTACTCTCTCCATATCATTACCAGCTACACACACACACACACACTCTCTCTCTCTCTCTCTCTCTCTCTCTCTCTCTCTCTCTCTCTCTCCCTCTCTCCCTCCCTCCCTCCCTCTCTCTTCCTCTCCTCTTTATTCGGATTGGTATTAGCAGGGGAGAGTCATTATGAAGCTCATTAATCTTCATTTTTCACAGCAAGATTCATTTTATAGGACTGGAAGATGCAGAAATGGAAGCACACAGCACTTCGTCAGCAGCTAGTATTTCTAAATGTGATGCCAAGTGAAAATTAAACACAAGAGACCAGACAGCAGCTCTAATAACTCAGTAATTTCTAAATAAATAGACTGAGATTGATGGAAATGAAAACAGTTTTCTGTAACAAGGAAAAGTGTTCAGGGTAGTAATATTTGCCTCAAATATGCTTTGCATAAGGGATTAAAATTCCTGAAAGCCTCTCATTTCCTCATCAGAGAATTTGTTTCTTCTATCAGTCAAATTGTGGTTAATTATCATATTTCAAGGAGCAGCTCATTAATTCATTAACTAAAAATAACTAGATATTTATGTAGGAAGATAACACATAATAACATAACTTGAATGGCTCTGCCGGTATAAATTGTCTTTCAATTTCATGAAACTTTCAGGAGGTGATTGAATGCTGAAAGTTTATACCAGTTGTTAATTTCCACTTCAAGAATTTAAGAATTTTTGAATTTTAGAATGAAATAAATTTAAAACAACCTCTCCAAGGAAAATCTTTCTTTTTCCATTTGATCAATTTTGTTTGTATGTTAGGTGTTGAAAAGAAAGGTACAGTCGAGGGAATAAGACTGGCAAGGAAAGAAAGTATTAAAACGACAAGCTAGGTCAAGGACCTTGCAAAAGGAAATGGGGTGAAAATACCAAGGCAAATTTGGACCTTATCTTTTCTCAATTCCAAATTTAAGGAGGAGAAATATGAATATATATACATATATACACACACATACATATAATTAAATAGTATATCTATATATTATAGTATATAGTATAAATAGTATATCTATATCTATATATTATATATATATATATACTTAGCATACTATTTAAAAAGCTTCTACAGCAAAGTTAACTCTTTTATATTTAAAATACCAATGATTGAAAACTGTAATTTGCTTCTTTTTGTTTTATTGTGACATATTTGCCATATATGATTATATTTATGATGAATTAAAGAAGAGTGATTAAACAAACACTAGTAACCACAATTCAACCAAGAAATATATATTTATTTTATAGAAAAAATGACTTACATTTTAAATTTCATGACAGATGTTATGAGTATGTTTTTCTAGCACTGACACAATTTCAACTACTGTTTTTATGTATACACCAAGTAGAGTTCACCTGGAAAGGAAAATTTTAAAGAAGGTTAAAACTCACTTTGCATAGCAATTAACATAACCCTGAAATGCTACTTTACCTCTATAAAAATTAAGGAGGAGCAGTCTCCCCCAAAATGTGTAACATTTCCACACAGACAGGAAAAGCTCTATTTTTTGTCATTGTCCTCATATTTTTCTTGCTTACTACCTCTGAAGAAAGTCTCATGAACTACAAAGATAAGTTACCAGTTATAAATCTGTTTGGAGAATCTAGTTTAATCAGAAGTTGTCCTTTTATATCTCCGCAACTTTAACTGAGATGACTATTGTAATTCATAAATATAACTTGAGGTAAGACCTGTGCCATGGGAAAAATAAATTTCACTTACAGCTTTTCAGTTTTCACTACTTTACTACGATCACATGAAGTTGGGGACGTGTTTTCTCACCTATGAGCATACTCATATGCCTGGAACATTCTTTTGTATTCTCTTTTTCAGGCTTACCTCCTCTTCCCTTTTCAGGTTTTGGTTTAGTTATCACTTCCTCCAGGAAGCCTGCCATGATCCCATAAAGAGCAGAATATGTTACTGTTTCTCTGTCCTACCATAATTCCTTGTGCTCTCTACCATCCTCGAGCCCTCAGCAACTACCATTTTAATGTCACACTGTATTGTGATTGTCAGCTCGTCTTGCATTTCTCCTCACTAGACCTGCTGGTTAGTAATAGCAAGGACTCTAATCTGTTATAAATAAATCCCAAATAACTAACCCAACACAATGCTTAACCTACAGTTAATACCTATTTATATTGCAGTGCCATTAATCTTCTCTGAACAAAAAACATTCATTCTGTATCTGTGTATAGAATTGCTTCTTTTGGCATCTAGAAAACATGTTTATCGGTTTTTACAGCATAGTCACTGAGTCTAGAGGTACAGACAGACACATTTAAAAGTAATGTTATACTGTTTTACCATTCTACCTGGAGTTCTAATGAACTAATGGATTTAGTCTAGATCACTGCTTTTCAACATTTAATATGTATAAAAATATTTTGAAGATCCTGTCAAAATTGAGATTCTGATCCTGTGGGTCTAAGGTGGGGCCTGAGCATCTATATGTTTAATAAGCTGTCAGGTGTTAAGGATGCTACTGTTCCTTGGACCATGCTTTGAGTAGCGTAGTTTTATAGAAAATGTCATTTGCCATGTCATCGTTTAAAGTTATTTCTTCAAGATACAGACATAAAGAAATGGCGATAAAAAGAAGAGTTAGGGGAAGAAGAGGATGAAGAGCCATCTCATTAACCAAGGAAATTGGCAGCCTCCCCTTATGATATATCTATGTAGAAGCTTCGAATTTAGGAGAAAGAAAGACATTGGAACAAAACTACTACATTAAAAGCTAAGACTTAGATCAAAATATGCTTCTGATATATATTGAGCATTTAGTGATAAGACTTCTTTTAGAGTATTGAATACAATCAAAAGTTCTTGTGTCAAATGATAGACTTTAAAATAGCAGAGATGAAAATCAATAATTAATAATAAACTGGAAGAAACTGGCAAAAAAAAAAACCAGATTCTCAGAAAAGATTTTTAAAAATCAATTCACCAAAGTTGGGAGAAAATAAAAGTTTGATGCACTAGGAGGAGGGGAGAAATGAGAAAAATATTTTGTAGCAGAACGATGGGCAGAAAACCAGGGAAGAGGTCTAGGCATCTAAATTCATTTTTTTCAATATATCTTAAGGAATTATTATAGGCCAGGTACTTTAATAGGTTTATGGGATAGAAAGTTGAATACGACATTAAGAAATATATACTTTCTTCAGTTAGGTATACATGTAAGTGAAAAATTGCAATAAAGTGTTCTATAAAAGATAAGAAATGGTATTTTATAATTCAAGTAGAAGCACAGGACTACCTGACCGGGTACATACATGGGAAAAGTAACAGGAAAAGACATCGAGTTAAGTGTAAAAAGGTGAAAAAGTGTCCCTTTCTGTGCTCCTCCTCACCTCCACCAAAGGAAGAAGGAACATTCAGAGTCGGGGGAAGCACTCACAAAGATATGTAACTGAGCCATGCAAAACTAGGTTGGTCTTGGAGCTTTGGTATTGCCCAGAAGGCAGACAATCCAGACAATCATATGTGATTCTAGGAGTTTGTGTGTATGGGGGAGAGAGAGGGAGAGGGAGAAAGCAGAGAGGAAATGGAGGGAGGAGGGAGGGAGGGAGGGAGGGAGGGAGGGAGGGAGAGAGAGAGAGAGAGAGAGAGAGAGAGAGAGAGAGAGAGAGAGAGAGAGAGAGAGAGAGAGAGAGAGAGAGAAAGAGAGAAAGAGAAAGAGAGAAAGAGAGAGAAAGAAAGAGAAAGAGAATACATATATGAGTTTATTTTGGGGGGAAGTAGAAATGACACTTTTGCTTTTTGTTAGTGGGTTAAGAGAAGCATATTTTGATACTTATATAGAGCTTTTTAGAGGGAACATCTTCAAGCTTGTTTGCTTGGAAAGAAGAATAATGGTGAAAATAGACAAAACAGAAAAGAATGATATACATAACAAAGAAAAGACTGGTTGGAGAGATATAATCTAATGAAACAATTTTTAGATATGAACACTATAATCAATACACATTAAACTTTCAGAGGGAAAGAACAAGGAAAGGTGAGAAATAGTATTTTACTACTACAGACTTCGGCCTTAAGTATCTCTTTTGAGATATAGATCACAAGTCAAATTACTTGAACTTGTGTCATAGTGTTTGTGTTGCTTCTTTCAATTAAATAACATAAGTTGTGAAAGTAATAATTATGAGTATATAAACAGGTATAATTTTTATTAAAACATTCCTTAAACAACTCCCCAAAACTCTTTGTGATTACTCTGGTGGGAAAAATGGTGGAATGAAAGCTCTGGTTTTTTAAATTCTCCTATTACTTCTTTACATTCTTTTTATAAAATGATAAGCTTAAGCAATTACATAGTAAGTTGAGGAGACCAATCATTTTTAAGTGTAATCCTAAATAACAGCAGTAACACCACACAGAAAAGAAATGTATAAATGCAAAGTAACAGCTTTAATACATATAGCCTCTCTCTATCATTTATCAGCCATGCTATTCTAACATATGACACAGAAAAGGGAAATGAGTCTGACTTTGCAATTGACTTGCAAATAGCATTCCAGGCAAGTGGAATTCAATGGAAAACTACAGCAGATAGGTCATTTCTCATTGACTTTCATTAGACATGCAGTCTGATATAGGAGTGAGAAGACTGCCCCAGGGTTTGGACTTAGCTTTCTTCAGGAAAGGGAGCTTGTAGCTTTACATCAGAGAGATGCCTAAAGACAGGATGTGTTAATTTTTCCCGAAATCATTGTTTATAAAACAAATTTATATATATATATGTTTTTTTTCTATATGTAAGTATTATCGAACTTTCAGTCCTAGACACTGTCATTTTATGAGAGTATGTTCCTGGAGTACTTTTATAATTCACACCTTGCATAAAACCAGATAAATGTTGACAACTGAGAGATTTTGATTAATAACACGCTTTCCAATTTGAAATGATGTGATGACTGACCATATTATTTTTGATTTTGCACATAAAACAAGTTTCATATCAATTCCATACTACTCTATTTTAAATTAAGGTAATTCTCATTAATATGCACCTACAGTTTTAAAGACACATTTGGAAAGTTTGCTGTCAAGTATTTTATTCAGAAAACTTGACAAGTGATATGGTTATGTCCTTATGTATTTGTTGGCCCTAGGGTGTTTCTTAGAAAAGTTAAAGTTAAAAGAATTAAAAACTGTAAGATAATAAAATGCTGACTTTAGTATATACTTGGGTATCAAATTTTATTAGAATTCTTACTTGTCTTCCATCTTAAATCTTTAATGCATAGGTAGATTAATGATTTAAAATTTATTTTAGTAGCTGAAGACTCATACACAGTTCTTATGCTACACAGTGTTACTGTAGTTATTTTTATTCTAAGGATGTGACATTTGCAGTACTTATCATTAAAATGATACTGTTGTATAATGAAACCAGGCACAATGGGCCTATTTCGTATACTTACTAATCAAAATTACTTGAAAATGCTAAAAGCATGTGTGAAGAGAAAAATCTATTTAATAATCTTCTTACTTTTCTTGGAATAAAGTCCTATCTTACTAAAATTTCAAGGCTTCGTACCATTGTCAAAGACAATGTCTTCTTGGTTTATAGAAATGATGGATAGGTATCATAAGATATCATAAGATAAATTACCAAATAATCTTGAGAGAAGAAACAATATGTATCTTTTTTAAAGTTTCTTTTTGCCTCACTTTTTAGAGAAGTGTTTTTAAATTTTTTTTCTGTCCAATAATAAAACAATTCTATGCTTAAGTAGCAAGTAGAAAATATATATCTACCATATAACTGATAAATTAAATTAGGTTTCACTATATAAAAAAAATCTCTTGTTGATTAAATGACTTTGAGCTCTCTTTCTGTAAATAAGCACCTTTTAAATACAAGGCCATAACTAAACCAGTACTTTGCACAATATCATTACTAAGAATGATAGTAGTTTTATGAATTTGGATAATGAGCTCTTTAGAATAAAAGACTACAGTCCCCATTTATTTCATCTGAGAAATCCAAACTGTTATTACCAAAATTAAATCTAATCATATTATGCCCTTAACATTATTTGAATTCATCGACATGAAGGCAAATCTTCATAAAATACCTCTTAACTACATTAGAGAGGAAACAAACACCCTAACCATTAATTTTGACAGAGGACAGAGTATTGAAATGCTACTAGATGATAGCCCAGCTTGGGCTTACAGAATTAATGAAGAACAAATGTTCTAGGTGACGTGTAAGCATGATATTCTCTCTGTGGGATGACCTTCATTCTTCCTCAGTTAGCTAATGAGGATTTCTTTGTAATCTTTCTTGCTGAAGGACCTCAGGGCCTTGTATCATTATTGAGTGAACACAATGTCACCTCGGCTGGCAGAAATGTTTCGTCTCTTGTCAGGACCAGAGGTTTCCTTATGTCATCTGAGGAAAGCGCAAGGGAGAGACTGGCAATTGAGACCAGACATTTCAATCAGTAAACTCAACCCAGTGGAGATGTTTAACCTGCTAGAGTTGTTTGGAACAGAATATTTAAACTCTCTTGTGTCTCTGTTGGAATTGAGGATATTTATTATGGATGAAGAAAAACTCACATTAATTTATACTCAGGATATTTCTTATGTAGTAGTCAATGTTTTTTGGTTAAGAGAACATCTATTTTTTTTTCATGATATTATACAGATAAGCATATGGGTACTTTTGAACCCCAAATTACATTGACACAGCTTTTCTAACCCAAATTGTCATACTGATTCAAATGATGGACGCAAAAAGAGGGAAGAAAGAAGGAGTAAGAGATCTATGTAACAGTTTACCAGATAAGATACCAACATGATGTTTTCCTTTTAATGCTCAATTTATTTTAAAAATAACAACAAAAAGCATCGGGGAATACTAACGTATTGATGTTGTGCAAATAAAGACACCTAGAGACACTATGCAAAATGACAGTCATAACTTACACCAGCGAATCTTTCAGAGGGCAGATTTTTATAGAGTGTAAATGTTAGCTCCGTGTCTTTGTGTTGAAATGCAATAAATGCAATAAGATGTGAATTTAACTCTTTATGGGTTAAATTTTCTTATTTCACTGCTGAATTATTTCCAGTCTTCTGAATGCTATCCAGAGACTAGTCTATGCAAAGCAGTAACACAGATAGAATATAAAACCTAGGTTTTTTAATGGCTAATGGCAGCAATGTTTAACTGCTGAAGTTACTCAAGTTTGTAAATAGGAAACAGTTCTTAGTTCCTTCTCTCTCTCTCTCTTCTTTTCTTTGCTTTTTCTTTTTTCTTGGACTAAATGTCTAGCCTATAAATCTGGGCAACAGAAAATCTTTCTGAGCCTCAGTTTCTTCTTTCATGAAAATGGAGATAAAAAATGCATTCCAAGTCCTAAATGATGTACAATTTGAGATACTGCCTTTTAAAATTTAATTTAGGGTCTACCATTATTTATCAATATGTTATAATAAGAGTTTATAAATTGTATCAGTTTCCTCTGTACTTCCATCAACTGGATTAACTTGACAGTTCTGGGCAAACCATGGAGAATTTATGACTTTTATATAAGATTGTGTTAAGTGGCTATTTAACTGGGTGTATTGACTATGTTTCTAGCTTTGTAAACTTGCTGCTTTCATTTCTGTTTTATATGTATACACTGGACATACCTTATTCTAGACAAGCTGATAATGTGCTTGAGTCATCTTGCCCTCATGCTTTCCTCGTTCTGCTCCACAGAAGGTTTTTCAGATAACCTGCCTTTACCATGGCCAGTTCATTTAACAAAAGAACTCAAAGGAATATTTTGATAGCTATGTTTCAAGATATATCTTTTTTTGAGATATTTTTCATTTAGGTTGTCTTGTTTTAATTTACCACACACACATTATTTAAGTCACTCTTTTAAAATATCTACAGGTCTTACATAGGAGGAAGGTCTTAGTTTACTTTTTTCCACTTATTCAAAATTCTTTCAACAAATATTTGTTATGCAACTACTATGGTAGTAGGCATTGTTCTAGACATTGGGGATATAGTGATCAAATCTGAGAACCATTTCTATTCCCATAGGACTTAATTTAGTAGTATAGACATAGTGTAGCTAGTGTACTATATTTCAATAAGAGAAAAAACTAATGTAGTGAGGAGTGATACAGTATGCTGATGTTTGTGTGTTTGCGTAGGAGATGAGGAGAGTTAGATGACCAGGCCCTCTGAGAATGTGATTTTTTGAGTAAGAATCTAAAAGAAGTCAGAAAGCTAGCTATCGGGATATCTGGGGGGAAAATATTTCAGTCAGAAGAATAGCAAGTACAAATAAATACCCTAGGTGAAGTGTAAGGTGAAGGATCAGAATAGAGGTTTTTATGATTGGAGCATAATGAACTGGAGTGAAAGTAAGACATGAAATCAGAGAAGTGAGAAGTGAAAGGAAGACCAAGTGGGGCTTGAAGATAGCAGCTGGAGATGGAAAGCACCTAGAGCAACTCACTGATATTTTAAGAGAACTATGCCCTTGGCTGTTCTATTGAGAGTATACTACAGGAGTTCAAGGGTAAAAGAGGGAGAGTTAGGAAGCTATAGCAATCATTTAGATGAGAGAGACATGGTAATTTGGGCAGAAGGGTGGTAGTAGAAATTGTTATAAGTGGCCAAATTATTTAGAAGGAAAATTCAAATGAACTTTTTAATAGATAGTATGTAGAGTATGAGATGAGAGGAGAGTCAAGGAGGACACCAAATTTTAATACCTGGAGGAACAGATTTGCTATTCATTGAAATTATAATTTGGGGGAGGGAGGATAGATACCAGAAGCTTAGTTTTACACATGTTCAGTGTGAAATTCTTATTGAAAACCCAAGTAGAGATGTGAAATAGGAAACATGATATACGGTGTGAAGTTCATGGAAATATCCAAACCAGATGTAATTTGGAAGTAACTGACATATAAATTGTATCTGAAAGCCTCATTCTTAGATAAGTCCATCTAAGAAGCAAGCATATATGGTACATGTTAAAACATTATCCCAAAATGAACACTATGTAACTATCACCCATGTCAAAAAAGAATACTATCAACATCCAAAAGCATCCCTTATCTCCTTCCAGTCACTACATACTTGAAGGATATTTCACTGAGTATATTATTTTTTAGTTTGGCAGCTATTTTCCTTCAGCATACTAGAGATATCAATCTAAGTTCTCTGGATTTCATTTTTTTTTTTTCTGTTGAGCAGGCAACTGCCATTCTGTTGCTTCTTTGATCATATTATTTATTTTTCTCCCTTCTGGCTATGTTAAAATTTTTATTTTATTTTCCTCAGGTATCATGCTCTGAGGGGACCAGGTGGGAATTTCTATTATTTGGTTTTTCTTGAATTTATGAAGCTTTGTAAGTATTTGGCTTGATATGTTTAATTAGTTTTAGAAAATTACTAGCCATTAACTCTTCAACTACTATTTGTCTCATTCTTTTCAACGCATGTAGATCAAGATCTTCCTGTGTGTTCTGTATATTTTTATCTTCTGTATTTTCTATCTTTTAATTATTTGATTCTTATTTTGGGATATTTTAAAAACATATATTGTCTTTCAGTTCATTAATTTTATCTTCAACAGTATCCAATCTGTTTATGCCTATCTCAAATTTTTAGTTCAATTATTACAGTCTTGAGTTCTAAATTTTTCATTTTTTTGAAGATTGTCCGCCAGAATTCTCAAACTTATCTTTTATATTGTTGGAAATAGTAAATATAGATACTTTAAAGTTTGTATCTGAGGAGTTCCATATCTGGAGTTTCTGTGTGTCTAATTGTCTGCTGTTTCTGCTGTATTTCGGGATCATTAGGTTTTATTTTATTTTGTTAGTCTCTTATTTCTTTGTGTGTATGGAACATGAATTTAAATTCTTTGAATTTAAAGAAATATTTTTATAAATATTGAGAACTAAGATGACATTATGTTTTATGAGATAATTTTTATCTTATTAATTCATTATTTTTATTTGTTTTAACCAGCATCTAGAACTAAATAACCTTAGTCACATTTTAGAGATTGTCTTAATAATTAAGGTTATTCAAAGCTGAGCTGAAATTCTCATGGACACTTATTTCCCTTTCTTTCTCTTACTACTGAGGTATAGTTATTTGAGATACAAAGAATAGCCTCGTCTCCTATGTGAACGGATACTCTATTCTTAAATTTAGATGAACTCAAAAGCATTACTCAACTTCTAAGCAATCCCTAGCAATCCTCAAATATAAGATAACTTCTTAGAAATCTATCCTTCCCCATGTCCTCTCCAATATACATATTCTAGGAATCATAATATGATTTTAAAATAGAGCTATTAAAACTAAATAGTTGAGTCTGAATAATATATGCAATCTTTTTTTTTTTTTTTTGCTTAAAACCAAAATTTCTTGACTAATTTGAGGTTAAGGATATTCTACACTTCTCATATTTAAAAATATCTTAATGGGTGCTGTGTTTATTGTTAGGGAAATTCCCATGAATTCCATTGGAATGATTTTTTAAGCCCTATATACTTTTCCATACCCTTTTTGAACTGTAATTGCCTTGAGCAACAAATACCAGACACTGAGATCAGATCTACATTGGAGTCTCAGTTCTGCCATTAGTAGATGTGTGACTTTGAGTAAATAACTCATTCTCTCTGGGGATGGAACCATTACCTTTCCATACTATAATTGATCGTGCATAACATACTTGTTAGACTATCAAACATAGCATTGTTTACTTTGTTTTTTTACATGAAATAGAAGGTACCTTTATTTGTGACATGTAGCCAGACACTTAGAGGAAACACCATATGATCCAATCTTAAATTATTTTTTTAAATATGCAATCTAAGTTTATCTTTCAATTGTCAATACTTCTCCCATCAAATCTTTGCCTTTTTTTGTTTGTTTGTTTTGGTCAGGAAGTGTCCCTTCTTCCCAGCATCTTTAGTTTAAATCTCATTGGGTATAAAAGCTGTCAAATGGCTTCTCTGAATTCCTAAGAGAGATGGAAAGGAGAATACCTTCTAGTCTTGGTTGTCAAAGAATACAAGTGAGAAAGAATGCTGAGAATGAGTTTAGAGGTTAACAACTCTGTCACCTACCATGATGTACAGATCTAATGGGGAAACTTGACTATGTGTTGTCCACTATTATATTATTCTCCATATTACCCTGATATAAAGTGATGAAGCATAAATTTCAAATAACATGCAAAAATCTGATAACTGTTGCCCAACATGCATCATGCTATTTGATATCTGCCTATGTAGTGGACATACTCATATTTCTGTATTTGTATTCTCTCTAGAACATTGTTATTGGCCTTATGGAACAATTTGCCTTAGGTTTAATCTCAGTAAGTTGAGATGGGTAATCTGCAGTTTACTGGTTTATTGTTATCAGTTAGCTTTCCAGTATGCTTACTTTACATAGTTTGAATTTGTTCTCTATATGTGTGTTCTATTTTATTAATATGCACATAAAATGATGGTGCAATAAAATAATATTCTGAGTACAGTGAAATTAATTGCCTGTTTATAATGAGACCTACTTACATTTTTCATTCAGTTATTTTTTAAACAAACAAAAATGTTCAGGTGTAGGTTATGCACATAAAGCTTCAAATTTTTGTCCTTGTCTGTTTCATATCATTAGGTTATCACTAGCCATAAGATGATATAGTACATCACAGGTAGTGTAATCCATTGTAGTAGGCAGTATGTTAGGATTTTGGAAAATGAAGAATCTGTTCATTCTCTTATGTTGGCCACCTGCTATCATGTTAAGGTTAATAAACCAAGACTGAAGAATGAAAGGAAGTGCAGATTTAAAAATGAAGAAAGGTTGTAATTTGTATTACCTTCTGAATAAAATTTTCCATTAAAGAAAATAATTTCAGTTCATGGAGGGTTCTGAGTCAATATCTGCAGTTATTATTAGTAAGAGAATTTTCTGATGATAAGGTAGATTTTTTGTTTGTTTGTTTTCACTATTATGTATTGATGAGACCCATTGTCTTATTCTCAGGTGTACCTCAATAATTAATTGAGAAGCAAAGCTCTCATTCCAGGAAAGAACAATAGAAAGAATGTGCTAGTGGTTTTAATTGAAATAAAAAGAGCAGAATACAAAATAATAAGTAGAAGAATATGTAAAACCTAAATATGAATATATATCCAGGTACATAAGATATGATAATAATAAGAACCAATTAACTTCTAGAATGCTGCATTGGATCTAGAGTCATTCTGAAGTCATCTGAAAGTCAATTTTTTTAGTCTAAATTGAAGCTGGCTCTGGAAAAAGTCCCGTTAAAGGCTTTACCTTTTATTTTGCTCTTTCGCAAAGTGATAGATTATAGTCAAGTCAAAATCTATTCAAGGATATATACAGCAGTATGGAAATTTACACACACTGACTTTGAGTAGATGTTGTTATTAATGCTTCATTCTTCAAGTCTCTCTAGCATTAAAAAAAATCATAATTGTAAGTAGAACAAAAGAGGCATGGCTGCTTAAAGTTAATTTTCACATTTACAATTTTTTCTAAACATACTAAATTACCTGATTACTCTTTAATAATGTAATGCGTTTTGTCTTTGTCATAGATATTTTATTACATTATAATTTATATACTTTATTATTCATTTTTATTGTTTTATTATTTGCTTTTACTTTATTATTTTTATCTCAAAAATAAGTCAAGTATACCTGCTAGCTACTAGTGATTAGGACACACATGTCTACTGTACACTCGTTGCTGAGTTCTTTAGGGAACACATTAATACAATAGGGAACAGATGAGTGAACATATGGTTTGTTAAATGATGTTTATAATAATGAAATCTAGATCACATTTAAACAAAGGGTCAGTGGCCCAAAAGTTGGAAACTCTGATTTAACACTTTTGAGTGGTAAGAAGTCAGGGATATCACTACCAAGGTGAACAGAAAAGCTGCCATGAAACAAACAAATCTAATTATTGAAATGTTAAAACAATACTGTATAAGAAGTAGCATGTTTCCAAAACATGTTCAGTGCTTCTGTGAAATCTTATCAGATGGCAACAGTTGCTATAAATCAATGACAGATATGAAAGCATTTCTCAATCTAGGCTATGTAAGTAGCGTCAAAAATGTGTGGACAACAGTTAATGCAGATATTTTGAAAATGCTTATATATTAGCAGAATAGCTATTTATACATATTTTTTAACTTTTCTATATCTTATGTGTTTAGGAGGGTTATATGTATTGACTTCCTAATTTAATAAATCAATGAAAATGTGTTGAAGTTTTTACAATATAGATCATTTTTGGATGAAACCTTTGAAAACCATTTTTCTAATAGTATAGGGTCATTTTAATCATACCAGATTTCACAAGTATATTTCTCTGAACTTGGAAAGCTTTGTGATTTTAAAGTAAGTTTTTCAATACAAGCTGTTATGGCTTTCATTAGGTATTTTTTAAATTTTCGATTAGAAAAATTAAGAGATAAAGTCTATAAGATACGTAAGTCAATAAACCAAACATATACTAATCTATAATGCCATGATAAAAAGAATATAAAAACATCTGTAGCATATTTCCTATAAAATTTGTTTCTACTTCAGGTGTCTCTGCTATAGCATTTGTATAATTCATTGTACTAGTAATAACTATATTGATAATAATCATACTACCTTGAATGCTTAGTGTATATTAAATGCTTCAATATTAACTTGACAAGTACCCTTCTTGAAGTTTAATTTACCATCAGCTATAAGTTCCTCTTTATTTTCTCATTTTAGTATTTTACAGTGCCTAAAAAGATATAGGTAATTGCAAATTGCTTTTAAAAAGTACATATTTACATCATATTTCTTTGGCAAATACTGTATATTTTATGACTTCCTTGAAGAATCACAGTTCAAATTACAATCTTAAAGTCTTCAAGCAATACTCTGGTAAGAACTCTGGTGTTGTCTAAACCCAAATATATTTTTCTGCAGAATTCTTTTCCATATCACAGTATTAACATATTCTCAAATTCTGCTTTATAAAGCTCAGTTGGAAAATTTACCTTGGCTTATAATTTTCCTTTTTACTTAAACCTACACTTAAAATTATTATTTATTCATCATGTTTACAGCAATCTCCTAGATGAGTGTTTCTTGAATCTTCTCAAAATTTCTAAATTCAAGTTTATATTGTCTACTTCATTTCTAGTGAACACCCAACATGGAAATAGGACTTTCCAACTTGTCATGTGAATTCTTAGTCTCAAAAATACTAATATAGATCATTTCAGTAAGGACAATTTTATATATATTTTTTTATACTTCACATTAGAGCATGCCACTCAATTTTGCAGTGATCATTTTAAAAGTTATTAGTAATCCAAGATGATAATAATAATAATAATAATAATAATAATAATAATAATAATAGGATAGGCCTAAGGAAACAAGAATCAATTAAAAAGAAATCTAGGTCAATAGATTGTAAAAAAATATATATATATAACACCGATGTCAGTTAACCTGGTTAGAAATAGCCTGAAAAGGAGGAAGAGGTCTCCAGGGGAGAGTAACAAGGCTGTGGTCAATGTGTGGGAAAAAGGACGTGGAGGGTATGGTTGCCAAGGAAACTGGAAAAACAGTACAAGATTCTCTGATTGTTAAGACAGAGTAGAATTCTAAAGACAGACGTTGGTGTAAGATTCTTTTGTTGTGCCAGCTGAACTCAGACTTAATGAGTCAAACGATGCCATCATTGCTGCAGTTTAGTTAATTGTGGCTTATTTTAAATTCTGATAGGAATCATAGTAATATTAAAATAGAATAGTATAAGAAAGTGATATGACCATTGTCTGTGATCTATCCTCCTAGACCTTATAAAAGAAGGGCAAATAGGTGGTCACCTCTACCTGCACTTTTTAGTCTAAAGACATCCATGGAGTACTTACTTCTTAACAGAAGAAGCTCTGTGGAAGAAAGGCAGGGTTAGCTTATACTGGTTACTTAATGCGTTAAAGGGCAGATAATTATGGAACCTAGAGCGGTCATCACTTACCGTCTAATTTCTCTTAGAGGCCTGGCTATCTTTGAGAGGTGGGTACATATAACTGGTTTTCTTTAGATGAAGGACTTTTTTAAACAATGTATTAATAGATAGGATTTTTCTGGAAAATAGCAGTGTTTCAAATTATATCATCTCTACTTGCTTGTCTCAGCTTCTTTCTGTTTCTCTGAATCACCTCTTAGGTTCCTCCTACTTCAGAATTACTGAGAGTTCCTTACACTTGGCATCTTTAGTTCTCAGAAAACTTAGCCCTAGGCAAGGGAGAAACAGATGGGCTGAGTTGGAAATTGTGATTCTGAGTAACCCTCACCTCCTATGCACATAGTTGGCATTTAATAAATTGTAATTGAATGAATTAATTTAGAAAGCTGATAGTGGATTGATATCATTAGCAAATTTACTTGCTCATTGAAAATAATGGAAATTTCCGTAGACATATTTACAAAGAGGAGTCGAAGCTTTGGATTGTAAGGTTAACATGTGAGTTCAAATATTATCTTGTTTTATGTTGTTTTGTTGTTATTTTTGATGGAACAATTCCATATTTCTCTAATCTCAGGAAATTTTCAAAGGAAAAACTAAAAAAAGAAAGCAATTTCAACATCTGTATATGTATTCTAGAAAAAAAATATTTAAATTCTGCTTACCTGTGAAGATATTACTATTCAGTATATACATACTTGATAGCAGCTGGACTTTGAGTACTTTTGCCTTTTGTGAATATTTCTTAGAGATTTAACCATATTACAGCCTCTCATTGCTAAGGTAAAAGAGGATCTTCACTAAAATTAAAAATATTTGCAATATTTTAGAAATGCTGTTGGTCATTTTCAAATTCATCACGGATATTAAAATAGATAACATATTTTTGCTTTCTTCTCATTGCCAAGCCAGGTCTGAGTTTACCCTAAAGCTGAAAAAACAGACAGAAACATGTAATTTGTCCAATTGCCTTCAAAGTTTCAATGGCGTAAAATTCTGGCTCAAATTGAACATGTAATAAAGCATCTTTTATTATTATGAAGCATTATTTTATTAAGATGTTCCTGTGATTTTTTTGTTTTTGTTTTTAGCAATATACCATTTTTCTTTCTTTAGTAATACAGTATAACTTAAATAGAAAACATTTTGCCTTATTGCTTATAAAACATGAACATAGAACATGTAATTTGAAAAATGTGGATGACCAAACAAACTTCTCATTAACTATTAGATGTGTGTGTGTGTGTGTGTGTGTGTGTATGTGTGTGTAAAGATGATAGATAGGTGATAGATGATAGATGATAGATAGAGAGATAGAGAGATAGATAGATAGATAATGGATGGATAAATGGATGGATGGATGGATGGATGTAGTTTTTAGTTATAGTATTGAGCCCACCTAATCACTTCTACATTTTATTTAAAAACAATACTTTTATTGTCAATGTGTTCTCTAATATCTGCATTTGTAAATAAAGATTCTTTTCTCTTGACTTTGATGTTAATTTTAGAAAAAAATATTTTGTAGACAACTATGCACTATCTATGTATAGAATTCTTCTATACTGGTATTAATTCTTTAGGCAAGAACCTCTATAACATTGATTAACAAAATTATGGATATAGAAATCAAAAAATTCAAATTTCTTTTCCTCATATTTTTTTAAAAACTAGAAATAGTTCTCTGCTTTTGTTTAGATTAACTACTGTATGTATAGTCACAGCCCAGCATTCGAATTTTTCATGGACCAGTATATTCACAACATGTTTTAGCTTATTTTATCAAGCAGTTGTCCGAAAGCAAGATAAAAGTCACTAAGTGCTTCTTTACAAACTCGTTTTTCCTTTTGAATACTTTTGTTACAATCGATTTCCTTTTACTGACAAATGATCACCTTATAGTAGAGGAAAATAAGCACAATTACAATCATTGCTAGAGTTGATTTTTATTTTAGTATAAATGCATCAATAGTATGTGGGACAAGAGTGTAGATATTTATTGACAAAAGATTTCAAAAAAGGAAAGTAAAAATATGACTAAATGGAAGTAAATATAATTAAGAAATCCAGAGGGAAAATATTATAATAAGAATGTAGACAGACATAAATCATGTATATAACTAAATACCCCAGAGAATATTGACTTAAAAATTCTAACATGTTTCATTATGAAGTACCTCTCAATCCAATGCTTCTAAATATTAAATGTGAACTCATCTTCCATGTGATCACTATAAAGTGAATATTTAAGTTCAGTAGTGTTAGGCTGAAGACTGTGATTCCAACAAAATACTGATGATGCTTTTGACTTGTGCACAAAACTTTGAATAGCAAAGATTTAGAAACAGCCTGAGAACTCAAGTCAAATATTTGGAATATCAAAGACAAAATTGAGTAAAAATATTATAACTAGTTAAAATGAAGCAATAAAAACAATGTAAAATTTTAGAATTTCAGTAAAAATATATGGGGGCATAAATAGGCAGTGAAATACTAACCTGTAAATCTTATATAATATGATTTGAATGGCTACTAAATATTAATAGAGAATAAAAAATGGAGGACAAAGAAATGGAAGGCAAATAAATGCTAGTTAACTCCTTGAAGAATGTGACATTGTGCATCTGAATTTTATTCAAATTATTCTTAAGCTGACTTCCAAAGATGGACTTCACAGTGTTGTAACCTCCTAAAAATATTTGAAGAATTTCATTGTGACCACGTGTGCAATTTTTCAGGGGAGGGGAACTACAGATTCCACATGTCACATGGTTATAGGAAAAAGATTCTGAGGACATTCTGAAGTCTGATTCCTCAGCTGTCAACTTCAAAAAGTAAAGAAGTGGTGGAAGCACTAGAATCATATCTATATATCTATATCTATACATATACACATATAAAATATACATAGACACATACATATATGTATGTATACATACATGCATATATATATACAGATATATAGATATTGCATATATACACACATAAAATACTATGTTTATAATTAGTTATACTCAAAGAAAATTATTTTTGTTGGGTCAAAATATTTTGTTTATAATCTTGTGTAATTATACATGAAACATTGTAATGTAAAAGTTGCACTCATATTAAGGAATAAATGATCTGTTGCTTTATTTCAATACATCTGGGGCAGAAAATAGCTATGATTTTTATTTGTATACTTTTATCCATATAGATCTTGAATTATAACTGTAATAATACTGTATAAATAAATGTATTTTGAAAATAATTGTAATTTAGTTTTTTTTGCATAACAATTTTATAAGTAAACCATGCAAAAATCCAAAACAGAACTTGAAATTGCATTGTCATAAAATTTGGAAATAAAAAGGAGCAGTTGAGCTATATCAAATTTCATAAAATGTATGCAGCACAACATTTTCACTTGTATTTATGTGATATTTCTACAAAATTTTGCATAATAGTTATTTAGTCACTCTAGAAGCTAGAAGAAATAGCTCTCGAACTTACACTGTTTTGAGATAACTAAACAAAAAAAATTAGGAATAGTATATGATGAGTTGTTTTGGACCTCCAAAGAAAATGAAATAAGAAGTTAGAGGTAATAGAAGTAATCATGTCAAATAAAGGTTTTATTTTACTTACAATTAATTGAACAGTCTTTCAGAAAAGAATGTAGAGTATCTCAAAAGCCACCTATCATAAACAGGTTGTAGTCCAGCCGATGACAATATAATTTTTATGTAAATGGTTCTGTTTGCAATTGGCAACATTTCATATATATCACATTGTCAAATCTTCAAATATGTATATAAATACAATTTAAATATGTATTAATTTTAAGATCCCTATAGGGGACAGCCTTGTTATTAATACAGTGAAGAGCAGATGCTGTAGCATATGGCATAGGAACTCATATTTATGTTAATTTTATGTAAATAGGATTTTAATACAGAAACATTAATCTGTTGTTGCTTTGGTTTTCTGATATATCACTTTATGCTCTTTTTGGATGAGACAAATGTAGGTAGTTTAGACTTTTCTCAGAGTTTCTTTTTAGCAGTGTAAAGAGCAACAACTTACTCCAGTCTTTAACACATGTTTAAATAGAATGTCAGCTCCATAAAGAAATTAAGAATTTATCTAAATCTTGTATGTTTGCTCATTTGAAGCAGTTATAAAAAATACAAATGAGAAACAATATGGTGTTAGTGGAGAAAATAAGTTCTATTTCAGCTAAATAGCTATCAGTTGGACAGGTAAAATAGACTGGAAAAAAATTCCCCTAATTATGTTCTCAACTTGACGATACTATTACAAGTGTGTATAAATTTCTTGTATTTTAGAATTTAAAATATTAAGTAGAATCTATGTCTATTAAAACATTCTTGTTAATTGTTTTTAAGTTTTTAATATTTGTTTTTTAGGTTATAAGCACAAAATATACCATTATTTATTAAATAGTAATACAATTTTTATAATTAATTTTTTAAAATTGAGTTATACAGTGTATTAGTTTCAGGTACACACTGTATTAGCTTTTGTTTAGGTGATTTAATATTTGTATACATTGTGAAATGATAACCACAAAAAGATTAGTTAACACCCATCAGCATATATAGTTACATGTTTTTTTTTTCTTGCAATGAGAACTTTTAAGATTTACTTTCTTAGCAACTTTCAAGTATACGATACAATATTGTTAACTATAGTCACCATACTATCCATTACATCCCAAGAACTTAGCTAATAACTAGAAATTTGTACTTTTTCACCACCTTCACCCATTGGGCCTGCCCCCCAACCCCCGTCTCTGGTAATCGCCAATCTGGTCTCTCTATGAGTTCAGGGTTTCTTTTTTTTTTTTTTTAATTTGTTTGTTTTTAGATACTATATATAAGTGATTTCTTATAGTATTTGTCTCTCTCTGATTTATTTCACTTAATTATAATGCCCTCAATATTGTTTTATATTTTCAGTTTTCAGAATAGAAATATAATATTTAACATCCTAATAGATGGAATATCATAGAGGAATTTACCTCTTTAGTTTACTCAGGATTGTATTAACATTGTCCTGAAAAATGATAGAAAATGAACTATTTGATAACTATTTTGATTTTTATCTCAAATTAATAGTAACTTTTACCAAATGTATATATTATTCTAACTTTATTTCAATTTATAATTTAAACTATAATATTGTTACACTCTAACATAACATATATTCAAACATAAAATGGCATAAAACTGATAAAGGGGGTCACCTAAATCTCACTCTCAGAATAAAATTGTATTGATTTATAATCTGGATTTGGAGGATCCTGGGAAAGAAATATCTTCTAATATTTGCACATTTAAAAAGAATAATGTTAAGGTGTTTAATGGACATTTTTTAAGAAGTCGGGTTTATAATCGTGTAACTATAAAGCAGAAATGCATGGTATTTTGCTTTTGTAGTCTGATCAACTCAGTCAAAATCAAATTAGATCTTAATATATATTAATATACATGTGGTTCTAATCTAAGATGAGGAATTGATGTCATTCAACCCAGTCAGTTTCCCTAAGTAAAGGAAGCCTTCAGTGATTATTTAAATATATGAAAGATTTTTTTTATGGACAATTAATGGGTATTTGAGTAAGGACCAACACTGTTGTGGTATAGAATGGCTGTATGCCCCTAACTCCCCAAATTTCAGCAATTGACTATAAATCTTTTAGATTCATTTGAGATGCGTGTAAATCTCTTTTGTAGTGTTTAAATAGAAATATATTTAAAATACCTACTTAAAATAAAAAAAAAAAACCTTTGTTATTTGATGATATGGGAAATTACGACACAAAATGCTCCTAGATTAATTCCAAAGAAAATAATGATTCACTAGTAGTAAGCCTAATGTTTAAATTTGATTGACAGATCAGATTATCAGTTTATCATGATTTGAGCAGAATGCATTGTTTAATAAAATATTTAGGGCAAAGAGCAATTTTAATAGAGAAAATGTGTTTTCTTACATGACCTTATACTATCTTTATAAAGCAACATTTTCCTGCCTATTCAAGTTACCATTTAGAGTGTAATCCTAGATATCTTATAAATATTGAGGTTAATGATTGCTGCTATCTACAAAACAATTTCAACTGCTGAAATCTGACTACTTTTGGAAAATATGATGATGGGTATAAAATCTCCTACCTTGAATCCTGGATTCTTCAAAGAGTCAAGGCACTCTGTAATTATGGTAAATGCTCACATTATTTGTTTCAAAGGCTATGTGATAACCTGAATAAGTGGAAAGCCATAGGATAATATCTTATCCTGCCTCGTGACATGTATAGTATTTCCTGAAGTGAGCAGTGACATACCTCATACAAAGAATAAAATTGATTTTATTTGGGATGTTTAAAGGTTTGGCACCATGAATGTCATTCTTGTCTATGGATTGTCACTACAGCCACTGATGATATTTTTTCTTTTGTTTGTTTTGTTTTGTTTTAAACAAAAAATAAAAGTACCAAAGAGAATCCAGATGTTCTGCTATATGTATAATATCCTGAATACTTTAAATAGAAAATAATTTCTTGACAGGTATACATTCATGCTATTTAATTTGAAAAATGACAAGAAAGTATAGAGAGGCAGAAAATGAAGCATGTATTATATCCTAAGCTATCTAGTAAATGTGTTGATAAATGATCTACAATAAGAACACAAAAATAAGAGTCATGTTGTTAAGTGATTAGACATATTCAAGGGGAAACCATCATTCTGAAAGGTCAATAAAAACTTTTTAGCCTCAAAATCTTTGGTTATTGGGGTATACTGGGAACTTACAATTCAGTCAGTGAAAAGACAACTCGTCAACATCAGGGAAATACGATCAGATCATATATCTTTACTTGACAAGAACTAGCAATTTAATCTGACAAGATTCTTGCCGGTAAGGACAGCTTTAAGAGTTCCACTGGTGTGGTAAAGATTTGACATGTCATTGAGGGATGTTGTGCAGAAGCCTGACAATAAACCGGGACTCGCTAATGCAGTTTAGAATTGCTGTAAAAATTTATTAGAAACCAGAGACTGTAAAATTACTATACTTCTTCAAAACTGTTTTTCTTTTCCTTGCTGAATATGTATGTGATGTTTAATGCACAGCACATGTTTTAAAACTTGTTTCCTGATGGTGTAAAATAAGTCTATTATAATGCACATGAAATTGCACCAAATTCAATTAAATGCATGAGAGAGTAAGTAGAATGTCCACCTGTAAACCCATTTTGACAAGATTTTTTCATTGATGTTTTTGGTGTCTGTAAATTTAAGGAGTTTCATAGTGGCATTTATATTTTAAGAAACAAAAGATATTTACATTCAACTGTAGATTAATTTAACAGAACTTAGAATGTATGACTTGGAGTAGCAGAATTCTATAAGTTTTATTTAGAAGCGAGGAAGAGAACATTAAATATAAAGTTACCAGTAATTGGAAATGCAATTGTGGCTTTTAGGTGATTCCATGCAATACACATTAAGTCTCTAAGAGAAAAAAGGAGGCAAGTTTGACATATTACGATTCTGTGTCTGTTTTACAGGCATAGCAGCTCTTCAAAGGGATTTTGACACAGTAATGTGGGTCAATTAATTCCTATATGGAAATAAAAAAAATACCTTTTCACAGCTCCAAAGGTGTCTGAACCTCCACTCCAGATAAGTGAGAGTACATCAACAAATAAGACTAAACTTGCCCATCCAACCCTCATTGCACACCTGTCATATTCAAGGCAATCTGCTAGCTGCTATGGTAATGCAGGTGTACGAGATATAGCCAAAAATACACAGCACAAACAAACAAATACTTATGAGTTTGAGAGTGATTCATCATGAAAAGTATAACCTCTGGTCAGCTTGAAAGCATAATTAAAGGAAGAAATATATAGGCTTGAATTTTGGTGACCCTACCTTCTCACTGTACTTGAAGATATTAAAAGTTATCTTTCGCCTGATAAATCCATTGTATGAATTTACTCAAACAGTTCTAACCATTTCATTTTCTGTTCTCTATTTATTCAATCTTTTTCTGACCTCTTCAGTAATGGATAAACCTCATTCTGGCTGTCCTCAACAGGAGTCCTTAACTCTATGTCAGTTCTCTGCCACAAGTACCTGGGGAAAGGCATATGAGACTACTTGGGAGGAAAGAATCATACTGAGAACACTGAAATGGTTGAAAGACTGACAGGACACTCAGGCATACCCACACAGAGAATATAGTTTGGCAGTCAATCCATCATTGATTTATTCCCAGTTAAGAAGGGAACAATTTTTGCCTTGAGGATTGTGACTGCTCACTGAGTTGCATTTCGGATTTTTGCTGCATCTCCTCTGCATTCTGCAGACTTGGCACTCTCATTCCACTTTACACTAATTGTGATTGCTGACTCGTGCCTGGATGGGAGGCTGCCAAAAGGGCAGGTATCCCAGAGAGACATCATTACCCAGGTTGGCAAATACCTGAGAGCCCATTTAATGATACAATCTTATTTTTACAGCATGGGGCAGCCTTCTAGTCTCACAGCATCAGTTCCTGGCAGTAATATTATTTGGCGAAAACTTTTCATATTCTTTTGCATAAATAAAAAGAAATAAACTATGGGAATGTAGATCAATGTTAGATGATCAGATACCTGGGAAGAGTTGGGAAGATATGAATGGCCATAGGGCAGACCTCTTTATCTAGTTGCTGAAGAATACAAGTTGATGCCTTGCCTAGAATAACTTTAAGAAATTGTATACATAAAAATAGTATTCTATAGTGAGCCAGAACTTTTTTTGAAAACCATACTTTCCTTAGATATTCATTCTGGAGTTGAGGTCACTGGTAAGTCATTACCAGTGAAAACTAGATGGAATGGGTATGACAGAGGCCAGAGGATTTTGTAGCACCTGCAGGATACACAGGGCAGTCTTTATGTTCATTGCTCTATTTTAGTGCTACATGCTCAGAAAAAATTGTGCTCTTTCTTTGTTTTTCTGCATAATGATTTTTAAAATAAAAATAAATACATGCATATGGCAAAGAAAAAAAAAAGAAAGAAAAGAGAGAGAGGGATCTATCAGTATGATAAATAAGTCCTCACTCAGATTCTGAATCTACATCACCAATGGCAACTAGTGTTAAAAATTATATTTGTATATACTTAAAAAATTGTTTACATATGCAAATACACATAAATATGTGGGTATATCACACATACATGAACACCTATTTAATTGCACAGATCAAAGCATAGTACACACACTGTTTATTTTTTTAAAGATTTTATATGTCAATGTATGAATCTCTTGCTTTCTTCTGAATAACTAAAGAGTTAGATTATACTTCATTATATAGGTTTGCTGTGATTTCTATTGCCTTTAAGTATATTTATTATTAATACCTCAAAAAATGAACTATCTTGTACACACCTTTCAACATTTAAAAGATAAAATCTATTGGATTAATTTCTGGACATAAGTTGATAATTAAAAAAAATAAATATTTGCTTAAATCTTCTTCAAAAAAGTGTGACAATTAGCACTTGCCACAATTAAGTATAAAAGTTCCTGAGTTTTTACATCCTTGATAAGTGTGCTTTTTCAAATGTGAAAAAGTGGAGCCTCATTTACATTTTTTAGAGCTAAGCTTATGGATGAATATAAGAACTTTAGCAACATTTTAATGTGGTTGATACAGGCATATTTTCCTATAAAAGTTAAGAGACCCCACTGCAAATTTGAAGAAATTGCTCAATATATTAGTGACTATGCATGTGATTTGTTTTTAATAAGATTAAATTAACCAGCATATAGCTTCTATTTTAACAGACATTGATTCAGGACCACCAACTAAACTTATTGTGGATAATTATTGTTTAGAAAATTAATGGTTGAAGAAAGGGAAAATTTTTTAAAGATTCTAGACAGATAATTACACTCAGTTTAAATCAATCTTTAGTGTGATAACTTAAGTAGCTAGCTGCAGGCAAGTATTACGGCAATAGGATTTTTATAGTACAAATCCTGAAGTGAAGAAAAGTTTCAATTTAGTGAAAAGAGTTGAAAACAAAATAGGTTTCTTTATTGTATAGTTTTATCACAAAAGTGAATTTTGTTAATAATGTAGAATCAAAGCTACATGTTTATAAGTATTCAATATAAAAAAGAAAATACATAGTATGTATTTATGTTGTACCAGTTTAATTGTCATTCTCTAAGTTGTCTTTTCACTTTCTTAATAGTAGCCTTTGCACAAAAATGGTACTTTTTGTTGTCGTTGCTCACTTTCTAAGAACTCTTTCTCAAATCTAAGGTCGTGGAGATTCACCTCTTGTTTTCTTTGGGAATTTTTATAGTTTTAGCCCTTAGTTAGATCTTAAAAAACTTGGATATATATATACATATATATATGTATGTGTGTGTGTGTGTGTGTATACGTTTTATATATATATATATAATGATATATATATATATATTCATTAAACTATGTCAATCATGTGAAATTCTTTTTATTCCATGATGCAGCTCAAAGTTGGACTCCTACTCTACTTTTCCCAGACTTTTAGTTCACAAAATATACCTTTTGTTTCCTAGTTAAATCTCATCCAGAGTTTTATAAGTGACATAATATTTGAGACAAAGAAAGACAAAACACCTAACTTCTATGCAGGACAAAACCTTACATAATACTATTCTGTAGTGTTTTCTTTGTGGCACATTTTGATCTTCCACTACTGTGAATATTCTCCTTGTCCTCTTTTACTGCATTTTGGGATTCTTGCTAAGAATAAAGTCTATATTTCTTAGGACATTCAACTTCATATTTTTAGAAGTTATAATTTTTGCCAGGCAAGAGACATACTTATTTTTTAAGCGGTAAGAGTCAGATTCTTAGTTTCTCCATCTGCTGTCTCATGTTCTCTTGCAATTTTATTTCTCAAATAGAAATTTCCTCAACTTTAAATTACTAGGTACATTTTACATGGTCAGAAAAATTTTTAAGAAGAATATTTTATAACTTAAGACAAACATATAGATTTCATTGTTCATAATAAAGTTGTATTGGAACACAGCCATACTCATTAATTTACATACTGTCTGTGGCTACTTTCTGAGATAGAAATCATATAACACACAAAGCCAAAAAAGAATTATTATTTAATCCTTTTTAGAAAAAGTTTACTGACTCCTGATATACTCTGAATCCTCAAACTTTGCTCTTTATTTGTAAAGATAAATTTTGAAATAATTTTTGAATAAAACAAAACAGTTTTTTCTTTCTCAAGCAACTAGATCTCATAATAGAAAGCCTGGGCTTTTATGAATATTATCTCTGTAATACATTACCAAAATCTACTTACGGGCTCAAATAGCCAACAATTTGTCCTCATTTTCTTTATTATTCATATTCTGAGGATAGAAGATGAAGAACGCCTTTGCTATTTCTTGTATGGTAGAAAAAGATTAGGGAAAAAAGAAATTGAGAAAGTACAGTTTAATATAAAACATTACCTCTACTATACCTCAGAAACAGGATTTGAATAGCATTAAACAAACAAAAGTAAGAGAATTTTTTTTTCTGTGCTCCCATAACCATTTAATTTATTTAATATACAGGAGAAATTGATATCTTCATATGATCAAACTGAATTGATAAATTAATAAACACGATTTAATATTTTGTTATATTCAATGTGAAGATAAGTAGGCAATTCATATTAAATCAATTTAAGTTTGCTCAAAGAATTAACCATTTGAAATGCATTTGACAAAAGCTTAGTTTGTGCTTTACAGAATCGCACCTGCATGGAATAATAAAACATTGTGTTTAGGTTAGAACTCATATGACAAAATTATTATTCATTCTTTAATGAATTGGCAGAATTTTCATTAACAATGATAAAAACCTTGCTAAACTAATACCATCATCAAATTAAATCCTTAAGCTAAGAACTATAAAGCTTATAATCCTTTTAGTTTTTCTTTCAAGATTTTTAATAGATCTCAAATTGTCCAATCATACATGCTTACACATATATGTAGACACACATATATGCATATACATACATAAAGACATATAAGGTAGATAATGCATATAGTGATAATATGTGTATGTGCATGTGTGTATATGTGGATCTTAGTATGTATACTGTGTGTCTCTGTATGTAGGTAAGTAATAGGTCACCCAGTTTACATATCATAAAGACAAAGACAAACCCAACAATGTTAGGCTTAAGCTGACCACAATTAAGGTTTGAGCTTCTAAATAATTATCAAGTCTTATTTCCAAGGCAATGTCATTTGGGTTTTTTGGGAAATATTGTCCTATAGATATAAAAAATGCCTTTACTCTTTTCTTACTTTGCATCCAAATTTATTACCTAGAATTAATTAGATATCTGAAGGAATACTAAACCTATTATGTTTTATAAGCATATCACATTTTAATTTGGCTTAGGATAAAGATTTTCAATAATTCATTAGCTCCTATTTTTTAGCTTCCAGTTGATAATAAAATACTATATAGAAGTTGTTCTAACCCTGATTGTCAGTCACAAGCCTACTTTAATAGATTTCTTTATTAAATCTATATCTCACCTTTTTTTTCCATTCTACAGATCCATTTGAAAGAGGTTTTTAAAAATGTTTGATTTGGCAGGGAGAGAGTAAAAGAGGTGATAGAAAATAAAATTGAATTTATGCATTTATGTATTTTCTTCATGTGAAAAGTATCAATGCATTTAGAGCTTAAGAAAATTGTTTTATTTTGAAAATAATTTTCCAGTTTTTTTTTCAAGATGTGGATGTCTTCAGTTATATTTTCCCAATAAATTGGATGTGGTTATCAATACTTTTATTCCTGGAGATAAAAGAACACCAAATTTTTTTCTTAAAAAAAATTAAGTCACTTTTTGAATTATCAGCACAAGAGAATTCTCTGCTGTTTATAGTCAGTGGTTATATGGTTCAGTAACATAGTATTCTTTTCTATTTTACAAATACTAGTTATAGTTTATTATTTTAAACTTTAACAGGAGGGTGCTTTTAAGAGGCTGAGTAGATTCCATTTCCTGTTTCATTACTGTGTGTGTGTGTGTCTGTCTGTCTGTCTTCGTGTGCATAAATATGCTAGAGTGCTATGAAGCAAACCCCCCCTTTTTTTTGCAAAAAGCCCAGTTTTTAAAGTGGACAAGTTGTTTGAACAGATGCTTTAGTAAGAAGACAAGCCCATGAAAAATATGTTCAACCATATTAAATTTTAGGGAAATGCAAATTGAAATCATAGTGTGATACCACTGCACACCTATTTGAGAAAAAAAAGAAAAATAATTGAAAATACAAAATAATAGCCAGAATGTAGAGCAACTGGAACTCTCCCAATAGTACAAAAAGTACAGCCCTGTGAGAAACAGGTTTACAGTTTCTTGCTCTGCTATGATGCTAAACTCACAAATTCTACTATCTTCTTTTGAAGAGTCTTTGCAGTTTTCTGTTTAGATAATCACACAATCGGCAAAGAGAGTGTTTTATTTCTTCCTTTTCAGTCTGTATGTCTTTTATTTTCTTGTCTTTTTTTCACTGGCTTGCATTTTCAGTGTAATGTTGAGACAAAGGATGACTCTTTTTGTAATCTTTCCTTGGCTCTTCTGACATCATTTTTTCCCCCTGAAGGTCATCTATCCCTACTGACACCAGTTTCTGTTGAATTTTTTTTCTACCTCTCTGACCATTGTTTCTCAGTCTCTCTTTTAGTCTTCTTTCCTTTTTTCTTCTAAATGATATTTTCCCGCACTCATATTTTCCTCCTTAATTCATACGTGTTCCCTTTAAACTGTCACTCAGCTCTCATGTTTTTGATGTACATCTAAATGCTGTTTACTGACAATGCAATCACTCTTTCAAATCTCCAACCTACTTATCTTTTGACTTTGACTGAATATTAAAACTTATTTTGTAAGACATTTAAAATTCCATAGGTTTAGAAAATAGAGATTTTTTTTCTTCTCATTTCTATCAAAATGATGAGTTCACCAATCATTCAGTGACTCAAATCAGAAAAGAAAATCTTGTTTGATGACTCTTTTATGCTTAACAGTGAAGAAATTAAATGATGCAAAATTATCTTTTTTATTTATCAGTTAAATATGGGCAATTTCATGTGGTTCCACCTAATATATTTATTCAACTACTCAGTTCTCCTGAATGTCTCTGAAATTAATCCACTCTTCTTTAACCCATTGCCACTACCTCTGTTATGGATTTCATCATCTTTGGAACATATAATAGCTATATAACTGGTCTCTCAACTGGCCTTTGCCTGGTCTTCCTCATATTCTTTCCAATACATTCTTCAAACCGTAACTCACCAAGGTAGCTAATTATGCTAGAACTATTGGTCAAGCATTTCAGTGTATTCTCAACACCCTCAGTAAAATCTAAACTCCTTACCTCCAATAATACTCTTCCATTGTCTTAGCTTACTTTTTCTTTCTAGCCTCTCTTCTCACTATGCCTCTTCTATTTCTCAACTATTTTTATAGTATCTGTTCTCTGAGAGAATCTAGTGAAGCTGTAGTTACATCCTACAGAAATAATCCAGTAGAGACTTCACTATAGGTTGAGATAAAATCTTAAGTGTGTTTCTAACTCCCAAATTTTATTCAACACTAATTTTTCCATCTTGCTCACCAAGATAACAGTTTCTCAATCAAAATTTTATGATTAATTTTTATAGATTTATGTGGCATAGTATTTTGATACACAGACATTATCAGTTAGGCATCTTTATTACTATTCTGCTGTTCTACTTATTTGTGCATCCTTTGGACAATCAAGGAATTCTGAGCTTCAAGCTTTTTTTTCCCATCGATATGCACAATATTAGGGTTCCATTATCTGGTTGTTTAAGGCTCAATGAGAATAAATATGAGAAGACGTTTTATAAAATACGAGGCTCTTTTCAAAATGCTTATGCCCATCATTGCCTAGTATGATTAAAGACCTTTCATTTCTTATCTATGAATTAATTTTCTGTAAACCAAACCAACACAAATGAATTACTGAAAGAAAAAAAAAAAAGAAATCATACCATTTGCCTCAGTTCCATTGTAACCATGGGGATATATTATCACCAAAAATTACATGAACATTTTCTAATGATAAACTGTGAAGAAATTTCAGGAGTGAATTTCTTTCACATTGAAGATGGTATGCTCAGACTATATACATTAAGTCTAACAGGATATCTCATCTGCTTAAACTTTATGAGCAAGAGATAAAAGTAGTTCTTATATCGACAGTTACAATCTCAATATTTAACAACCTTAAAATAATGAAAATATGTAATAATTATGATTCATATAATTTCATATGGGAAAAACATTTATTTTCATAGGCTTCTGTATTGTAATAAAAATAATAAAATTACTTGTTTTCACACCAAATATGTCTTACAAGTCATACTTGTTAAATTTTGTTAAGTTTCAAGTATACAATACATTGGTTAGACATTTATATAGTTTATAAAACAATCTCCCTAATTGTTCTTTCTCTCCACCTACCCATTACTTTAATGCTAACTGCATTCCCTATGCCATGCTCCTCATCCCCATGACCATCTATGAACTACTAATTTGTATTTTTTTAACCCTTTACTCCATTCTCACAGCCCTCAACCCCTCTCCCCTCTGGCAGTCACCAGATTTTCCTCTATATTTCTGTCTGTTTTTGATTAGTTTGTTCTTTTTGTTCCTTAGATTCCATAAATAAGCAAAATCATATGGCATTTTTTCTTTGTCTGAATTATTTCACTCAACATAATAATTTCTAGGTTCATTCATGTCATTGCAAATGGTAGGATTTCTTTTCTTTTCTTTTTGTTCCTCATGGCTGAGTAATATTCCATTGTATATATAAACCATAACTTCTTTATTCAATTGTCTGTTGATGGGCATTTAAGTTGCTTCCATATCTTGGTATTGTAAATTGTGCTGCCATGAACATAGAGGTACATAGGTCTTTACAAATTATTGTTTTGGTTTCCTTTGGATAAATACTCAGAAGTGCAATTGCTGGGTCAAAAGCCATCTTCGTTTTTAATTTTTTGAGAAATCTCTAGATTGTTTTCTATAATGGCTATACCAATTTGCAGTTTCACCAACAGTGTATGAGGGTTCCTTTTTCTCCACATCCTCTCCAACATTTGTTGTTCTTTAATTTATTGATAGTAGCCATATAATGGCTGCTATCAATAGATACAGAAAAAGCATTCAACAAAATCTAGCATCCATTTATGACAAAAACTCTCAACAAAGTGGGAATAGAGGGAAAAATATCTCAATATAATAAAGGCCATATATGACAAACCTATAGCTAACATAATACTCAATGGAAAAAAGCTGTAAACGTTTCCTTAAGATCAGTAATAAGAAAAGAACCTGCTTTCACCACTCTGTTTTTCTCAAAGTTTCAAATTGTATAATTGCTTTAAATTGTGATCACTTGACAAAATGCCTGAAAATTACCTGATCTGTTTAATATAACTTGTTTAGTAGAATCAATTTAATTTCTAGGCCATATGCTCACACAATTATTTCATTTAATCCATTTCAAGGTGGCTTCCTCTTTTGCGCCTTGCTGATTCACCTCCCTTTGATTGATCCAACTCTAGAATAAGTAATGACCTACATGAGAATTTTAAAATAACACTCCTGAAAATCAAAAGACACATTCTATTCATCTTCTCAGGCCAAGCATTCCAGGGATAATAAGTCTTTAAATTCTGTGTCTTGCCTTTTTATTTCATAGAAAATGAAAGGCTTAAAAAGGTATGTCCTGGTCATATCTACAAATTAAAGTATGAATATTGGATTATCACTGAAGGCACAATAAATTTCAGTTAAATCAAAATATGATCCATTACATTTTCTACAGTAATTTATCAAAAGTCTCCTTTCACTTTTACATACACTATTCAAAACTGAACATTTAATAACTATGACAAGAGACAATGTAATTAACTATTTTCCTCTTAGAAACTTAGGCAATCTTTTTATCTTGTCTTTTACATTAATTTGATTTTTAAAGTTCTTTGGCTGTACCTAGCTGTCAGTAGTTTTAGCTAGATTATCAAGTTTTGTTTCAAAAATAGTTTTCTTAGGAAAAATAATGGAGATTCAAATTACACTATTCTGTTCTGTATAAATTATGCCCAAGTTTCCTTTTGTCTACCTTAAGTCCAAATTAAGGTGGTCATTATAAATAAAAAGAAGTAGAAAGTTATGGAGGGATACTACATCTTTTTCTCTTCTTTCCTTTCTTTACAATTATGATTCAACCACCTTATACTTTTCTTATATGAGGTTTTCATAGTATCAGGTAATTCATTATGTCTGCTTCTCTTTTTATCACACACACACACACACACACACATACACACAAACACACACAAACACACACACACATTGAGAGAGAGAGAGAGAGAGAGAGAGAGAGAGAGAGAGAGAGAGAGAGAATGAGAGAGAGAGAGAATTAGAGAATGAGAATGCCAATGCCAATTTCTGTACCTTATTTTCTTACATAGAAAATTAGAAGATTCTGGCTTATTTTTGATAACCTCTTCTTTACTCATTAACTGGAATAGTCTATTTCAATTTTTGCTTTGGGGGATTTTTTTAAAAAATAAAATAACATCTTTAGTGTTTTCAATAAGTACATTAACTGAAATATTTATATTTCAAATAAGATCTAATAATATTCAATTTCAGATCAATGACAATTTAGTGTTTTAAAAGGGTAAATTACTTATGCAGAGTGACTTTCAGTAAGAAATACTAGCTCCAGCTCTGGGAATACTAAAACATTGCTATGTCCTTAACCCACTAAATCTAACAGATGGGTAGAATATTCATTAATTTTCACCATAGAGTATTATGTAATTTTAGTTCTAAACAAATGTGAATATGTGAGAACTGTCAACTCCTATTGATTTACCTTTTTACTCCTGACTGTTTTAAGTGTTTCTTGTTATTATATTTATTAATTCAACAAATACTTGTTAAATGCTCAATACGTACAGAATAATATAATGATATATGTAACAGATGTTGTCACCTTGATCATTTTACTGTGTTTGTGCCAACTAACAACTATCAGCAATTGCATGCTTTGTCTTAGGACTTTCTCTGTTTAACTGGTGACATTATTACCTGTGAGACAGACTGGGCCACCATCTCTCCAGAGGCAGCCTTCACCAAAGACTGTTGGGAGTTGATATATAAATATTCATCTCCTTGCCCTTCAGGTGGGAAAATTTACTGAGTCTTAGATTTCTTTTGCAGGATTCAGTTCCATTTACCCACAGTAGTAAGATGCTTCAAAATAAACTCTTAACTGGCTATCTTCTCTGTCTTGCCTCCCATTCCTCTAGAGTTATTTCCAGTGATGATATTCCAAAATAATTACTTGCGATTGAGTCCTTGTTTCAGGGTTGGCTTCTCAGGAAGCCAAACTAAGACAGATAGATATAGATGACATATGTAATATATAGATTTATATAATTCATTATTATTATCATCATCATGAGAAAAAAAATGCTGATCATTAATTCTAAATTATATTTGAAATATAATTTAGAATTATAAAAAATAAATTATATTTCAAATATAATTTATTATATACATTGAGGCCTCATTTTATAGTCAGCATCTCTTCATGTTTAAAGTCCACTAGTAAGTTTCAGTAGATAAAACAATAGTAATTCAAGGAGAATTTATTTTATAAAGGAATAAAAAAGAGGAACATAAAGTAAGGAATTTTCACTGATAATTTATTAGTGGATTAGTAGTTTATATATTTTAGACTTTAGATTGGTAACAAAGAAGAATTTGTCTTTAAAAATAAATATTCTTTCTGTTGTTAAATTATTCTAATTTAATTCTAACCTAATGTTTAAAAAATTGAATTAATGTTTATAACATTAAAAATATCAGAATATTTATCAAAGCTACAAAAGATATTACTATAGCAAATGAAACTGAAGCTCTGGATACTGTGTCCATAGTTAAAAGCTTTACAAAAAATAACTAAAAAATAGTTTTACTCAAAGCAATTTGAAAAAATAAATAACAGAGTCTATACATACACTCAGTGTACACTGTGCCCAGCTACTCCGAATGACAATCTTACATATCCATAAGTCATTGTCAGAACCAGCCGGAAACTGGCACTGGTATGATACATTAACTAAAACATGCACTTTATATAGATTTCAACAGCTTTTACATTCATTATTTGTGTGTTTATGTGTGAGTGTGCATGTGTGTATGCTTCTGTGAAATTTTATCATAGGAGTAGCTTTGAGTATGTCCACAATCTGGAAACAGAACTATTTTATCACCCAAAGAAACTACTTACTGGTATTCCTTAATAATTACATCATAACTATGAGCTGGGCATGGAAGAATGATAAGAGTTAGCTTGTTAGAATGAATTTTTCTCTCCTAAAGTTAGTTTTTGGCTAATTTTTAAAGTGAAAAATATAAAAAAAAGATCAAGCCCTCTCAGATATATTTAAGATATAAAGATCAAGACATACTTGTCTTGTAGAGAAGAATGAACATTTTAATTAAATATGTCTCCAATATATGCATTTATTTAAATGATACCAACAAAAAGATGCTTTTAAAGTAACTGAGACATGACTCTCTCTACATTAAATTTAGAGCATTATGTCTTATAGAAGACTTATCTCTTGTAGAAGCTAAACTTCCCAGTCAAGGGCTCCTATGACTATCAGATAATTGAAAGACTTAATCTCATTCAAGATAAAACATTTTTAATAGAAAATAATTGTTTTCTATTGCTTGCCATTGACCGAAGAATGATGTTATATGTTTGCTTAATATAACAAGTTTCCTATTTAAGTGACATTTGTAAACATTTGATGTACAGAATGATGTTGGATTTGTACTCATTTTTGCTGACATGTTAGCATCTGTTTTCAATCTGTTTAGAGAAATGAGCTCCCAGGTTGTTGTTTGTTTTTTCATAATATTGCAACTTTCCCCCAGGCAACAGGGATACTTATTGGAAAATATATTTTCTTCTAACCTTAAGAATTATGGTGTAAAATACTAATTTTCAGACTCAATTTTTAATCTAGATGTACATCTAAGTTACATAGCCTTGAGCAGTAAGGTAATGTGTCATCATACAAATGCAATCATTCTTGAAGAAAAATATTATTACTTAAAATAAAAACTACATCTTAAATGCAAAATCTTTACCCACCTTCTACCCCTTGGGTTAGATATAGATGTCTACTAACTCCATCCTAACTACTAGTAACCCAAAGGATATTTATAAGCTGTATTTTCTTCCTTTTGCAGGCGCACTTTAGATTTGCTCCGTACAGACCCCAGGAAGAATGGTGAAGCTTGCTATAGTTAATTTAATTAAGTAGTGTAGAGTGTAAATATTAATCCAGCCCAACTGAGTTTTTACTCATAATCCTCTGATATTTGAGAAATATGTGCTGCACATGTTCCAGCTTCCACATAGCTCTAACTTCATTCCTCTCAAATCGTCATTTATTGATCCTGGTCTTCTCTTGGGCTTTCAAGTAGGCAAAGCTCTTTCCTGCCTCATGAAACCCAGTTACATATGCATTCAATATAGATTTTGTATATAAGTGTCCTATATTTCTTTAGTCTCAAAAATATGCTAGAATATGATCTTAAGCCATAATTATATTATGATATGAATCTGTGATTAATTACAATAACATGAAGGCGATACATATATTTATTTAGGTTAATGTCCATTAAAGCTTTTCTTCCCAATAGAAAGAATAACTTTTTATAAAAATAAAGGACTATCTGACATAGTCACATTTCAGTTTCCTAAAAGAAGTAAACAGAATTAAATATATTCTTGTTTTTAGTTTTCTTAAGGTATAGAGCTATATAATTTTCTACAAGAAAATAGACAACTGGATCAAAAATTTTAATTGATTTTCTTACATACTGTGTATTCTGAAGTATATAGATCTATATAATAAATAAAAATAAATTTAATTTTTCTGTCTGTAACTGCATCAAGTGTAAGTAGCAACAAATCAGAAGGTACTGAGGACTCTTGGAATTAGATTATGGTCAGTATGCTGCATATGAAAATCATTTTGCGGAACAGCAAAAAAGATCTTCAAAAAACCAGCCATTCACCAGAACACTTGCATGTGTTAATTAGAATACCAGAACCATCTCAAGCGGGTAGTTCTGTAAAATATGTGCCAGGGTCAGGGACAGCAGAAAATGATATATGTAATACTCGTCAGCAATTCTAGCATCACGCAGAACCATTCCTGGAAGGGTACGGTCCCAGCGTGGCTGCAGCAGTGTAGAGCATCTGCTATTATGGTCATTTTAATGATGCTCAGAAAAAAGAAGAGGTGTCAACACTTCACCCAACCATCACACAAAAATAGGGCCTGTACCGCCACTCTGGCTTCTGTCTGAGGGACATATCTCCCAAGTAATGCTGGAGAGTCCATATAACAGATAAGCACATAGATTATCAATATTCTTCTCATGTATCATACAACCTTCAACTCAGCATGTATCTATCATTCAGAGTTTATTGAAAGTTAGCTGAAAATTAATGCATGTTTTTCTATCATTTCAAACTAGTGAACTTGGAGAGCACATTACTTTTAAATTAAATTCAAGGGAGACCAACTTTTGCATTAAAAAAAAATACATAACCAGTGTTAAGAAAATAGAATTTAGACGAGGAAGACAAGTAGATGTTTTATAAAATTTGCATTGACTCACAACAAGCAGAATACAACTAGCTGTAGCTTAGGGATTATCTTTAAAGATGATGACGACTCTGTTGTGCTGATATGTACAAGCATCTCCCAAGAATTGACTGGCTTGTGTTTGCTTAGTAAAGATTTCCTACAGGTTATTAACAAAGAGTCTCTGCCCAAGGGCACCTCACAGACATTTCACATTGTATTAAATAGCAACATAAAATTTAAACTTAGACAGAAAATAGTCTGTTTATCAAACCTTCCTGAGTTTCCTACCTTAGGTACACATTTGCAAACCAAATTTCCAGTGCATCACGTGTCGGTTCATGTTTCAGATACCGGGACAATGCAGCAGGTGAAAATCAGACATCAGTAAAAAAGATGTTTACCTCTAGGTATAATTTTTTTGTAATTAATATGAACTCAGAACACTTCTGTCACTTTTTTTTGTAGGCTAATGATTCTTAATTAGCATATAATGTAAAAGATGCTTCGCTGCTGGAGATTGGTGTAGCAATGATTTTGTGAAAGAGAAGATATACTATTGTCTCACTTTAAGAAAAAAAAGTATTATTTTCAAATATTCATTTGTTTTACACTTTTAAACATATTAAAACAAAAAAGTCTGGCCTTCCAAGTTTATAATTTTGATATTTTTATCCTCTAAAAGAAGTGGTTCTTTCAATAGAGATTGGCAATACATGTTAATAGACATAGTTTCATGAGGATTTATTACATGAATGTACATACACTATAAATGCAAAGGTTAAATAACCTATTGCTTGCTTAAAATTTTAATTTATAAAATCAATATTTTAAAGAGTTCTCTGTGTAGTGGCATGATATTTAAAAGAGAGTTAGGAGAAAAGAAAATACCAAATACACCACTAGCTAATGCTGAAGATAAGTTAATAAATCAGTGGGAGGTGAGAGTAGTTTTACAAGGTACCTTAAGGATAAAACAACCTCCTCCCAAAAAATATAATGATCACAAAATTCTTCTAATTTAAAGAAAGGTCATGAAGTGGATTTTAAAGTGAAGAACATTTGTAAATATTATAAGGGCAATAATACAATTGGACATATCTTTTTCTAGACTCTAATCACTTAACTGCCATACACAGAAAATTTTTGATTTGCAAAGTGAAACCTATATCCCTAATCTCAGTTTAACTCATGATTTTTACCACCATCACCACCACCAAAGTCATCATCATAACTATCACCATCACCACTTCTATTTGCTGTTCATTCTTAAACAGCTCCTCAAATATTTAAAAGTCAATTACGTGCCTACCACTTACCTAAGGTGATAGCACTTATATAAAAGGTGAGTGTTGGCTACAGCATCAAGTCTGTGTCTCCTGAGTTCTTTACTACTTTTGAACGTTCTTACTAAAAACTGTACCTCTCTAGTTCTATATGTGCAAAAAAATTCTAATAAATGGTTTTGAGCCATATAGAGAACAGAAAGGAAAAAGATATTTTAATTCTTAAACACATTGGTTAAATTTATATAAGATAGCATTTGATATCATTATTTTTGAATAGAAAATACATTTTTAACTAAACTCTTTATTTTGAGATTATGGTAGATTCACATGCATTTGTAAGAGGTAATACAGAAAGATATCTTGTACCCTTTTTCTACTTTATTCAGTATGGCAAAATTAATAGTAAAATGTCACCTCCAGGATATTGACATTGGTAAATTCAAGATTCAGAATAATTTAATCACATCAATCTCTCCTATTGCCTTTTTATAACCACATCTCCTTCCCTGCCCACTCTCCCTTCCCCCTCTTGTCTAATCCCTGACAACCGCCAATCTGTCTTCCATCCTATCATTTTGTCATTTAGATATTATATGGATGGGATCGTACAGGATTGGCTTTTTTGTTCTTCCCAATGAGTGTACTTCCCTGGTGAAAAAGTTGTTTCAGGAGCTCAGTCTTTTTTATTCCTGCATGGAATAGACATACCACTGTCCGTATAAGCTTTCACCATTCGAAGAACACCTGGGGTGTTCCCAGCTTTTGGCTGTTACACGCAAAGGTGCTAAGAGCATTCATGCACAGGTTTTCAGGTTTTTGCACCCAAACTACTTTTTATTCTTCTAGGATAAACTCCCAAGAGTCCAAATGCTGCATCATATGGTAATTATATGTTCAGTTTTATAAGAAACTGCCAAATTATATTTCAAATAATTTTAAATTATTTTTCAAAATGGCTAATATTTTACATTTTCATCAGCAACCTATCACTAATCCAGTTTCTCTTCATCCTCACTGATATTTGGTGTTGTCAATATTCTTTATTTTAGGCATTCTGATATGTAGTATCTCGGAGTTTTCACTTAGATTTTTCTCATGGCTGATGATGTTGATAATGTGTTTGCGTACTTATTTGCCATCATCTTGTGAAATGACTGTTTATTGTCTGTTAATGTCTTTTGTTCATTTCCTTTTTTTCTTTTCCACTGTTGAGTTTTAAGAAATCTTTATGTGCTTTAGACAGTATCTCTTGTTGGATAAATTATTTGCAAATATTTTCTTACAATTTGTTTCTTGTCTTTTCTTTTTCTCAGTGTGTGTGTATCTGTGTGTGCATATGCGTTGTTTTTTTGTCCTTTAATAGGCTCTGTTGGAGAGCAAAGGCTTTTAATTTGAAGAGGTTCAATTTATTGTTTTTTGCTTCTAAGGATCATGTTTTTGAAGCCAAATCTAAGAACTCTTTGCCTTCCCCAGAATTTAAAGTTTCTCTACTTAAAAAAAAAAAAAAACAAAAACAAAAACAAAAAAAACTTAGCTTTATATTTTAAGTCTGCAATCCATTTTAAGTTAACTTTTGTATAAGATATAAAACAGATGAAGAATGCTTGGTTGGTTGAAGATTGATTGATTGATTGATTGATTGATTTTCTATAGCTATCTAATTGCTCCAGCACTATTTATTGAAAAGCTTATCCTTTCTCTGTTGAACTGTTTTTACGCTTGTCTTCAAATCCGTTGGTGCTACATGTTTGGGTCTACTTCTGTTCTCTATTTTGTTCCATTGACCCATGTGTCTGTTCCACCAATTGCACAATTTTTTGATGCATGCAGCTATATTATAGGCTCTAATTTTGGCTGGAGTATTTCCTCCTACATTATTCTTCTCTTTCAAGATTGTTTTACTTATTCTAGTGTTTTACCTTTCCAGCTAAATTTTAAAATAAGTTTATCTATATCTACAAAATATTCTGCCAAGAATTTGATAGAAACTGCATTCAGCCTATAGATCAATTTGGGTAAGATTGGTATCCTTACAATGTTGTTTTCCAATATGTAACATGCATTTTTCTCATTTTTAAAAGTTTTCTTTGATTTTTTTCATCAGCACTTTGTATATATCAGCATATAAATCCTATAGAACAAGTACAATTTTGAAGAGGAAAATACTTTTTTTTTTCTTCCTCGGTGATTTGAACTTTATTTATAAACAAGACAAAAATCCAAGCATCATTAATTCAGGGGAACAACAAAAAAAGAGTATACAAAAAGTACATGGAGGGATAGACCACGGAGTTGGTGAGCCTCCAGAAGAGGTGCGGTGGGGAGGAAGAAGCAAGGAGCACCTGTGTTCAGTTCTGTGACAAAAGCACTTCTGTACCTCTGCAGCTGAAGTGGTCCTTTCATCCCGCATCTTGGCTGGTAGCCAGGCAACAGAGACAGGCAGATAGACTTTAGAATGAGTCTTGGAGCCCTGTCTAGTCACAGACATGGAGAGTGCTCTTTATCCCCAATTAGCCACCTACCTTCTCCATCACTCAGTGAAGAAACTTTTAGCTCTCCTGTCCAGAGTCCTCTGAGTAATTTATCACTTTCAGGAGGTCATTTGCATTTACTGTGAACTAGGTGGTGGCCAAGACCAGAGCATGTCCAACATGCAAACCACAGGTTCTAATAGTCTATCACCGAGGACATTCAGCCCAGTTAACTCCATGGCCCCCAGATCCTCTGGTGAGAACGAAATCAAGGGGTTGTCAACCATAGGGATAGAGTTGATGTGGGAAGGGCCACCAACAATACTATTGAAATGCTGTTTTTCTGTGAATACACCATCCCCTTGGAAATCTCCATCACCACAAACAGAGGACTGACTTAATGTCAACAGAGGTGAAGATGAAAAGCAAGCCACTCTCCAAACATAGCATTCAGAAGCTTCTTTTAATGAGGTATTTGAGAAACTAGCATTCATTATTCATGGACTGCTTTGTACTTACTGCCAATTAAGCATTTAAACCTTGATAGAAACCTTCCAAAGGTATGTATCAAATTGTATCAACAGTGAGAATGTCAAGCTATTTTGTTTTCTGGCTCCTAGGTATTTCTGTTTCGGTTTACTTTGTTTTATCCTGATCATTTTGCACTTTGAAAAGCATGATATTTTAAAGTACTTTTGCTTTGGAGAAGCATAGAAATTATTTTGAGCCCTGGTTCTACTGCAGAGTAGCCAAATAATTTTAGTCAATTTACATTCTTTGAACAACCCTGACATCTCTTACATGGGACCAGTAGCATCTTCTAGGGAAGGAGGATCCTAATTGTGAAGATTAAATGTGGTGCTTAGCATATAACCATTTAATCACTGGTACCTTATCCCTCTCATAAGCTTATACGAAGGGAAATGTTATTCATATGATTGAAGCAGGTTAAGCGGAAGCGCAAAGAATGATAGAACCAGCATGTAGGTAGAATAGACATTTATAAATGCGGTGTCATTTTAGGGGTCCTAGGAATGTCTTTCACCCAAATTATCTTTTGCAATCTTTGATCTACTCAAATCTTTCTTTTAAATTGAAACTCTATTTCTATTTTTTTTTCCTAGAATGCAAATACTCCTGGGGAAAAAATAAGACCTTAAAACACTCCTAAGATTTTATAAATTGCTTTATCAAAATAGTTCCTATATGTAACATTTTATCATATGAGAAGAGGTATGTTTCTGTTTTGAAGCATTTGTCAAGAAAAAAAATTTTGAAGGCAAGGAACTAGCCATACAGAGGAAAATAGGGCAGGCCACAAACACCTATTTGCTTATTTTCTAATCAACTTCACCAACATCCAAACCACTGGTTTTCAATCCTCCTGCATTTCGGAATCATCTTGGGAATGGGATACAAACACACAACACACACACACACACACACACACACACACACTCACACACACACTCAAACACACACAGACACATACACATACACATACACATATGCAAACAGGTGCACAGACATCCACACACATCCATACTTACCTACGTGGGAGCATGCCCCTAAATATTTTGTTTGTGTTTCATTGGTTTGCAGTGGGGCCTGTGCAACAGTATTTTTCCACAGTATTTTTTAATCTTTCTCACCCTACCACATTATTCTATATGCAACCAGGTTTGAAATGCTCTTTTATTTAAATTACAGAAGTGGAACAAAGGGTTTAGGCACATTGGGATGATCTCTAGATGAAGATTCAAAATAACCAGATTCTGTATCGGAATTTTGTGAAAACGATATGAAATTTCTAGATTGTTCTCATTTGAGAAAATAAAATCGTTTTATTGCATTTAATTCTAATGACCTTTATTCTAAAATAACAAGATTCTAGATATCCAAGACATTTCTAATTTCTCCTTCCTTTGGCTATTCGAATCAACATTTGTACAGAGACTTAATGTGACAGATTTCCCCCTGAAGGGGTATTAGATTAATGGGTGGTTAGAGATAGTTTATACATCCCATCACCAAAGTAAAGCTTTATCAGACATCCTGAGAGGGATCTCGGTACTTTAGGGGAAATAACATTTCCATCCTAGATTCAATACTGATCCATCAAATCTGTTCGCCTGCTGTCAGCAGACGTTATTGCCAGATGCTTGAGAGGAATGGCCAGAATATTCCTGAATGTCACAAGTTAGCTGCATAAAACTCAACTGTGGGGGACGATTCTCCTTGTTCCTCCAGATACTGTTTGGGCATTATGAACTATTAGCTTTCATTACACTTTTGGTCATGTGGCTCTGAGAAGAAGGATCGGCTACCCCCAAATCCTCTGCAAATAAGTTGTAAAAACCCAGTCACACAGTTAGCTGATCTGCTTCAGTAACAGATAAATGTTCTAGTGTGTTCTAAATAACCCTAAGAAATTAATCTGGAATCTGTGCCAGTTTATTTTCTGCTTCTGGGACCATAGTGCTTGAATGATTTTCAATGTTTAAAAAAAAAAAAAAAAAGGTAGATACTGGTGTTTTGGTTAGGGAATAAATCCAAGTAGCTTCAAGTTCAGAGTGAATGAGTATGAGTGCATGAGGGTATGAATCTATTTAATTTTTTTTCAAAAAATTTATTTGCATTTTTATAATGAGACAAAGCAGGATTTTAGATAAAATGGTGGCAATGAAAGCTATGCCCACTGCCAAGGGTGCTTGTTTTAGCTTCTCTAAGGTCAATACTAGCTCAGAGCATGAAAAGGCATCTTCACAAGAGATGGAGAGCCAAGTGCTCAAGGCCTAAATCAAATAAAGATCTGGTTAAGTGCCTAATGATCCTCTCAAGCAGATGTGGATAGTTTCAATATGCTAACTATTGTATAAGATTATTAGGTAGAAACTGCAAAATAAAAATCATATTAAGGTATAACACAAGATATGGAAAATGGACAAAAGCACAGGAAAATCTTTTCTAAATGCTTTTGGACTGACTTTGAGTTCCAACATTTAGCATGTGTATGTTCAAAATGGTTTCTTTCAAAAATATGTATATAAAGATCATTTAGACTTAAATTGAATTAAATTTCCTATTGTTTCAGAAGCTATTAGAGCTCTTACATTTTTTAATTCAGTGGAAGCAAAAAAATTAAACTTCTTACACTGTTCATATTGTAAGAGTTAAATCTGATACTGCAGAAAAAGAAACAGCTATCATCTTTTAAAGGTTTCCACCTAGTGGCAAAGTTATTATGAGCAAGAGATAGGACTGCAATGGTTAAGCTGATAGAAACAGTTACATTAGGCAAATGTTTCACTTTTAGTCTTTAGTGAAGTTGAGAACCATGCATTATATACATTCAGGATGTTATGGCAAGTGATCCACTAAACACTGCCTTCAGATAAGGCCACTTTCTTCATTTAGATTTTCTTAGATTGCTGCCTAAATTGCTGTTAGAGATGTTAGAACTCCAGGACAGCTGTAAGCGATGGTCTGTTTTAGGCTTCAGACAGAGATGTATTATATAAAGTAGTCCTTTTCCTTAAGATTCAAAATAAAATTGTGTATATAGAGTAGTAGACTATTCGTAGTGAAGAATATCACACTGCAAGTGAGTGAGGTGATGTGTAATCTTGCCATGAACTAATCATACAAATTTTGGTTAAGATCCCACTGCTATGTCTCTAATTTATGCTCTTTTAAATGAGGGGGCTGGAATTAAATCTGGGGCTACACACCAGTAGCCATGGGCCAGTCTGGCTTCTTGTTATGTTTTTATTTGGGTGTATGTGTGCAGGAATGCGAGTGCGTGTGCACGCGCGCACACTCGTGTGTGTGTGTGTGTGTGTGTATCACAGAGGAGAAGAAGAAGGTGGAGTGGGGGGAGTTGGGAGTAAAGTAATTTAACTTTTAGATAGAACAGGCCCTCTACACCTAGTCTTAGTCACTGCAAGCCCCTTTGCACACTAGCCCCTTTGCACACTATTTTACTTTTTATGTCACCCATTTGAGCTTTAAAGACATTTGGTTTGTGTCTCCCATTCTGGATGATTTCTAAGTGAATGAAGAAACTGGGGTTCACAGTTAAATAATTTTTCTGAAGTCATATAGCCAGCAGGTGGCAGGACAGGGATCCGAGAATATTGCAACATGGGACTCAACTTCTTAACGTATTCCAAGCTAGAACTGTGGCATCTGTATTCTATAGTCGATTGGTCACGCTGTACCTTGCCTCTCAGTATACCTCAATTTTGAAGATTCACACGTGAAAACAAAGAAGTCATCTTTTACTTTGTAATGTATGTTATATCTTTGTGCCTGCTGTGATTTACCCAGTGAATATATTTAGATAAATGTAAGAACAATGGAAAAGGCAGAGAACTGATATAGTTTTTTTTTCACCCCATAAGATTCTCTAACAACTTCATTTTTAATTTATGCAACAAAATGTTTAAAAAAATTTAGACTAGAATTAGAAAATTCTCTAAAACAGATATGGTTTTGGATGACATATCCTTGTGAAACTGGTCCTGTAATTATAAAGATCATATTTGTTTGCTAGTGGGACCAGAGTTCCATTAATCACATTATTTGGATGCAAATAAAAAAAAATATATGGGCTTTAAATGTTTATGTTATTTAAGTTTTCTTCCTCTTCTAAACATACATTTTAACATTTTTGGTATATTTGCAAGGGGAAATGAATTATACTTTCTATGGATAGTCACATCTAAGAATAACAAATTCACTGATTATTTTTTTTTAAAAATGACACAGAAACTTACACATAACAGCATATTCCAACAAAATATGTTTTACTGTGTCATACTCCATTTATGAAACTCAGGACAGTCTATTGTAAAAGGAAGAAAGATATAGTGACTAAAAATTTTACATTGCTTTTCCAGTAACATTTTGTTGTTTACATGTGGAAATTGCTAAAGTCGTTCTTAAAATCCAAAGAGATTCTAAGCACATTCAGGCCCCTGAGCTCACTGTGCACTTGAAATTGCTCCATGCTCTGCTCCGAATAAACTGACCACTGGGGTTAATAGTCATCAAGACAGGGCTTTCTGACCTATTGGAAATTTAGATCTGAGCTTACATTGTACTGTAGCATTCTGTGCTGGCCCTCCACGGATTTACCACAAGCTGCAGAAAGCAATTATGGGCTTGGAAAGAGATGAAGTTGGAGAGAACAAGATTAGCTTCCCAAAGTTTTTTTTTTCTCCTGTTTTAACGCTAATATTTCTCCCCACAATGAGTTAACAGAAATCGGTAGAGAAAATTCTCTTACAGTTTGGTAAGTCGAACCTCTTTCCATGCTTAGGTGATAGCATTGACACTTCACACAGAGGGCTAATTTACACTTAATGCTCTGGAAATTAATTAAAGAGAATAAAGATAATTGTAAGAGCACCTCCCCATATGCAACTCCAAAAATAAACAAACAAGCCACATCACGATTACTAAGCAGCCATCTAGTGCTTAATTTTATGCACAGTGGGAAGGGCACCAGTAGTCTACAAATGGATGGCGGGGTTGAGTGGGGGAGAGGAGAGGATGCTCATTTGAAATATGTAACAGCAGAGGCAATTTTATGTAGTAATGATTTGAAGCTTTCCCAGCAGGAATGGGAATCCTCAAAGCCTTATACATGGGACGTGTTTACCAGAATTTGGGTCTACCAGTCAACCAAATGACTTCAGTGATGATTTGACCAAGTTTGAGATTTTTTTTTCTATGCCAGTGGGTAGAGATACCCATTATAAGCATATTGCTTTTGCTGTTATGATGAAATGGTTGTGTCTCACTCAGACAAATTCCCTAAGTTAATGTTTTTATGTAGAAGATTGAGGCCCATTATCCTGAACAGGGGGAGTCACAGTGTGATTCAATTTATATTTGGTATTGTTCTGGAAAATTTGATTGTAGAGTAATATTTTTTTTGAAATGCTGCAGTTGACTTCATTGAGGAAAAACAAAGCCTTTTGTCAGATATCTCTGTATGGCCGCTACCAAATCACTTGTTAGAATTATGAGGCATAGAGGGCAACAAGGAAGAGGAGCATGAGTCAATAATTTCCGTTCAAATGTCAGATTATCAGCGAGGCCTACGTTTTACAGTTTCTATTTAAAATTTAAAAAATCCTGTCCTTTCTACTCTCATAAGTACTTCTTCCTCTTGACAATAACTATCCCTCTTTCCTTATGATCAACTGTCACTATTTATTTATTTATTTATTTGTTTGTTTGTTTATTGATGGTCTGCCCCACTAGACTGTCTACTTGATAAGTGCTAGGAATTCTGTGGGATATGTCTGCAGTTCCTAGATCAATGCCTAGAATACAAGAGACATCAAATATTTGATGGAAGGATAAGCAGACTTAAACTACATGCTCTTTATTTTACAAGATTATCTATCAAATAGGATACAGTCATACACCAATACTGTTAACAGACAGGGCATCTCATTCATTAAGAGAAGCCTGAGTTACTCAATCTTTAAAAAAAATAGTAAATTCAAAAAATAGAATTGTAAAACATTTAAAATATGTTAAAATGTTATGCTAAAACAAAATTAAATTTTTACTGAAAAAGCAATGTGGAAGAATTAAGTTACAGGATAACTAAAGATTTTATAAAATAATTGATAGTTCACTACAGTTGATAATGAAACATGAATTTAAAGTTCTCAGAATGCCATGACACTACGTATAGACTCATTTGTCACTAAGGTCCGTAGTCTAAACTTGTTTTGCTGTTGATTTGAAGTGCAGAGACTATGTCCTTTATAATTCTCACCGTGCCTGTCCCCCAAAAGATGTTAAACTTTACTGCAGCCTGTCTGAAAAATCTTCAAGCACTGTTGCCAGTCTTACACGGCACATCATTATTCTAAATTCTAGACATGAGAAGGAGCAGCAAATTCTAAGATATTGAATTGTAGTAACTGCCTTTTGGGCATTTGGCTTCAAAATGGCTCTATGTCGAACAGTCTTTTCAGCGTTATGCCCAGTTAAATAAGGCACACATTGGATAAGACATCTGAGTTTACAGTAAAGTTGATTTTGGAACTAATTTGACTTTTTTCAATGTTTGTTAGTTTTCTGTGGCTGCTATGACAAAACAAAACGAAACAAAACCCTACAAACTTGGGGGCTGAGAATAGCAAAAGTTTATTATTTCACAGTTTGGAAGATATAAATTTGAAATCAGTATCACTGGGCTGAAATCAGTATGCTGACAGGCCCATATTCTCCCTGGTTCTAAGAGGGAATCTGTTTTATCTTCTTTCATTTTCTAAGTGCAGCTAGAATTCCCTGTCTTATAGTTATATCTCTTCATTTTCTGTTTCCATGATCACATTGTCTTCTCTATCTACAGTTTATCTCTACCTGTCCCTTATAAAAACATTTCTGATCACATTTAGGATTTCCTTGGATGATGCAGAATAACCTCTCCATTTCGAGATCTTTAATTTAATTACATCTACAAAATCCCTTTTTGCTATAAAAAAGATAATGTTCACAGATACTAAGGATTCATATGTGTATATCTTTTTTTGGGGTGGTGGTGGTGGTATAATTTAGCCTACTACAATCCACCATCTAGCTCACAAAGAATCACATCCATCCCACATGCAAAATATATTTATCTCTTCCCAACATCCTCAGAAGACTCAATGCATTTGAGCATTGCCTCAAGTCTAAAATCTTATCTAAATGTTGTAAGCTCAAAATCACCCATATTTCACCATCTAAATAATCTATCTCAGATACAAATCAGAGTCTGGATATGATTCATCCTGCGGCAAAATTTATTTTCATCTCTAGATATGTGAAACTAGGAAAATAAGTTATATGCTTCCAAAAACCAGTGATGAGAGAGGCCTAGGATAACGGTTACATGCATTCCCAAATCAAATGGTGGGGGGAAACTAAAGATAAAAAGGAGTCACTAGCCCCCAAACAACTTCAAAATTTAACTAGACAGTCTCAATTAGATTTCAAGACCTGGGAATAACCTTCCATGGCTTGAAGCTCTTTATTTTTATTATTATTATTATTATTTTTTTTACTCATTACTCTAGCTTCTTTCTTCATACACAGATCTGGCCTCTGGACTTAAAGCTCCCCACTTAGAGTTTTATTTCTTTCATTTTGTTCTCTCCTGTCCTTTTCAGGCCAAGTTGGCAGTGTTTTAGCTGATAACATTTGTCAAATCCTGTGGGTCTCCTGTGTACGTAACAGGGATTCACACCATAGATTCACATATCTTTTCTGGATAATCCCATATTTATTCCTGGCTTCTGCTGAGATGGTTGGGTGGATCCATGAGTCACATGCTTAAACTCTTGTGAGAGATTCCTCTGAACTATGAATTGTTTTGAGGCATTAGCCAATGGTTGTCCAGCAATAGCCTTGTACTTTATATTCAGATTTCACTCCCCTGAGAGTAAATCTCATAATTTTAGCATCTTTTTCAGTCTGGATAGGCTGAGACTTTCCCATATCATTAAATCCTGGTTCATTTTTGCTTAACAGATCTTCCTCAATTTTTCTCTTTTCTCTTTCATTTTACAATTACAAAGATTTAAAATAGTTCTAGAAATTATAGAATAAATTAAAATATTCACTGGAAGCAGATGGAATTAAAGAAATTGATTAAATGAACTCTGCTTCAGTTTACATCCTATAAAAAGGAAGTACATTTACAAAAAACACCAGTTTTTACATGTATAAAAATATATTAATTACAGAAGGAAGAATTAATGTCTTGACCTATCTGCAAGCTATGTGTTTTAAAAAACATAAATGCATGTATGTATCCATTGCTATCCTAGCTCAAGAACAGACTGGGTTGGACAGTAAGAGAGAATGTGTGGGACTAGTGCTGGGATGGGGCTTATATGTTTGTGTGTGTGTGTGTGCACACACACATGCACACACATGTGCACACATACACATGGAGAAGTGTGTGAACATTTGTGTATGTGTACTCCTAGTGTTGGGAATACATCGGTACAAAATTCTGGACTAAATTCTAAGACGCAAATAAACAAATAATGCAATGAATGTAATTATTATACTTACCTTTGTCTTGTGAATATATTTGGGAGAGTGAAAAAGTATCTGCTTGCCCTTATGCTTAAACAACTTGAACCTTCCCCATTCCCTAGGTAATATGGTGTTTTTGCTTATTTGTGAGCATGTGGCCTCCTTTCGTAGAATACAACCCAAACAAACAGATCCTTATGCAATCTGTTGCAGACTCTTTAATATAAATAGAAGATTTAAGAAAAAGTCTATCCTTCCAATGTTGGTAAATTGTGTAGAAAGCTAGTTTTCTACCCTGCTTTCATTGGAGCACAATTTGGGGGACTACTATGTGGACAACTAAAAAGGTACACAGATGTGGAAATTTATCTCAATCTTAACTATAGGATATAAGCCTCAATTAATGTCTATCATCAAATTAGGAGATAATGGTAGTTTTCACACTTCAGTTCTCAGCTTAATGCTTTATCCTTATCAGAGGCTCATCAAAAGAAGGGATCGACAAAACAAAGTGATTAGCTCTCTGGTCAATTTGCTAGGCTTCAGTGGTAGTTTAGTTTTTCAGCAATGCATTTCTGATAAATGTAACTTGTTTATTTAACGAACCGAATTTTAGCACAAACACAAAGTATGAATATAGGTAATGTGTATTATAATTTGCTACCATATATTCTCTATGCACACAGGCACCCACAGATATAGGTTATTTTCAATTGCATTAAAAACTGTAAAAAGCATCACTTTATAATTCAAGCTAAATTGCTAAATTCTAAATTGTGGTTTCCCAATCCTCTTTTTGACAAGCTTTTACTGATCTAACAAAAGGAAATAAAATATATGTCCTAAGAAAAAAATAAATGAATCCTGCGAAAGCTTAGTCTCTGAGTTTTCTTTTGGCCTACAAGAAAAAGTGAAGAGGAAGGTTTCAATGTCCACTGCTTCCAATTTCTTAGGTCACTGAATGAATACTATTAGCCGTTTTACTTTTTCTAATTGATGTGTGCCACGTTTAACCAGCAGAAATTCCATCTCCCTACACAGAAGAGAAGCCTCTCTTATCTTACAAGTTGGGTTTTATTGAAGCCAGTAAATTGTACAGTGAATGTCCTTTCCAATTAATTTGTCCATTCTAATCAATTTGATAGAGGGACTAACTCATTTGACACTTCTGGCAGATGCTTAAAATATCTTTAGGGAATTGATCACTTTGTTGCAGTTGAAAGTATATTGTGTGGAGGCATTAAATGGTTACCAGATCTCCTTTTATGTTTTGGACTCTGGTACTAAGTTGTAGTAGGCCACACTCCCACTGTTAGCCTTAATAGGATTAGTTTGGATAGTATCAAAAGAACAATTAACACCCATTGATATGATCACAGATGGTATCAAAGAGTAAGAGAAATTCAGTTTTGCAGTTTTGCACTCAGTTTTGCACTCATCTCAGGCTTTTATATTGAGAGTGGCAGTACAAAAACTGGCTAAAGAATTCAAGGACAATATTCTATGTAATTATTAATGATGCAGTATTGAAACTGGTATGAAATTAAAAGTCTTTCTCTAGCTTGCTTAATTTTGAGGAAGGGGCTCCTATTGGATGGTCGATCAGCTAACTGTACCTCTGTGACTCTGGACATGTTAATTAATTTCACTGAGCATAGGTTTCTTTATCTGCACAATCGAGATGAATAATAGCTCCCAGCACCTTCAATTGTGGTGAGGATTAAATGAGGTATTCCAAGTAAAAGACATAATCCTGTTCCTTACACGTAAATGTGAAACCTGACTTTTAATTTTTATATTGTTGTCTTTAATGATTTCATAGACTCTGCAGGGAAGTTTTAAAACTTTGAACTTAAACATAACATTGTGTTTTTGATGAATACTATTACCCAATTTACAAAGAAGGTTTGTAATTTTAATTATGGAATGTTAGTAAATTGTATCATATACCTTTTCAACTTTAGAAGGTGTTTTTTCTTCTATTAGTGTAATGTATTTAATCAATAGATTAGACATCTTGGAATAATTTAATAGTAAGTTATTATTTTTATATACTGCTATTTCCACTGGCTAATAATTTCTTTGCCTCAAATTTTCAACTGTTATTATAATAATGCAGTTTCCTTTGATTATAGCATCTCTGTCTATATTGTGTTTTAGGGTTTTATAAGACTTAGGGAATTAACTGGGGGGGGCTATTTGATGCTTTTTGATGTTCTGAAACACTTAAATAGCTAAGTTACCTATTTAATGAAATTTATAGAGTTTCACACTTGTATTTGTGAACAAAGGGCAGGAAATGGAAGGAAGAAAATGTTTGATCTTTTGTTCCATTTTTATTTGGTCATTTATATATTCACTTTTAAGTCTGCTTGGTAATTTATATTTTTCTAGAAAACCCAGAAGCATAGAATTCCAGAACAACCAAAGAGGCCCCCAAACAAATTAAAATCTAGAATTTAGTCTTTTGAAAGACCATCTAACCAATTCTGATAATAGAAAATAACCTCTCAATAAACAATTTCTCTTTAAGTTTCACAAAGAAATTTTACATGCTTTTACTAGTATTACATCTTTTTGTTTTTTCCAAAAAAATACCATGGTAAACATGAAAAAGACAGAAACAGAACTTAGACAATTTAGACATGAAACAAATTTAGACAGTTTAGATTCAAAGTCAAATGATCAGTACTACCTCACCACCATTAGAATGGCTATTACTTAAGAAAGAAACAGACATAATAACAAGAGTTGGCAAAGCTGTGGAGTGATTGGTACACTTGTGCACTGTTGGTGAGAAAGTAAGATGGGGCAGCCATTGTGGAAAACAGTATGGCAATTCCTCAAAAAATTAAAACTAGCATTACCATATGATCCAGCTATTCCACTTTTGAGTATATACCTGAAAGAATTGAAAGCAGAGCCTTGAAGAGATATTTCTACACCCATGTTTATAGCAGCAGTATTCATAAGAGCAAAGAAGTGGAGACAACCAAAATGTACATCTACAGATGAATAGATAAATAAAATATGTATATACTTACAATGGAATGTTATTCAGCTTTAAAAGGAAGGGAACTTTGACATTCACTATAGCATGGATGAATCTTTCGAACCTGAGAGTGCCAAGGATACAAATTATCCTAAAGAGAGAAGGATGAGAAGGAAAGCAGCCTTTTTCCAGAAAGAATACAGCCTTGCCAACATTTCGATCTTAAACGTTTGACCTCCCAAATGATAAGAGATTACTTTTTTTATTGCTTTAAGCCTCTACCCCTTTCAGCTTAAATATAAATACCCATAGAAATGGCCAAAGATTGAGCATTCAAGGTATAATCCAAACTAAAGACTTTTAGTTTTCAACTACTGTTAAACTGATTGCCAGGAAAATATTTGGCTTACTATTTTATTTTACTAAAAAAATTGGGGGGGGGGCGGCATGATGTCAAATGTACCTAATTTTACATGCCATATATACAGGGTGTGAATAATAATTCTCCTTAATGATAATGCTCATTACTTTTAGGTAAAACAGAAAAGAAGAACAATGGGTCAGTTCTGTGTCACTCATCATTGGTTTCCACCACTGCAAATTTATGTCTAATTATAAGAGACAGATTTTCTAATCAGTTGTGATAAAATATGTTAGAAGTTTAACTTTCACAATTAACCATGGCATGTGAGTTTCCTTGATATTTAAATGAAATTTACTTCTACAAATTATAATCAGTATAAATGGGGAGGACCTTATCAGAAGAGATCATTTAAATTGCTATCTCTCTAAAATACTGATAAGGTAATTTTTTAATTATATGCATGTAGAAACACAGTTAAAATTTAGAATAAATACATAAATCAAAGTATTTGTCAATAAAAGTGTTTAGAAAAGTAGTCAGTCTATTAACACATCACAACTGTATGGCTAGCATTCCCTCCAGGACAGAAAAAAAGGAAAAAGTAAATGAGAAAATAATAATTCTTAAGAATTCATAATAATCATCTTCTAAGTCTCCAATACAATCCTTTAACTTAAGCAGTGTTCTATTTAGGGTGAAGAATTATTTACTGAGGTGGCAGGGGGCTTCTATTTATGGCCTGAATGGAACAACAAGGATAAGATTTACCTTCCTGCCAGAAACAAAGAAACAAAAACTTCACAGACTAAATGTATGGAAGAGTGGTTTTCAAGACACTGGACATCAAGCAATGAGGGACAGGGATCATTCAGACATGAAAGATAAGCCCCCATAGGCTGTGCCTCACGTAAGGGGGTCCAGAGAAAGTTGCAAGAGAGAGAATTTCACATCCACAGGGAGGGCCCTGAGGTTTTAGTAGAATACTGATCAACACATGTTTTGTTTTTGAGGAGACTATCAAGGCAAAGAAAGAACCATCTTAAAGGATTAGTAGGAAGAATACTTGAAACACAGATAGGACAAGGAAATTGATGTGTTCCCCGTAGCCCAATTAGAAAAACTCATAATTTGTAAATTATTGGAGAGAGTATTAGAAGAGTCTTGCCTCAGTAGTTGGGAATAACTGGACCTGACTAAAAACTGTTCTGGTCTTGCCAAAGGAAAGGCAAGTCCCAAAAGGATAAAAAGGCTTCCAAGTAACTTAACTGTATCACAGACAAAGCTCAACAATATATAAAGGACTACAAAAATATATTAGCAAAAAAATTTTTACATTGTTTGGCATCTGGTCCAAGAAAAGTTGGCATACAAAAGGAAGATATGCCCCATAGGAGGAGAAAAAGCAATAAACTGAAATTGACCCAGAACTGACACATATGTTATAATTAGCAGGCAAAGACATTAAAACAGTGGTTACAATTGAATTCCATATGCTCAAACGTTATGCAGAAATATGGAAGATATAAAAAGACTCAAATTTCTAGAGATGAAAACTAAAATATCTGAGTTGAAAAAAATGCACAGAATGGGATAAATGGTAGATTAAATATTGCAGAAGAAAAGATTAGTAAACTTGAAGACAACAGAAGCAATCCATATTAAAAGAGATAAAAGATTTTATAAAAGAATGAAAACAACATCAATGAAATGTAAGACAACTCCGAGGGGCCTCCCCAAGTAGAACAAACATAAAGCAAGCTACCCTGAAGCAAAGTAAAATCAAATCGATCAAAACCAGTGAAGGAATGTCTTCATAGAAGCCAGGAACAGGGAGAAGACGTGTTATAGACTGTTAACAAAGATATGGATGATTGCAATATCTTTAAACTATAGAATGAAAAAAAAAAGCCAAACTAGAATGCTATGCTAAGCAAAGCTATGTTTGAGAATGAAGGTCAAATGAAGACATTTTTAGACATACACAAGCTGAAAGAATTCATCACGAACACAGGCACATTACAAGAATTGTTAGAGGGAAATGGTGCCAGGTCGAAATGTGGATTTATGCAAAGCCGCGATGAGCATTTCAGCAGACGGAATTGAACACCTCATGAGAGAACTGTCTCTACAGTTGAATGTGGCAGCATATGCTTGAAAGTCAATACACCAGGCCAGGCCCTTCCAGGTGTTGAGCAGGTTTGTCTGAATCACCATATGCTTTATCCTGCAACCAATTTTAGTTTATTTGAAGTTTACCATTCACCTGTCGGCTCCACAAACTTTTGATTCCCCTTTTTCTACCTTAAAGCCTCAAAATGCTCATTTTTTCTTAGATGATATGTTTCTCCTTTATACTTTTTACAATATTCAGCATGGCCACAGATTTTGCCTCAAAGAGAAAGTACAGTTGGCCCTGGAACAATGTGTGGCTTAGAGACAGAGACCCCTGCAGTCAGAAATCCATGGCTGTTTTTGGACTCCCCCAAAACTTAACTACTGATAATTTACCGTTGACTTGAAGCTTTACCAATACCATAAACAGTTGATCAATGTGTATTTTGTACATTATATGTATTTTATACTGTATTCTTGTAATTAAGCAAGCTTGAGAATAGAAAATGTTATGAAAGAAATCATAAAGAAGAGAAAATACATTTACAGAATTTATTGAAAAAAAAACACATATAAATAGACTCGCACGTAGTTCAAACCTGTGTGTGTTGTTCAGGGGTCAATTTACTCTACTTGACCTTGTTATGTTTACACTTAAACCACGTACTTTTTTTTTTAACTACATACATTTCTTAGTAAGACTATAGAGTTAGAAGATGCTTTGTTCTCTCAAAGTGAAACTATTGCAAATATAGAGAGCTGATGAATAGCTAATAAAATTGTTATAGATATGACCCTTCATAAATTGCTGTTTTTCTGTCTCTCTGACACCATCCATCTTCTTGAATACCTATTACTCATATGGCTAATAATTGACATGTGACTTCAGGTAATCCCCTATACCAGAACAGGCTCAGGGCATGTTTCTAATTACTTGCTATAGGCCAGGCAAAGATGAGGATTCTCCCACAATCCCTGACTCAGAACACCTTGTTGGGTCAACTTGAAACACCTCCCAAGGGAACTATGGCAGTGAATATTGGATTGTGGACCACATCATCCAATGGCTGTGCCAAAGGCAGTGTCTAGTACATGGCCACAGACTACCTTTTACTTTCTGTCATCAACACCTGATAGAATAAACAAATATCATGAGCAGGCACCATGAGGTTTGATGCTTCTGACCAGAGCACATTGTGTTACCACTGGAGAGTACAGTTCTGTGCTCATTAACTTGGTGAACAAGACTGAGTGTTTGGCCCAGTCTCTTATATTTGAATGAGGCCTCCTCGCTGTGTCCCAGCCTTTGCTCTGAATAAGACCTTTCTCCATGTTCCAGCACCAGGGGAGTTAGAAAGAATGCAGTAGTCTCATCCCAGTTCAACAAGCACCTTAGCAACATGCCCAAGTGTGTCTATTACATCCAGGTGGACCAATTTTATGCCTTTCAAGCAAGTGGAATCCTATTCCAGTGTTGAACCCAGGTCCTGTGGAAACCATGAATGAGTGATTCTACTGCCAGGAACCCCTCTTTCTCGCACACACCCCTCCCAAAGATGACCTTTGACAATTCAGTTTGAACCAATTTGGAGGCATTGTTCTCAATATTATACATTCTCTGTGAAACTCTTACATTTTTTTCTAGATTTTTTGCTTTATATTTTTTTCAAATCAGGATCTAAACAAGGTCCATACATTGCAAACAATTGGTTGCAATTGGCTGATGGATTTCTCTCTCACTCGCATGTGTGTTCTCTCTCTCTCTCTCTCTCTCTCTCTCTCTCTCTCTCATAATTTAGTAATTTTTTTTGCATATTCAGAGTTGTGCAACTGTCACCATAATCAACTTGAGAACATTTTTACCACTTGAAAAAAAAACCCTATACCCTTCAGCAGTCACTTCCCATTTGCTCTCAGTCATACCAGCCCTAGTGAACCAGAAACCTACTCTGTCTTTATAGATTTCTCTAGTTCTGGAAATGTCATATAAATGGAATCATACAATATGTGGTCTTTTATGATTAATTACTTTCACTTAGCATAATATTTTCAAGATTAATTTATATTTGAGTAATTATTATTACTTTGATCTTGTTATGGCTAAATAATGTTTCATTTTATGGACATACCATATTTTATTTATCCATTTATCAGTTAATGGGTATTTGAGCTGTTTCCAGCTTTTGGCTATTGTGAATAACACTGCTATAAATATTAATGTAGAAGTCTTTGTATGAGCATGTTTTCACTTTTCTTTTTAGTAGTGGAAAAGTTAAACCATATGGTAACTCTATACTTAGCTTTTTGAGTTCCTGTAAGACTGTTTTCCAAAGAGGTGGAAATATTTTGTTTCTACCAACAGTGTGTGATGGTTCCAATCTTTCCATGATCTTACCAGTGTTTGTTATTATCCATCTTTTGATTAAATCCATCCGAGTAGGTGTGAAGTAATATCTCATTGTGGTTTTGACATGCATATCCTTGATGGCTAATGATGTTGAACATGTTTTCACATGCTCATGTGGAACTCATATACTTAAAAAAAAAGTTTATTTAGATCTTTTGACCATTTGTTAGCTGAGTTATTTGTATTATTATGGAGTTGTAAATGCCTTTTATATATTTCGATTACAAATTTCATTATTAGATGTGTGATTTGCAAATTTCCTCCATTCGCTAGTTTATCTTTTAACTTTAATGATGTCCTTTGACCTACAAAAGTTTTAATTTTGAAGATGTTCAATTTATCTATTCTTTCTCTCATCACCTGAGATTTTTGTGTGATTTCTGAGGAGACTTTGCCTAACACAAGGTTACACAGATTTACTTCCATATATTCTTTTAATACTTTTTACAGTTTTTGCTCTCACATTTTGGACTGTTATCTACTTTGAGTTGATTTTTGGGTATGGTATTATTTTGTTGATTCAAAACATCTGATTAAAAACAAGTGATTAAAATCACTTTCAGCAGTGATAATTCCTAGGCGATTAGAGTCTACATCTTTCTGAGCATTACAATGTTCTCTATAATTAATCTTACAACAAATTTTATACTGTGTCATTAAATAAAGCTTACCAATATTAGACAGAACAATAGATGTAATTAAAGGAAGAGTCTGAACTGTAGCCGGCGTAATTACTACACACACAGGGAATCATGACAAACTGACCAAATGAGGTTTATGGTGCTTTCCTAGTCTTTACTAAGTATTCCTATAATAAATAAAGTAATGTGCTCCCAGATAACACATAAAATGGTAAGGTCATTGCCTATTAAAATATCAAATTCATTTTTTTTGTCTCAAGTGGTAAAGGTAGAGGTTAGGGCGTGGGCAGGAAAAGAGTGCAGTGGGAAATCAAAACATAACCAAAAGAGTTAAAAAAATGTGAAATTCTACTTTATACATTTTTTTCCCAGTGACTTGAGGGAGAAATGAGAAGACAAATCACAGGGAAACAAAACAAAACAAAGAAACAAACAAACAAACAAAAAAACTCTACAACAAAAAAATTCCACAACTTCACAATTTTTTTGTATTGTTAAATGAGCACTTAGAATAGGAAGATTAGTTTCAGATGTTTAAATGATCAGTTTAAAAGTAAGAACTAGCAAAAGATAAAAGGGGAAAAAAGAAAAAAGAAAAAGAAAATGCAAATTATTATCACACTGCATGTATTATTTACAAATTTATAAAACTACATATTTCATGAAAGCTGTTTAAAGATAAAAATTCAAACCACTAAATTCTTATTGAATAGAAATAAAACAGGAAAAAAACTCAGTAGGCTTTAAAACTAAACTTTCATTTCTTTAAGTCATGTTATAACAAAAGAAAATCCACAGTCTTAAGTTAATTCTGCACCTAATCTTCAGTACAAATACAAAGCAGTAATCCTAATATTCACAATGGTCTACTCATTGTAAAAGCATATGGTGGTCAAGATGTTGGTCTTTGATGTAGTTTAAACATTACTGTTTATGTTGCAAAGAACAATCATCTATAAAATAAATTTCTCACAGCTATCATTAATGTAGTATTAAATGTACCAAAAAGGATATTATTTTTTTTAGATGTTATGTGAAACAAAAATCACTAATTATTCTATAGAAAAGAACAAAATACTATTTTTCTTTGACACATTTAAAGTGACGTATCTTTATATAGAACATTAGATGATTAAAAATTAACAGTGTCAAATTTAATGGCTACTAATCCAAATCTTTTCTTTACATTGTCTAGGTAGCCCATTTAATAGTTTCCATGACTGTATAGCAGGGTTACATCTGTCGTCCAGTGCTTTCTCACAAGACTACTTACTCTCTTCAAAATGGAATGGAGATTTCAACTTAATGTGTTGTTTCAGAACTTATGTCAACATAATTTTGCTTTGTACATAGACATATGTCCTAAGAACTTGATATCATATTTGTAAATATATATCTATCTCTCTCTATATATAGATATAGATAGATATAGATATAGATATCGATATAGATGTAGATTTGAGAAATGCTACCTATCAGGATATAGCATTTCATTCCCATAAAAAGAACAAGAAAACAGCAAATACAAAAAGCAATGTCTAGTAAACAGGAAGCACGTACTTCCCTCTTCACAAACCTCACGTCTGCCCCACTTACTCCATCAGAAAGTTTTGAAAAGTCATAAAACATGAACGGAATTGCTTAACCTTAGAATCAGAGCCTCCTCCTTTTTATTATGGTAGGATATATCAGCATTTTCTTATAGGAAGAGACAGAGTGAAACCCATTGCTTCCAGAAAGGGCATATTTTGATTAACCCGAACAGGTAGCAGGGAGACTCACTAATATTCACTCCACCTTTTATATGGCTTTGAAGTAGTTATTCCCATTGCGTGGTTCAGCAGTGTTAGCATCACATGGGAGCTTGTTAAAATGCAAATTCTTAGATACTACCACAGACTTCTTGAATCAGAAATTCCAGTTGTGGGGCCCACCACTCTGTTTTAACAAGCCCTTTCCCCTCATCCTCCCTCCCCACCCTGTGATGTTGAGGCGGCCTCAAGTTTGAGAATCATTACTTTAAAGCAATGATGTGGAGAATAGAACCAAACTAAACTATGCTGTGAAACCTGATCCAGAATCATAAGCTTCAGTGTCACAAACTAGGCTGAGGATCTTGATTTGGAACTTCTTAAGAGTTTGAGACAAGGTAAGACCCTTCTCTCATTTAAAAAAAAAAAATTATAACATGGTGAAAATGCTATGGATCTGTTTAGAGAATGGGGTCAGGGTGAGAGAGACAGTTATTTCAGCCATAAAAATAATGTGTGTAAAATATTGTACAGTGTTGCTTAGTAGCAGGCTGTTATTAATGATTGCTGTTATTTAGCCAATAATATTATTAAACAAGAAAATGAATTGTTATTAGGAACAGTCAGTAAACTTTGAAGTTAGTATCAAGTTCTCTGATTCTAGCTCTCCTTCACACACTCATGTTCAAATAATGGTCATTAAAATTATGTTTAAAACACAAAAATAGAAGATGATAGTTTTTCATTCAGGCAAACCAAGAAACCTCCAGGCAACTGATATTTTTAAAGATGAATTTTGCCATGTTAGTCTTACTTTACAGCACTTAGCACACACTATTTATACATGAATTTTTAAAAATGCATTTGAAGCGATTAAAATATTAATAAGACAAAGTCCACAAAATGACTTTAGGACAAAAGAGTTAAAGTGTGTGGTTTTGTATCTCAGAGGAGACCAAAATGAAAACCCAAACAAAAAACTAAATCGGTACAGCAGAGAAAAATGTTTATATAGTTTAAGCTTCTAGAAAAAAAACCTGACTCCTAAAGTTTTATTTATTCATTTATTTGTTAAGGACACATATTTATGTTTTAAGGATATAATAACTACAAAAAATGTATTTTTAAATAGCTTTCCTTGCCCCAATGACCCCTGTTTACTTAAGATTGGTATGCATTCTCTTAGATAATCAGTTTTGACTTTGCTGAAAAAATATCCCATTTCCTTCTTGAATTTGTTTAAGTAACACTGCCAGTCGTTAAAGCCTCTCTCTAACTCCCTGGACAGAGCGTGGTAATGTGGAGCTGGAGTTTTCCAAAGGAGCTATCACAAGCTGTTGACTCAATGACTTAGTGACACCTGAATGCTGACAGCAGAGCTGCCTCAGCTTGCAGCTGTTCAGTGCTGGCCCGTAGAGGATGCAGGTGCATCGTAAGCACCCACATCAGCCATTAAGGTCACTTTTATTAGTAGCTTCTTCTACAAAACTGGGCTCTAGGGGAGCACTATTCAGTTTAGGCAAAATCCTGACAGCTCAGAAGAGTCACACTGTTAGGCACTAGCCACATCTTGTTACAGTAAAGAAAGCAAGAAAAGAGACATCGTTCTGCCTTCGTTTTCACAGACTCATTCTCATTATGCGAAAGAACAATGGTTTCCCACCCTACATTTTCATTTCTCCCCTCTGGTTGTAACGAGTTTTACTGTAAATCATCACTGTATCTCTTCCTTGTGAACTAAGATTAATTCCTTTGGAAATATCACATTTAGTTTGCTGGAAAAAAAGGCCACTGAGAAGACAAAATAGAAGATGATAGTTTTTCATTCAGGCAAACCAAAAAGATTGATAGACTAGAAATACAAGCATTGATAACGAAAGATAAACATCTTTAAATTCAATTTATGAGTACTCTTATTTGTGCCCATTCTGTGTGGGGCATTTTGCCTACAATCTCTTTTGCTCTAGACAGCCTCTTAAGATGTAAAACAAAACAGAGCCTTCTACTGTTTGACACTGACTTCTTTTTAACTTACATCCTTCAACTCATGTGTTCCATTTTAGTTAACAGGGTAATGATGCCACACATTGAACTATTTTAATCCCACCTGAAATGCCTAATTGCTCTTGGAGCATACTTGAAACCACTGGAAAATCACACTGTTTTTTTTTTTTTCTTTTATTTTCTCTACCATGCTTTAATTGTCACATGAGTAACAATAATTCTAGTACCTTAATAAATATTAGAGAATAATACATTGTCCTTGAGTTAAGCAATCTATTACAAAAGGAATTGTAACATACTGATACTTGAGGAAGAAAGAAAAAAATGAAAAATTACCCTTCATAGAACAACTCACTTTTACACAGTTGATGGAAAAACACAGTGCTCAAAGAGCATGTAGCTCATGTATCTGCATATTTGGTTTGACATAAGTAGATAATTGAGCTGCCACATTTGGCTAATATCATTGAAGAAATTGATTATTGATCAGTTATTAATATTTTCATTCACAGAAGAAGAAACCTCTGGTGAGTTAGAGAAAATATTTTTTCTTGCTTGTTTTGTATAATATATCACTGTCTGTAGATGTAGTTTCCAAGTTCTGTCAGTTTGTTACTAATGGCACCTCAAAGTATATTTTATTCTTTCTTATCTCCCACTCTGAATGGCCTCCTGCATGAGATATTCTGATAACTTCTTATTCTTTCTAACTTGCACAATGGCTCCAGATGAGATTATTTAAAACAAATTTTTTACTATGTCACTTACTTTCTCAAAAGTATTCTTTGGTTTCTTGATACAATAAAAATAATACAAAATTTCAATAGCCTGCAATTTAGAGCCCTTTAGGATCTGGTCTTGAAATGACTATGAACTTCACTTCCAATTCTGCTCTTTATGCCCTCACAACCAAAATTGCACTCCACTTAACCCGTTTACCTGATTCAACCATTTTCTCTATTCTCCTCTTTAAAATATATGCCTGATATTCATCTTGTGTTCCTCACACACAAATAGTAGGCTGGCTGCTATTTGCCCTTTCATTTCATTAACCAACTGAGCAATGTAATTAGTATGAGATAGTTGCTCTCAAATCTAGTTATACCAGTGGCTAGTACTATAATGGCAAAAATTATTACATAATAACCAACTGGTAAACGTAAGTTAAAAATAGCTTTTTTTCCTCTGGAAATAATTAATATATTCCCTTCTCCAAAAATATTTCTGTCAAATCAGTTTTGGCAATGTTACTATAAAATGTTGGGAGAAAAAATCATAGGAACCTAGAAAAATTTTGCATTTATGTTTCTAGTCAAATATCTTTAAGTTTCATTTGTGACCTTCTAAAGAAATTTAAAATGTAATTCTAAGGTCACACAACTTGGATGTGGTTTCTGCATGAAAAGTGACATATTTACGGGAGGACAACATATAATAGTAGAAGAATGGTGATAGTTATTTGAGAAAGAAATTATGGACCATGCAGACATTTATATTTATAAAAGAAACAGAAAAATAAAAATATTGTGTAGAAGAGATTGCACCAAATCTAGAACAACCTCAATAAATCATATCACTTAGAAGAAATGTGTATGAGATATCAATAAATTGAGTTTTATCAGACTTTATTTTTCTCATTTTCTCCTCCTAAGTAACAAAAGTTTTTGCTGAGATAGTTTTCAATTGATTATGTATAATGTTGCTCAGACCACCTTTTTTTACTTTTTATATTTCTAATTGGAGTTGATAATGCAAGATAAGAGGTGAGATGATGCACTATAAAATTTAATCTTTCTCTGGGAACTGTCTACTGAAGTTTTAAAGGTAATTGACAAAAATCCTAAAATCCTTTTTTAATGAAAATTTAGGGAAACAATGTTTGGCAATAGCACACTTTAGCTGCATACAGCTATTTGAAAAAAAATAATAATTAAAATTAAAATTTTAAATGTGGTTAACCAATCACACTAGCTACATTTCAAATGCTTGGCAGCCACATATGGCCACCATACTGAACAATGAAAACAAAGAATATTCTGTCAGAGAGTGCTGCCCCAAAGCATGGGGCAGCCATTCAATGCAAACAAGCAAACTAGTGACCTCTGTTACATTTTCAGGTAAAGTGCTTCTTGCTTTCTACAGAATTTTACTTACCTGAGTTCACTAGGGATTGGTGCTATCGAACAGGTTTATAAATGAGTTGGAGGAGACAGGGCCCAGTGAAATCTTAAATGTGCAGATGAAACTAAGCCCTTTGGGGAATAGAAATGCCAAATTGAAAAATATGCCTCAAGGCTTTATGAGCAGGTAGATATGCGTCAGACAAGCTTCTCTCTAAGCAAGTGTAATGTGATAAAGTTAGGTGAAAATGATTCCATCCTCACAGGGTAATGGATTCTGTTTTCCTGGTTAACAATTGATAGAACAATTTTGGTTTCACTCCGTGGTATTCTCCAAGATAACAAAACTTTGTTGTTGCTTGAAATAGTAAAAATAAATGTGAATAAATGATGAAAATATATTCTACATGCACACAATGTTTAATGCTATATATCTTTGAAAGAAAAAACTTTAGAGAAATATTTAGAGAAATATTTTAACTTGTTTTTAATAATCATATTTTTTCTAGTAGAAATGAAGGAAATGGAAATCCTTGTAGATGAGTCAACATAAGCAAAAACAGAGAAGCATAAAGAAGTGAAGTATTGTTTGAGAGACAATTTTTTCTAGTTGAAGCAAAAGCATAGCACATGATGATTTAATTTTAGAAATAAGTACCAAGCCTTATCAAAAAAGCCATGAATAATATGCTTATCTAAAAAGTGAAGAAGAATAATTATTAAAAGGAATTATTTAAACAGTAGAGTAAGTAATCTAATGGGTATTATAGAAAGATAACTCTAGAAGTAATGCAGATTAGTTCTCAGTGAGGGTGTTTTGCCTCCAGAGAACAATCGACACTGTCTCGAAACAGTTTTGGTTGTCATGATAGGCTGGGAGATGGTTATGTCATTTTACAAGTAGAGAGTAAGGGTGCTTCTAAATAGCTTAAAATGTACAGGACAGTCCCCACCACAAAGAAATATCTAAATGTTGATAATATCAAGGCTGGGAAACCCTGATACAGATGATGGAGAGTAACTTTAAATAATAAAATTGTTTAGAATACTGATACAATAGTGCATTTAAGAAATGATATTAGGTAAGAAAGTTATACTAATATTTTGATTATTCTTAACTTTGAAAAGGCAGAATATTGATAGGATGACTACAGAGTTAATCGAATGTTCAAAATAAAACTAAAAGCAACCTGTTGCCTTTTTAATGCTTTGTATAATTTATAAAATGATTTATGCACAAATGTAGTATAAATTGAAAACAAACTTCAAGAATGACATATGCTGCATTGCAAGTAAAATTAATAGAAAAAGATCAATACTGGCATATTTGTATTTTTTTTAATTGTGAGATAAAAAGGAGAAAAAATTTATAGTTTTCTAGAGAGAGTATAAAATTACCTAAGCAATTTAGCATCAAAATTATCCTCTAAAATACTAAATTTTATTAGAATTTGAAGGGGAATGGTATTCCAAATTTCATGCCAAAATAAAGTATCTTTTATTGGCAAATGTGATAGAAATATTTTCAAATTTTATAAGGCTCAAAATATATATGGACAATCTTTTCTAACTGAAAAAATTACTTAAAGGTGATAAACATAAGGAATCCTAAAACCTTAAAGACTCAATATACAAAGGATATGTGTCTCTTTTGAGATTTGGTAAACTTAGAAATTAAATCGATTTAAAAATTTTAGCCATGTAAAATGTAAATTCAATATATAGCTTGATGCTGCTATTCTTATTTCATCTATGTGCCTTTGGTTCTTTTACTATCCGGGTATCAACACATCTTGCACTTATATAGGTTCTCTTTTTTTGTTTTGATCATTTAAAATGACTTTGGTTCCTATTGTGCTGGAGCACTTGCTAAAATTGACTAGGGACAATAATTATAATTATTGCTGTGTTTACCTTGCAAAATTTTATTCTATGTTGTTTCTATATTCTCGTCCTCATGAATGAGTATTCCCATAAATAAATAGGGTAGGAATTGTGTGTTTAAGCAATGGGTCTGTATGTTGTGGCGGGGAGGGAATCATTAGGTAGTCTGAATGTCTGGATTTTATTTTAAGAATGAAAAGTGAATAAAAAATTATCACCCTTTAAATTCTACTTTATTTAATAACTCCTTTTCCTCTTCTGGAAGTAGAAAATGTTTGTTCTTGGGAAAGACACGAGAGATTTCATGAAAATAATGATAATAAATAAAAATTTTTATGATCTGGAAGAGATAGTGGGGTATTTAAAACATGTGAAAATGCCATGGGAGTTCATTATATATTTAAAACCAGAATTATGTCTTGTTGATTTTGAATACTTCATGGATTTTTGCAGAGAATTTTAACTTATATTTTTTGGCACTTTAATTGTTTTACAGAAGAAAAAAAAGATTGAAATCATTTTGATTGAAAATGATTGAAATAGTACATAAGAATTCCAAATAATAATGTGGAAAGTAATGAAGGCCACAGTTCTATGCACTGTGTCAAGAAGACAGAAACTACTCTAGGTTTTCAATCAAATATATCTAGATGTTCTGAGGAAACTTTATTAGTGTTTGCTTATTTGTTTTAATGGCCCAAAGAGGTTTTTAGAATACTTGATCTCAATTTTTTCCAGGCTAATATTACCCTAGCTATTCATAGACTAGTATGTCCTGGTCTGAAGTAGACTGAAAACCTTTTGAAAAACTTTATATTGAAGTATAGGATGTACACATATCTTAGATGTGGACCCCAGTGAATTACACCAACTGAATATCCTTATGTCACTAGCACCCAGATGAAGAAACAGTTCATCCTCAATCTCCAATAGACCTCCAATACTTCCCTAAAGGTAATCTATTATCCTAACTTCTTAGAGCATGGAATGCTTTTGTTTCTCTTTATTTTATATAAAGGAGTAATACAGTATGTGATAATAGATTGAGTATTAAATGAGTTGTCTGAGAGCCAGAAGGAAGAAATGAAGCTGGAGCAGTCAGGCATGCAGTGGGGTTGAGCTTTATCTCAAGGGCAAATGATGTTTGAAGAGGTGAAGGAGAAAAAAAAAAAAGCCCTCTGGATAACAGGAACAATATGAGTGGAATAAAGAACATGGGATTGAGCGGTAGCATCTTCCCCAAATATTAAAATTTTATTTTACCTTGACTTGAAATGTGCTTTGGAAAAATATACCAGAATCAATAAACTAAACTTTTTTATTTTTTATCTTCAGTTACAGTTCACATTTATAATTATTTTTATGTTTCAGGTGTACACATAGTGATTAGACATTAAATAAACCAGAATTTTATGACAAGATTACTGTCAACTTGGAAATCTAGAAACCACACGGCAGTAGGAGTAAGGAAACTGAGATGTTTAGTTTGGAGAGGATTCCTACACTTAGAATAAAGATGATCACAAAATCTCTTTAATCTAAAAAAAATAATAAAAAGTGGGATGGGGGGTAGATAGGATGGTATTTAATAATAACCTTAAAGACACTTTGATGACTGATTTAGTTTTTCTTACATGCCTACTCTGTGCCAAATACTATCTAAGAAACTGGTAAATAAAATAATTATTATTCACCAAAATAACAAGTAACTCTAGTTCTAAAAGATATTCCGTGAAAAAATAATGTTGAGAAATTTTTCATCCATTCACTCTCTTAATGATAATAATAATAGTTAAAACATAAGACACTTTCATGGCTCTGTGATGTCCTTCACCAAATAAATTTGCTTAACCTATGAATCATCCAGTATTTTTCAAATTTTCTCAAAAAAATAATCTTTTTAAAGTATCATGTCAATGTCCCGGTACTGGTGGTTCCACAGGGCTTTCTTTGGATACTTTTTAGTTGCAATCACAACTGCGCCTGTGGGAGCGTATGGTCTAAGTGAGAGAAATAGGTACAATGCCAAAGTCAAAGGCAATGCTCTACGTGGTGGATGCATGTTTCATGGAAACACATATAAGGACATGTAATAGTCTCAATAAAAGGGGAGGGACAGAAAAGAAATTCTGGAGAAGGCAGTGTGTAGCTAGGACCTATAGGATATTCAGAAATGACTGGTATAGAGAGAGAGAAAGTTTTTGCAACCTTGAAAACGCCAGTTTGAGGACCTACAAGTAAATAATTATGATACATTCGTGCACAGCATGGCCCATTTTTAAAGACAGGCTTATTAGAAACTTGATATTTAAAAAATATTAATACAGATTTGTTTTGCTTCTCAGATTTTCTTGCATGGTCACTAGGAAGATTACAGAAGCACCAAATTATACAATTTAAGTGTGGGAAAGAAGCTTAGATATGTTTTAGTCAGAAGCCTCTCCTAGAAGAGTCTAACGAAGCTATTCTCTGTTTAAACATTTTTTAGTTGCTGGAAATGCTCTATCTTATGATGCATTTTCTACCTTTATAATAAGATGAAATCAACCTTTCTGTAACTTTCACCTGCCCCAGGTATGCTTTCTTGAGTTGCACAGAAAGAACTCCGGGCTTTATTACTTTGGGAGTACGAGTCATTTTCTGTTGTTGATGGAATTTAAAATCAGATCTACTTAATGGAGTTTTCAGTTGCTCTGCCCATTCATTTTAATACCAGACACTTCACTACTTTTAACATGGGAAATATATCTGTATGTCTTAAAGTTTTCTTAAGAATGGAATATAAATATTGAGTTTTATATAACCTTTTATTTATCAAGGGAGAGTTTGGGGATTTTGTTTCGGCATCTTTTTTTTGTAAAAATGTTAGATCTTAGGAACATTTTCATAATTCAGCAGGGTCTGCAATGTTAATGGACTCGAGCAGCAGGATCCTTGGACCACAAACTATAATTACTCCTCAGTGTGCTTGCAATTTCAATTCCAGAGCCTAACACTGACTGTAATTCATTTGTTTTTTCTTCTGTTATTGAAAGTGATTCACAGCAGCCTTCTGATTTTGGAAATCTATTGCTTTAGCTCAATTCTAAATTGGTAGTCCAAATTTAAAGTATGATAGTGAAAAAAAATGGTAAGGATTGAAAGCAGTGATGGTAGAGAAACATTTTTCTGAGCAAAGGATTCTTCTCAAAGCATTTAAATCTCTCAGGGACAAATTAAAGTTTTCTTTCTTCTGTTTCATCTCAGGCTTCCAGTGTTCAGAATGCTAAAGTATAAGGAAAATATGTTCTTCTCTTGATTGAAATTAAATAGTTGCAAATTACTCAATAACTTAAAATTCCAACTTTAGCGAGATACATGATATACAACTTGGGAGTGTATGTGTGCACATGTGTGTAATTGGCATCTCACAATTAACATATAAAATTTTAGTGAAAATTACTTTGGATTAGCTTTGAACAGAATTAGAATTTTAGATATGCTATGGTTTGATTGAAATGAATTTAATGATTTTGTAAAATGAGGAAACTGAGGCCAACAAAAGTTAAATGATTAATATTAAAATTAGAAGTGGAAAATCTCTGAGGATTATCACCTTGTATGATCAGTGTAGTATTTTACTTGGTAACAGGCCAATAGTGTCCCAAAAATGTAAAAGTATTTTAACTATTTAAATAGTGACAACAGTCTTATTTGAATAAGAATGTTCAAGTTAAAAAATAAATACATCTACATTTAAAAATGAAACCTAATATCATATGATGAATGCTCATTATTTCTATGTTTCATGGTCTATTTTTTTCCTCCAACAGGGAAATCAACTTTTGGGATCTTATGAAGAACTTCTTATGGTAAGAACAATTAATGAATAAAATATTTATTTAAAAAATGATCATGACAAGTTTACTGCATGGCATTATCTGTGTTTTCAAATAGACTATTCGATATAAAAAAACTGAAGAAAAATAGATTGCTCTTATTATTGTGGCTTGTGTATCTCTGAAATTAATGATATATTTAAGAAACATGTTTCCTCCTCATATTCTCTTACTTTGAATTTTTGTATGTTCAGCATTAACCTTGGGTTTATTTTGCCACCCATACATATTGAGTGAATGCCAGCTTTACATTCATAAATCAACATATAAAGAATTAGAGCTATACTATTTTCCTTAAGAACCAAGGATACCCTTCTATTTTGCTGGGGCCTGACACACCAACATCTCAGGGATGTTTTATAGCATTTGTCAGTAATCTGCATTTCTCTCATAAGGTACATTTGCAAGCCTGATGCATGCCCCTGCTATTCTAACCTTGAACTGTAATAAACAAACAACATTTTGCCAAATAACCATATGGGAAGGAGACTGTTGCTAAATAACCCAAAAGTATAATTAAATAAATGTGTGAATATACAGATTTGCATGTGTGCATGTATTTATATATACTCACACACATAGAAGCAATATGGATATAAGTAAAACTGTATAGTACTGCTCTATCATAGAAAACTTGTATTATTAAAGGCTAAGATTAGGAGACTAAAAGAAAAACTGTGTTTCCTCAGTACTTAAAGAATTAATAAAATTGTGAGGATCTTATTTATATCCCACTAAAGTAAGTTGTGAATAGACCCTAGTATATGCATAGTAACTATAATAAAGAATGGGTAAATATTTCCCTACCAAAATTTAAAATTCAGACAACATTCAGAAATCACCTTACTGTTTTTGTTTTTGTTTTACTCTTTAGAATCAAGAGAGACAAAAATACTGATTTATTCATGCATTTAAAAATATTTGTTACTTTCTTTGTGAAGGCTCTGATCAAGGTGGCGGGAAGTCAAAGTGAGCAAAGTCTTTGCAAATAAAGCTCATATTCTAGCGGGGATAGACAATCAATGTCCATGCTAATAAGTGAATGAGAAATTTGTAAATTCTTGGCTGAAAAAAGTAAAATTGACGGAGAAATAGAATGTTTAGAGAGAGTGATCATGGCTACATTGGGTAGAGTGGTCAGATGAATTTCTTGGAGAAGGTACCATGTAAGCAGAAGTATGGATGCTGAGCTGGAGCCAGGGATGCAAAAAAAAAAAAAAAAAAAAAAAATAGAACCTCTCAGGTAGAGGGAATGGCAAATGTGAAGACCTTAAGATCAGAAATACCAGGGCACTTTGTTCGAAAGAGCTATAGATTTAGCTCTCTGTCTTAGAAATCAATTGTCTGGAGTACTGACTTTCTGGAGCCAGAGGCCTGATGGGGAGCACTAGTCAGATGCCACCCTGCAACCTTGGTATCATTTACCAAGGGACAAGGTGAACAATGTTCATGGCAGAGAAGACATGGCATATACCAGAGAATGATGCAGAAGTCAACAACTGGAAGAACAGAAAACTGGAAGTGCTAGTGGACATGTAAACTAAGAAACGAGAAAAGTTTGATACAGTTGAGGGAACTGTCAGCATTTCACTTTGAACAGTTCAAGGAGTAGCAGAGGGGCGAGGGTGGCTGAAGGAGTAAGCACAAAGGGGAGAATCATGGGCGGGGGAGAAGACGTCTGCCCCAGGACTAGACATGTGGAGGCTTTAGGATCTTACGGGTTTTTAAAATCTGTTTTTGTCAGTAAATTGTAATATCTGAAAATGTGGGTTCTGAAGCGAGGACTCCTAAGACTAAAAATTAGTACAATCCCCCATCAGTCTGGAACAAATTACTGTCATTTTCGAGCCTCACTTTTTGGTCTGCAAAATGGCACTGATATTTGAATGTACCTCAGTGGGTTCCGGAGTACTAATTGAGTCAGTTTGAATGAAATGGGGGAAACAGTGGAGAGTTTTTAAAATATCACTTATATTTTAAATATATTAAAATTTAATATATTTATAATATTATAACTTATATATTTATAATATTATAACTTATAATATATTATAAGTTATAATATTATAAATATATTAAATTTTACTGGTATCATTTTGGTTGTTGTGTTGCGAATACAATGAGGAGCAAGAGCAGAGGTCCAAGTAGGAAAACCAATTAGGAGACAACCGAAATGATCCAGTTTGGAGTGGGACAAGTGGCAGTGGGAAAGGTGAAAAGTGGTCAGAATCTAAATAATTTGAAAGTGAAATAATAATAATAAAAAATTACCTGGCCCAAGCCAAATTTAATCACTTAGAGATTACTTTGGAAGAAATGGCGGCCACTATCTTAGACTCTCATGCATGGAATCTTGTTAGGTCAATCTTAAAAGATCTTCCATCTTTGCTTTAGACAAATAGGTAGTTATGCTCAGAAGCCATCTCTTTTTGTATTTAATTTCTCAATTGACTTGATTAAGTGCAACAGTTTTTCACTCAGATTCTTCTCACCAGGAGATTTTTCACAACTCTCCTCTTTATCCATTTTTGTTTCTTGCTTGTCTGACAATAAAATCATAATCCTATCTTTTACAACATCACAAGCTTGATAACAGCATGAACACACTCAGAGGATTCTTGCTCTCATTAAGCTTTAATTTTTTTATTGACTTTAATTAAATTTAAGAGGCCTTTTTCAGTAATAGGAAAGAAATGTGTTTGTATGTTGGATTGATAGCATTTGTATTAGGCAGACTATACCATGATATTTTGGATGAAAGGATAAGCTTTTCCCTTATCCTAGAATCACAGATGTAAAATTTTCCATTCTGAATTTTTTGCTTTTAAAGAGGATGGACATTATACCATACGAACTACCATAAAAAATCGCATTGCTTGCTTGACACAGCCTAAGAAGCCAATGACTCTTAAGCAAAATTTTCTAAATAATATTTCAGCTGATTTGCTTATTATAAATTACGTTATAGAGTGCCTATGCTTTTGAAATACAATGGGGATATTTAATTTAATAAACAAGTATTTATTGGGTACCTACAATTTGCTATATCCAAACAATGAGCAGTATTGTTGCTTGAGCCTATGTTGTTGTAGTAGAGATAAACAATAAACAAATAAACTGATTTAGATAAATAATGCATTTTTAAATAGGCACATGAATCATGAAAAAGATTAAGCTGGATTACAGGGTGGAGTTACTAGTGAGATGGAGGGGGAGGGTGGTCAGAGAAGATTTCTCTGCCCAGCTGATAATTAAGCCAAAAGAATTATTAATTATATTTAGTCTTTCTCTAGTTTCCTGAACTTTGATTAAACCAGCATTTTAAGTTAAAGAAGTAGATAGCATTTGGGATTGAAGCTAATGAGAATAAATAAAACTTTTTTTTCACATTATAAATCATTTCTTTAATTTTTCATAAAGGGGCCTGAATCAAATATGTTTACTTATTATTTGGGGTCCTTAAAACAATGAGAGCCTTACCATAAAGGGAAAACATGAAGTAGACAAAAATGCACAAAACCTGAGGTTTGCTCCATGGTAGGTGACATTCTGTATATTCTAGAGCCATAATGTCCAACATCGTGGACACTAGTTACATGTATACCTCACACTGAGATATGCTGTTAGTTTAAAGTAAATAACCATTTTGATAGATTAACTTTTTTATTGATTACTTGTTGATGTGATAATGTTTTGGATATATTAGGTTAAATTACACAGAGAGTCCTTGAATTACATTTCATTCGACATAATTTTGTTACAACAATGAGAAAAAATAAATAAATCATTCCTGGCTCAGGCCACTGTATGGAGTTTGCACATTCTCCCCATGTCTACGTGTTTTTTTTTTGTTTGTTTTTTTCTGGGGACTCTGGTTTCCTTTCATATTCCAAAGATGTGCACACTAGATTGATGGGCATATCTAACTTGTCTCAGTATGAGTGACTGTGACTACACCCTGCAGGGAATGCTGTCCTGTCCAGGGTGGGTTTCTCCCTTTTGCTCTGAGCTTCTGAGACAGCCACTGGTCACCTGTAACTCTTAGATGGAGTAAGTGGATTGGAAGATCATTATCTTACTTAGTTTTATTACTATTTCTTTATGTATTGCTCATATTTATTTCAATGATTTAGAAGTGTTTGGGGTCTTTATTTAGAAGTTTGGTGATGCTTTTGTGACCAGAAATATGCCGTAAAAACTTAACTCTTATTCATATCAATTTGTTTTGTGGTAAAATTGGTTTCATTAGGCATCATTTTGCTTAAAGTTAGTTTCCAAGAAACTATCAATGATGTTGAGGGAGGAGTTATTGTATTTTAAAATAAAATTTTCCAATTTCTTTTGATATTTTTGAAATGTGGCTGTTAGAAAATTTTAAATTCTATATGCAGCTCTTTGTGGTTCACATTGTATTTCTATTGGTCACTACTGCTCTATGGAATTGCTAGTGTCTCCTTAAGCATATTGCACAGAATTTAAAACCTAGTTATTTAAATGATTTAAATCTTCATGAAAGATGGCGTGTTTTTAAATTAGATGACAAAATCTAAATGGAATTTATTCAAGACACAATAATATTGAGATTATATTAAAACAACTATTTATTAATGTTTGGAAATGACATGCTAACACAAAATTGTTTTTGAAATCTAGTAATTTTTGTACTCTGTTAGGAAGAAGAGTATTGTGATTTGTTGGGACACTTAGAATGTCACCTAGAATACAATACATTGACTAAGTTAACAAATAATTTTTCATTCTTCACCACCATGAAGAACCTTCACTACAACTTACCCATCTTTTTCAGGAACCTCCTTTGTGCAAAAATATGTTTTACCTTTCATAAATGAAACTGTTCTAACAAGAAATCACAATGATATTTTAACTCTGATCCAAATTTCTTTGCACACCAACACCGACTTTGGCCTAAATGTTTTAACTAGCCATGCAATCTGTCAGAAAAATATTCTCTCTAGTTTGAAACAATTCTGATGAGAAAGAGATTATCATCTCTTGTTTTCATTTGTTGGTTTGCTTACTTGCTTATTTTAAAGAGCCATTTCTTATGCTTGTGAAGCATATATTAAAGACAGAAATACTTAGAAATAAAACATTAAACATGTGACAGAGATACCAGTTCACAATTATCAGTTTAGTCTAAGTAGAAAAGACAAGTCCAGTTTTAATTAAAGTTCTTAAGCACATAAAGTTCCTGAAGACTTTTTGGCTTTTTAGAGCACTATAATACCCTCTCTGGTAAGTATTTTTTAGAATTTCCAAATGTTAGCACCCTTCCAGGCTAAATGGAATTCTCTTAACAATAAGTAACTTGTTGTTTGAGGATAGACTCTTCAGATGAAGATTTTTCTTGAAGGGTTATCTTTTTTTTTTTTTTTTTTTTTACTCCATGCTTGTATGACTCTCTTTTCTGTGCCAATAAAATATATTGATAAGTTTTGCATAGTGATTACTATTACTGCATAACAATTACTCCAATACTCAGTGTCTTAGAACAGTAGTTTTGTTATGCTTACTGATTCCGTGGGTTAAAAATATAGGAAGGTCACAGCACAGATTTTCTCTGTTTAATGATGTTTGTGGCTTTAGCTGGAGAGATTTAACATTTGAGAGGGAGTAACCACTCACACCTGGAGGTGTCTTCATTCTCAGATGCGGTGGTTCATTTTGGCTGTCAGCTTTGACCTTACTTGGACTCTCAAATGGCAGTTCTACATGTGGTGTCTTCATGTGTCTTGGGCTTCCTCATAGCATGACTTCCTCAGAATGATTAGATCTTTATATGGCAATTCAGAGTACTCCAAGTGAGTGTTCCAGTGAGAAAGAGAAGCTGCATTGGTTTTTGTGACCTAGGCTCAGAAACCATACAGTGTCACTTTCTTCCCATTCTATTAGCTATCACAAGAAAATCACAAACCCACCCAGATTCAAAGAAAGAAGGGAACATAGACTCTACCTCTTGATGGAAAGAAGGTTAAAGCACTTGTAGACATGTTTCAAAAGTATCACACACTTTTTCTACACTGGTAGAAAAATCTCTTTCCAGAATGAGTCCTAAAAGGAAATTATAGATTTGTAAATATAGATAATGATGGAACAGTTTTCTGGTAGTCTAATATAGATAATTATGAGATTTTCATTACTGAATATTAGGTGTGGTAGGAGAAAAGTGTTTTGATCCTTTAGAAAATTAGTAAATACCTAATTTTCTTAAAATTCTAAAGAGAAATTAAAATTTAAGTTTTCAACATCAATCTTTTTTGCTTTCACTGTAACAGCTTTTATTTTCCTCAAATTTTATCTTTTTTATTAAGCCTGCAAATAAATTCATTGGCCTTACTTTTTTTTTTTTTAGTAAATAACCCAGATATAATGTTTTTATACAAAATTAACCCCCTCTTGAATGAGACTATAATCTTTGAGGAAGATTATAGAAGATTTGATATTAGATTTGCTTGCTTATTTAAAAAAATAGTTACTCTCCTAAATGATTAAAATTTTGCATGCTTATCTGTTGTTTCATGTGAATATAAGTCACATCTCTAGGTTGATGCCTCAGAAAGTTCTAGTGAGTTCAAGGATATGGGCTCTGCTTTTATGGAGCTTAATATTCTTAGTGACACATACACTAAAGAAATCCATAAATGACACATACACTAAAGAAATCCATAAATGACAAAAGCATCAGAAAGTCTTAAGTTTTATGGTGAAAGAAAATAGGGTAAAAATAAAATAGGATGAAAATAAAATAAGATGACATGGCAGAACTGTACAGGAGGTATGATGTTGCCTTAGATTAGAGCATCGGGGGAAATCTCAATGGGATAACAATATTTAACTGAAACCTATATAACAAGACAGCTGTTGTTTTGTTAAAAGTATAGAAGTTAATGGTGACAGTAATGATTAATGTATTAACTGGGCTAAGAGATGCGTAGATACTTGCTAAAACATTATTTCTGGTGTGTCTGTGAGAGCATTTCTGGAAGAGACTGCATTTGATTCAGTAGATTTAAGAAGCCCTCTCTTACCATGTAAACAGGTCTCATCCAATCTACTGAGGGCCTGAATGAAAGAAAAAGACAAAGCAGGGGTGAATTCATTTTTTTGGTGCTGGGATGTTCATCTTTTCCTGTCCTCAGACATTGTATCTCTTGGTTTGGGGTCTTTGGACATGGAATGAATTATATCAGTGGCTTTCCTGGTTCTCCACTTTGTAGAGACAGATTATGGGAATTCCAGATTTTCAGATCCACGCAAGCCAGTTCCTATAATAAATGTCCTCATCTATCTATATGTATCCTATTGGTTCTCATTCTCTGGAGAATCCCAGCTAATACAGTGACCATTTCAAGTAGAGCAGCCTTATCAATCATCACCTTGTTTGGCATTTAATCTCCAGCCTCATGGGACAATTTGGTATTACTAAAACATGAAATGGTGTCACCTTGCCATACCTTAGCACTTGCTTCCTTGGCCTGTCACATGCTTCTCCTTATCAGCATGAAAAACAGACAAAAATAAATGAATAATACAAAAAAGGAAAATATAAAAATTTATTTTGTTTAAGATGCAACTCAACTATCAGTTTGCCTTTTTCTCAATTTCTAAAATAGCCACTCTCCCTTCTATCTTTCTGAAATGTTTTACACTTATTGCATCATCAATATTTGTTATATTTTCTGTTTATTTTTTCTCACTAAATGGTGCATTTAACCAATAAAATCTGTTTTTTTTTGGGGGGGGGAGGTAGGTGTTTACCAAGTGTTTGACAGTAAACTAAAATACATACATATGTGTATATATACACACACACACACACACACACACACAACACACACACACATATATATATAAATGTGATGTAATTATGAATAAAAAACTATTTTTAATGTTAGGAAACTGCTATTTGATAGTAAATATTTTCAGAAGACTTCAGTTTGTTTTATTATATTCGATTATGTGTTTTTGTGTCTCTACCAATCCATGGTAGGTAGTATTATAGGAATATACCTAATAATTCTTCTGGAACAAATTTAAAACTTGAAAGAGGGTTTAATAAATTGACTGTATTTTTTTGGTCAGTGAAAAACAACCCCTGAATGAGAGAATTGATATTTGTTGTTTGGGATTTGCAGCTTTTCTAACACATTCTACCAACTAATCACCTCCTGTTAAGTGTAAATGTGTTTTCAGTGTCATGCTATCTGAAGAACTACTCTGTTCATTCTTTGGTAATTATAGGTTAGCTTGTCTATTAAGAACTGTGAAATAAAAATAAAAGTGGTGATAAAACCATATGTGTGTGTTCTCATACAGGAAAAAAATGAGAGGAAACATCTCCAACTTGTTTGTATGAATCTCTTGTGTCCTAGTGTTTCCCTTGTCTCTTTATCTGCCACTTTCCTTTTTTTATCTGCCTAACTTGTGTTTATTTATTTATTTTTTTTATTTAACTTGTTCTTATCTAAAGTTAAAACTTTTTGGATTATTTTCTCTCTAGATTCTTTCTACTTGATAATGCATCCCTATTTTGGTTTTCAGATTCTAGAACAGGTGTGATGTAACAACTGATAACTAGTCCACACTTTCAAGTTTCTAAAGAAATTTTCACATATGTAGTGTTTGATATAATTTTTAGTACTGTGAATGTATTGCATACAAAATATATATATGTATATATTTTAAATATCTGTCTGGATTTTAATTTTCTGCATCATCCACCTCACTGGTTTGCTAAGGTTAGTTTCCTGACTGCTCTGTGATGGCAGTGCTGATACCTTCATCCTTATGAGCCCTTTTTATTTGTTCCTTTTCAACTTCTCTTACAAAATGCAGTTTGTCAATGTTAAAATTTCTAACTACCTCTATTAAACATTCCCTCAGCCCTTATCAATATTTACACTATTCTCACTATAGCATTAGGGGAACTGACCAAATAAAGTTTTTATTATATCCCATCATATGCTGCTAGAGATTTTTAAATATTTGTAAGTAATGTTGGACATTTCTTGAAAGAAGTAACCATCATAACTTAAAATTTGTATTAACTAATATTTTACTATAAATAACACATTACATAATAAAGCTTCATGGCAAATTCATTTTCAGGAGAAAATAGTCTTATTAAATAATTTGGTGAACCAAAATATAAATGAAGATAATTTTTCATATGTATTAATAAAATACAAATATTCTTATATTAAAATCCAGTACTGTTTTACTTTGGCATTATAGAGTCTCTGAGTTACTATAGACCCAGTAAAGCCTGCCTGCTTGAAGTCAGTGGGTTTTACACTAAGGTAAAGTTTGGATAAATTAATCTTGGATTAGAAACTGTTCAAAGAATGGATTCAGTGAGGAATGTGAAAATTGAAGATTAATTCTAACAGCTTTGTGGTGGAATCTTTAGGGTTCTCTATAGCATCATATCATCTGTAAATTATGATAGTTTTACATCTTTCTTTCTATTTGGATGCCTTTTATTTCTCTTTCTTGCCTGATTGCTTTAGCTAGGACTTCTGACACCATGTTGAATAGAACTGGTGAAAGTGGGCATCCTTGTCTTGTTCCTGATCTTAAGGAAAATGACTTTAGCCTTTCTCCATTGAATATGATGTTAGCTGTAGGTTTGTCACATATGGCCTTTATTATGTTGAGGTGTATGCCCTCTATTCCCACTTTGCTGAGAGTATAATAAATGAATTTTGTTGAATGTTTTTTACGCATCCATTGATATGATTGTAGAATTTTTATCTTTCAATTTATTAATATGGTGTGCCACATTAATTGACTTGTGGATATTAAACCAGCCTTGCATCCCAGGAATAAATCCAACTTGATCATAGTGTATGACATTTTTAATGTATTGCTGAATTCAGTTTGCTAATATTTTGTTGAGGATTTTTGCATCAATGTTCATCAGGGATACTGACCTATAGTTTTCTCATTTTCTACTGTCTTTGTCTTGTTTTGGAATCAGAGTAATGGTGGCCTCATAAAAAGAGTTAGGGAGCCTTCTCTCCTCTTGAATTTTTTGGAATAGTTTGAGAAGACTAGGTATTAATTCTTCTTTGAATGTTAGATAAAATTCACCTATGAAGCCATCTGATCCAGGATTTTCATTTTTTGAAAGTTTTTTGATTACTTATTCAATTTCATTGCGGTAGTTAGTTGGTTCAGAATCTCTGTTTCTTGACTCAATCTTGGGAGATTGTATGTTTCTAGGTATGTATTCATATTTTCCAGATTGTCCAATTTGGTGGCATATAATTGCTCATAGCATTTTCTTGTAATCCTTTGTATTTCTGTAGAGTATAGTTACTTCTCTTGCATTTCTTATCTTTTTGGTTTTATTGTTCTTTTGTATTGTTTTTCTGGACTCTTTTATTTATTTCCACTCTAATCTTTATTATTTCCTTCTTCCTACTCACTTTGGATTTTGTTTGCTATTCTTTTTCTAGTTCTTTTAAGTGTAAGTTTAAATTATTTGATATGTTCTTGTTTTTTGAGGTAGACCTGTATGGCTATAAATTTCTCTCTCTTAGGACTGCTTTTACTGTGTCCTAAAGATTTTGAGTAGTTGTATTTTCATATTTATGTCAAGATATTTTTTGATCATTGATCTCACTATTAACCTATTCATTGTTTAGTAGCATGTTGTTTAGCCTCCATGATTGTATGTATTCTAGTTTTTTTTTTTTTTTGTAGTTGATTTCTAGTTTTATACCATTGTGGTTCTAGAAGACACTTGATAGATTTCAGTTTTAAATTTATTGAGACTTATGTTGTGGCATAACATGTGGTCTGTCATGGAAAATGTTTCATATGTACTTGAGAAAAATGTATATTCTGCTTTGGAGTGAAACACTCTGAAAATGTCAGTTAAATATCTGGTCTATTGTGTTATCTAAAGCTACTGTTTCCTTATTGATTTTCTGTCTGGAAGATCTGTCCAGTGGTATCAATAGAGAGTTAAAGTCTCTTATTATGTGTGTATAACTGTCAGTCTCTCCCTTTATGTAAGTCAATAATTGCTTTATATATGTAAGTGCTCCTATGTTGGGTAAGCATATGTTTACTAGGGTTATGTCTTCTTGTTGTATTTATTTATCATTATGTAAAGCCCTTCTTTGTCTCTTATTATAACCTTTGTTTTAAAGTATATTTTGTCTGATACAAGTATTGCTACCCCAGATTTTTTTTAATTTTCATTTTTATGAAATAACTTTTTTCATCTCTTTAGTTCAGTCTGTGTCATTTGATCTGAAATGGGTCTTTTGTAGACAGCATATGTATGGGTTTTGCTTTCTTATCCATTCAGCTACCCTGTTTTTTTTCGATTGGAACATTTCATCCATTACATTTAAAGTGATTATTAACAGGTACATAGTAATTGCCATTTTATTATTCATATTTATGGTCCTCCCACCTTTTTTTCTTTTTACAGAAGTCCCCTTAATATTTCTTGCAATTCTGGCTTGTTGGTGATAATTCACTTTGGCTTTTTTTTTTTTTTTTTTTTTAATCTGGGTAGCTCTTTATCTCACTTTCTGTTTTAACTGATAGCTTTTCTGGGTAAAGTAGTCTTGATTGTAAGTTCTTGTTATTCATTATTTTAAATGTTTCATGCCAGTCCCTTCTGTCCTGCAAAGTTTCTGTTGAAAAATCGGGTGACAGTCTTATTGAAGCTCATTTGTAGGTAACTAACATCTTTTGCTACTTTTAAGATTATCTTTGTCTTTAACCTTTGGCATTTTAATGATGATGTGTTTTGGTGTGGGCCTCTTTGAAGTCCTCTTGTTTGGGACTCTTTGTGATACCTGGGCTTGCATATCTATTTCCTTTGCCAAGTTAGGGAAATTTTCTGTCATTATTTTTTCAACTAGATATCAAATCCCTTGCTCTCTTCTCCTTCTCATGCCCCTGTGATGCAGATGTTGGTATGTTTAATGTTATCCCAGAGTTTAAGATTTCCTCTTTTTTTAATGTTTTTAAAATTTTTTTCACTGTTCACATTGAGCATTTTCTGCTACCTTGTCTTCCAACTCGCTAATTTGATTATCTGCTTAATCTAGTCTACTGTTGATTTCTTCCAGAGTATTCTTCATTTTAGTTATTGTATTTTTCATTTTTTACTAGTTCTCGTTTATGTTATTCTATGTGCTTTTTATGCTTACTATCTCTCTATTGAAATCCTCATTGAGTTCATCTACTTTTCCCCTAAGTTCTTTGAATATCCTTATAACCATTGTTTCTGGAAGATTGCTTGCCTCCATTTTTTAGTTTTCTTTTTTTTTTTCTGATGTTTTCTCCTGTTGTTTCATTCCAGCATGTTTCTCTGTTGTCTCATTTTAATTGCTGCTCTGTGTTTGTTTCTATGTGTTAAGAGGATTTGTTATATTTCCCATTCTTGGCCAAGTGGCCTTATGTAGTACATGTCCTGTATGGCCCAGTGGTGCAGTCTCCCTGATCACCTGTGCTGAGGGCTCTGGGCATGTTCCTTGTGTGGGTTGTGTATTTTCTTTTGTTGTAGCTAATCTTTAGTTGCTGTTAGCAAATCAGTGGATGGGGTTGACACTCCTGCTGACCAGCTGTTCCACACTCACAGGGTATGAGCTTCTGTGTGAGAGCTGACCCCTTGGAGTGGGATTTTCCCCAGCAGGCTTGTGTACATCTTGAGACCACCTTCTGGTGCCATTTATGAGGCTAGTCAGGTGGTGCTCTGTTGTGGTCTGATGCTAGCTTCCAGGTGTGTAGGTTCTGGGGCTCCCATGTAGGTCAAGATCAGCTTCTGCCTTTGATTATTTAGTGCCACCTGATGTTGCCTGTGCTGGATCTGGAGGCATGTGGGAGAGATTGTACTGAAAGCTGAGGTCGGCTACCTCCAGTACCCTGGGTTGGTTCAGCAAAAGGACCAGTGCCCCTCAAGGCCTGAGGCTGTCTACCAGCTTCCCATAAGACTTGCTTTGGTGGTACATGATTCAAACTGATGTGTGTTCCAATATGTCTCACTTTGCCTTCTAACACAGGGGAACATAGCTGATTATGTGAAACATTTTTCTTGTAGAAATACTATCAGAAGGATAAAAACAAGCAATCATTAATATATGCTAAGTAATTTAAGCCCACATATTATGAAATGCCAATTTGGATAGTTTTAATTCCTATAGAACATCTGAAGTGAGAGTAATCATTGTTGTATGTCAGTTAAGACTTGGCTGCCAAGTATATTGGTTTAAACAAAAGGTAGAATCCCTTGTAACTGAGACCTCCAATATTACTTATAAACTTACTGGTTGCTTAATTTAGAGGATCAATGTCCCTTGTTCCAGTTGCTCATCACATCTTGGTTCTCTTTCATATCAGCTTCATTGTCAGGCATACTTCCTCCTAGTGTTTGCAAGGTGGCTGACACCAGCCCAAGAACTGCAGGGAGAGAAGGTGAACTCTGTATGACAAATTTCAGCAAAAACTACAGAATGCTCAGTTTGTTCTGATGAGGTTGTGTACCCATCCTTGAACCAATTACTGAGGCAGAGAAATGAGAGGCTTTAATTGGCCAGACTTGAACCACGTATCAGTCTGTACCTATGAATAAAATCAGTTTTATGTGAACTACATGTATTCAGAGTAGAGGATGAATATTTCCCAAAATGAGAATCAATAAGCAAAAACATATGTTGGCCAATACATGATAGATCTAGAATAATCTGAGTAGCTTTATATAGGAGCCTGGACTAGCCTGACCTTGAAAAGTGAATGGCCATGACCTTATTTACTAAATCAGAAAATGAAAACTCAGGAAAGACTCAGACTCTTGACTGGTGTGGCTACATAAGTGAAGATATCACTTTTAAAAAATAAAAAAAGATCATTCTAAGTGCATACAAACTAATAAACTTACTTTTATTAATTATAACTAGTTATACTAAATAATTGCAGACTAATTTATTCCAGAATCAACTGTGTCTGAGTTCCAGATAAATAGTGAAAGATGCAGATTGTTTTTCTTTTTAATTATATTTTATAGGTTCTGTTTCCTATGAATGGCTTAGGAGAAGTTAAATTTTAAACAACACTTTATTATTGTGCCCTAAAGTTTTCTTGTGGATTTTCTATGGTTTTCTGAACTTCAGGTTTACAAAAAGTAACCATGTGAACAGAAAGTGAATAGACAGAAAGTCTGCCATCTTGAAAATGTAAGCTGTACTATATTGTATCTTGAGTTTTATTTTCTAAAGAGCATGTTGTAAACATTTGATGCTTAATCATTTAATCGATTCATTAATTTCTGTGTATTGAATGATGTGATTTAGCAAACAGGTGTACTCTGGGCTTAAAGAAAAGAGAACATGGAATGGAAGTGAAGGCCAAGGAAGAGAGAGAAAGTGGAATAGTCTAAAATATGATATAAAATATTCTCATATGCCAGATAAGAGAGATTCAAATACCTCTTGATGTGTATAATGTGTGAAATGTATTTCTATTAAAATGGAAGTGCTTAACAGTGTGAGCTTTCTGAATTACAAAGAACGCAATTGGTTTTCCATTCATGTTTCATCCTTATCTTTTATCATCAAAGGTGCTGCTATTTTGGTATCAGGTCATGAAATGTGATGACAACATATTACTTTCACAGACTAAGTGAAATTTAGTGGGTGGTATATACACTCCACACCTGTGTTTCTCTCAGACACAATTACTTATACTCAGGATAACTTTACATCAGCTGCATTAATGATGTTGTATCACAGCTTTTGACACTGATTTTCCTAGGTATGGCATTGATTTTCTTATAAACTTATTATCTTCTTTTCTTCCATCAGCTTCATTTTATTTTGACTGTGAGGTTAATTTTCATTTAGGCTGATTGAAATACTGAAAGGAAAATATAGATTCTGACAACTTCAAAAAGAAAGGGAAAAGAAAAGTGGCAGAAGATTTCACAACAAATGTAAAGGAAGATAAGGCAACATTGATTCTGCGATTAAAATTGAAAGCAAAAGAAATGGATGCTTGGAGACTCAACTGTGAGGAAATGCTAGAGATTATCTAGTGTTCTTAAAGGGAGGTCGAATGGCTCTCTTCTTGCTTTTCCTTAGAGGCTATTTTACTTAGCATATTAGGCAACTGGGCAATATATAATTTGAATTAGCAGTTTGTTTTTAATATTTATTTTGACTGTTAGAAAAGATTGAATTGTAGAAAATAAGATTAATAGAGAAACCTGAAAGGTTCATTGTACTATAGAATCTATAATAAATTTATATATATATATATGTATATATATATATAAAATTACTTAAAATTCAAAAATATAATTTATAAAAAATTACTGTCTTATCTAAATAGGTGATTTCTAGAGTATTTCAGTGTGTATGCATCCATGAATGTGTGTGCATATGTGTTTTTTTCTATCTTTTTAAATTCAGATAATTTTATGTTGATGCAATTTTAAATGATCTGGCTGAAAGTAGCTTTTTCCCCATAAAAACTACTTCTTAACAATTTACTCATTTTTGTTTGAGGACAGGGTTTTAAAGCTGAGAAATTAGACAATGTCAGGCACTATACACCACTCTCAAAAACTGGTAAGCAAATGAATAGGTCATTTATCCTGGAATTTAGAAGCTTAAATAAAATTTGCCCAATTTTGGTACATGTTGAAAAATATCTTTTGTTCTGTGCTTTTGGTATTTATATGTTAAAGATCTTTTATGTATTTTGAAACAAACAAGAATGGGTCAGATATAGATGTTTTTAGAACCTTAAGAATCTGTAGTGACTAAATATTTACTATAATTAGAATGTTCAGTTTTCTTCTCTCTGATAAAAGACTTGGTAAAGTTGGAGGATTACTTAATCTCAGTAATATAATCAGCATTGTTTAGAGCTTTCAATATATACATTCAGTAACAGACTAGAGAATAATGATCTCATCAGATGTGGCATAAATCTGATTTTTTTGATTTTTTAAAGGGTGCATTTCTTTCTGTATTTTTATAATTAAAATTTTGGAGAAGTTAAAAACACAATTATTAAAGAAAATAATGTTGAAAGCATCTACAATTCTTCTATTCAGGGAAAACATTTTGTATATTTCAATTTATTATAACCTTTGCCTAAATATAAAATTTAACTATATTGAGTTCATATCGTCAATATTTAAGTAAATTGTTTTAAAATTTTATTATGGAGCATTTTCTATATTATAGAATATTCTTAAGATTATTTTGATGAATGTACAGTATTTTAATCTTTGAATATACTATAAGTTTGCTTAAAATGTCTAAAAAATTTGATGTGTTCTTTTTTCCATTTAAAAATAAAATTATAAATATTTGTGTACATTAATCTTTACAAGTTGGATCATTTTATACACACACACACACACACACACACACACACAGACACACACATACACACATGCATACAAACTGGAGATGGTTTTTAGATGCGGCACCAAAGACATAAACCATAAAAAAAAATAATTGTTAATAATTGTTAAACTAGATTTCATTAAAGTTAAAGCATTTTTCTGTCTTCAGGATAATGTCAGAATGTGAAGATAAGCCAGACACTGGGAAAAAATATTTGTAAATAACATATTTGATAAAGAACTTTTATCCAAAATATACAAAGAACCCTTAAACCTTAATAATAATAATAATAATAATAATAATAATAATAATAATATTAAAATACTTGTTTAAAAATGGACCAAATACTTTGAGACACTTCACCAAAGATGATACACAAATGGCAAATAAACACATGAAAAGATGCTCTGCGTATATGTCATCAGGGAATTACAAATTAAAACAAAAGTGAAATATCACTATGTCTATTAGAATGGCTGAGATCCAAAACACTGACAACACCAATGCTAGTGAAGATATAAAGCAACAGAAACTCTCCTTTATTTCTGGTGGAAATTCAAAATGGTACAAGCAGTTATGGTGGGGGAGGGATAAATGGGTTGAGCACAGAGGATTTTTAGAGCAGTGCAAATACTCTGTGTGATACTGTGATGATAGATATGTATCATTGTACATTTATTCAAACCCATAGAATATACAACACCAAAAGTGAACCACAATGTAACTATGGACTGACTGATGACAGTGTGTCAGTGTACGTTCATCAAATGACCATGACGGTAGGAAATGTTTATAATAGAGAAGGCTTTGTGTGTCTAGAGCCATGTGGTATACGGGAAATATCTCTGCCTTCAACTCTACTTTGCTATGACTTTAAACTTCTGTTAAAAAGTCTTAATTAAAAAAAAAATGCTCACTGGATATGCAGATATTATACCATTTTCATTTGCATTTTACTTCTGTTAGTAAATGAGAAAATAACTTTTAAAAGTGTCTATTCATTCTGAATTTTGTCTCTTAATCGCATATTTATATAATTTGTCCCATTTTTGTCTTTTAGTATTTTATCTTTTCAGCACCTGTATTCAGATCTAATATATATATGAGGGCTTTGAAGTTTTATGAAGACTACAAGCATTTTATGAATAAAAAAATAAAATTTAAGTAGCATTTACATCCAATTCATGAACTAGTAGCCACTTTTTTTGCTAAAGATATTATTTGCAAATTTTTACCTTGTCCAAGCAATATAACACACGACTGTAGTGGCATTCAGGACAAGTTATTATTAATTATTGAAGAAATAGTCTGAGGTAAGCATATTCAGTTGAACTTTCTGCTGCCATACTTTTTCTAGAAGTTCAGATTTGCTATTATATTTTAATGATGTATCAAACATAGATTTGACATGAAATTGAGATGATGCAAAAACTTTTGGGGGTGCAAATAGTTTGACACTTCAGAAAACTTTATGTAATTATATTCCTAGGCATGCTTAAAATACTATGGATTTGTCCATATTATTATGGATCTGTTAAAAAACAAATGAACCAAAGAAGTTGAGATCCTGTAAAAATACTATATTAGTCAGCTTGGGCATTCATCACAAAATACCATAGACTACATAGCTTAAAGAACAGATATTTATTCTCTGTAGAATAGAAGTCCAAGATCAATATGATGGCAGAGCTGGTTTCTGGTGACACCTCTCTTCCTGGCTTTCAGAGGGTAACCTTCTGCCTTTGTCCTTACATAGCCTTTTGTCTATGCTTTTTTTTTTTTTTTAAAGTAACAAATGTACTTTTAATTGATCTACAGATAAAAACTACTCAGCAAGGTTTATAACCATTTCAGTCCCTAGTCTGTTCGAGCTGTACCCTGGACAGTGCTGAGGAAGAGGGTTACCTGGTTAATTGGGAGTGAGAGAGGGAGGGAGGAGAGAAGAGAGAGAACACATAAGTAGTCTTTCTTCTTATAAAGACACTAGACCTAAGAGATTAGGTCTCACCCTTTGGACCTCATTTAGCTTTAATTACTTTCTTTAAGACCCCATCTCCCAATAAGTCACATTGAGAACTAGAGCTTCAACATAAAAATTTTGGGGAGACACAATTCAGTTTATAACATATTTTGCTAAATTAATAGATAACAGATAAAGAACAGATTCTGAGGCATTGAACTGGTAATAAGTAAAATTTCTGAAGTATCAGCTAAGGATTAACAAAAATAAGTAGTGTAATAATTAAACTATTTTCATCCGATTCTAAGTTCACCTCAACAAGTGGGAGTTTTACCGAAACCCAAGTCAGTGACAGTGTGCTATGGCATCTTCTCTTGCTGCTTAGAAACAGTGTGATGCACCTATTTAAGCAAAAATGTAAACTTTATTTTAAAAATTATAATACACATAGGCCTATACTGGCATTTCTGAAGAATAACATAAAACCTTATTGTGTCAAAGTAAATGCAGCAAATACCAGTTTATTTTTTCTTATAACTGCTTGTATATCCACAGGTTAGATCAAAATTATTTGAAATGTAGTCTTTAGAAGCCATCTGCCACTCTAATTCTCAGATTCTGTTGGGTCAGCTCAGAAGTTTTGCTATAAGAAAATAAACTCTCTAAGACCATTCTAACAGATGGTTATTTTGATGGTTTTCCAGATTGTTCTGTGTTTTAAAATGAATATATTGGTGACCATCTGAGGAAGTGCCCACTGAGAAAGTGATTTTTTTTCTTTGTTAAAAAAAAAAAAAAGTCCATCTGAAACATCTATTCGTGAAGATGACATTATGGGAAAATTATGACATCCCCTAAGGCTGTCCCATCACATTATCTGTAGTGTAGCTACAGCAGAAGCAGATCCGGTGGCCTAATAGAATTTCTGATTTAGCAAAGATTATATAACATATCTCTGACATTCTTTAGGGTAATTTTCTTCTTTCCTTCATCCATGACTGATTTGAATGGTAGCTTTGAAAATGAGTATTTTCTTCCTCCATACAGATTATGCTATTTTTTAGGCTAAGGATTTAAGTTTTTTATGCTGCCTGGGGTCACACTAGTTTACTGTGTCTCTGTTTTTTTGTGTGTGTGAATTTGAGTGTGTATTTAAAATCCTTGAATTATTTTCAGTGCTTGCCTGAATCATGTTAAATATGAATGTATAACAGAGGCTGCAGTTAAGTTTTAGATATAAGCATATAAGCATTTTCTTTAAGTATTTTAATGGTTAATTTTAATGTATTAGTTTACTCCTTTCAGAAATTAATATAAGATTATACTATAAATGTCACAGAGTTGAGATACATGATGTTATGAGCAAATGTAATGAGGGAAAGGACAATGGTTGGTGAGATGAGGTCAGAAAATTTTTCTCTGATATGTAAACTGTGAGGAATAAATAATTAAGCAAGAGTATGGTAAACAGAGCCCAGAATTTGTAACAGATGGTAGGTCACTGTTAAGTCTTTTCAGCTTTTTCTAAATAATAGGAAAAGATAATGCAAAAATTTGACTAAAAATTTACTTAATCTGATTTACATATTTAAATAAATACTTTGCTCAGGGATGCACAGTGGGTATCAAAATTAGATGTAGGGATCTGATTTAGAAAGCCATTACCTTCATCTGAGCAAGAGATAATAGAAATTACTCTAGACAATTGGAAACATAGCTGGGGAGAAATCAGTGGCTTTAAGAAATATTTAAGAGGTAAGGTTGATAAGACATGTTAATAGATAAGATAAGAGAATTGAAGAAGCAGCCCATATTAGGGATGATTTCGTTCTGAGTACAATCACTCATGAAATTTGGACATAGAGATCATAACTTTAATTGTGAACGTGTGGAATTTGAGATGCCATTAAGAAAACTAAGTGTTGGATGTCAAATAAAAAGTTGAATGGGACTAGAGCACAGAGAAGAGAGAAAAATTCTAAGTCATATATATACACACGTATAATGTGTGTAAGCCTTTATTGAGATATGTATATGTCAAATTACCTAAAAATATAATTATTGAGTGTTAAAAAGTGTTGAAAAGTATTTCAACTTACGTAGAAGAGAGATTATACTTGTTTTTTACAGTTCTAGTGTAAATTAGTATCAGTAAGTACAAATCATAGATAAGTGAATTTCACATAAGCATAAAGATCTTTTAGACATTAATGGCTCTAGGACTAAGAAACTAGCTTTAGAGGAGGCATTTGCTCCTTGACTTATGTAATAGATCAAAGACTAGACTACTAGAAAGATTTAGACTTTTAATGTCCATTTTTATAACTGATATTTCTATTACAAAATATAAATATTTCCACTTTATTTGTAACTTGTTACAATAAATCTGGATTCTTTAATTAGTTTTTTAAAATAAAGATAACTAAAAAAATAAAAATGAGAGGTAAGTATAAAATAATGAGAGTTGAAAAAAGTAAATAATTTTTAGAGTAAGAATATGCCATCTATAGTTACCAAGTTAATATCACCATGTTTTAGAAATATCCCTATTTATTTAAAATAGAGGTTTGATGTTTTCATGAATATCGAGGTTGGTCACCACACTTAGAGGAATGGAGAAATAATTCCATATTGCACTTAAAACTTTATGGAGCATTTTGCATCTCATTTAACTAGTTTCTGGTTGATGGCTATCACTGTAATTGTCCTCCCACAAAGACAGGTAAAGATATAGCAATGGGAATATCTGTAGATCAAGTTTTAAAAGGTGCTGTAGGAATCACATAACCTAACAAATTTGGTAGTTGGCACTTCCCCTATGAATTATTCATGATCAGCAGAGTGCTGAATCATTTGCTTCATTTAGCAGTGGGTTACTTCAAAAATGATGTAAGAGGAATCATTGCACATTTGTGACCATAAAAGTAAATATTTAAGAGCATTAGTTTTTTATCTGCTTTTTCATAACCATTTTTATGTCTAAAGAATGTTAGAGATGCAAGATGCAGAGTTTCTATTCAACCTCAGACTTCATCAGCTATACTGAATGTGTTATTCTTGCAGAAATTTATATTATGCCATAAATGGTAGAAAGATTATATTTTTAATTTCTGGGTTTCTCCCAGAAACACCTTAAAACTTGATTCTGTAAAACCATACCTTCAAACAGCTGCTATTAAAATCTTGACATTTTCAAAGAAAAAGAATAAACAAAACTTGTGAGAAATAGTAAAACAAGTTATAGAGTTTCCTTTAACATTTTCCATATCTGGTGTTTTTTTTTTTTTAATGGAATATAACATTTGCTGAGAATACTAATTTTAAACTTTCTTATAGGGCAGTACTGTTTAATAGACTTATAAGGGAAACAAATGTAAATCACATGTAATTTTAAATTTTCATTGTCATATTACCTCTTTATAGATAAATTAGTTTAATAATATGTTTTCTTTTTATAAATGCATAAAAGTATTATCTATCGCTCCCACATCTAATTAATGTAAAATTGATACATCTGCTGTGTATTTTAAACTTATACCACATCTCAATTCAGACCAATCACACATTTCAAGACCTCAATACTTATAAGTAATTAGTGGCTATCATATTGCATGCAGAGTTCTAGGTGCTCAAATGAGATATTCATAATTTCTGATTACCCAATAGATATGTGGAAGGTGAAAGACAACAGTAAGGGTCTCTGATTTGAAATCTAATACCACATCAAAATCAAAAGGAAAGGTAGGTTACTATAGTGCTAAGAATATACAACTCAGCCTCATTATTTATATATGAAATCAATAAGAATGAAATTTTTCATGAATAAAACAGAGCATAAACCTAGGTAATAACTGACAAGGCTCTCAACCCTGCAGGTAAATCAGAATTTTGAAATAAGTTATTCATATTTGATAGTGAATGAAGTAAGAAGAGATCTTAAATACCTATGGAGAGTAGAAGTAGGGGCAGGGTGGCATATAAATCACAGATAAATTAGTTAGAAATAAAAAGTCTCGGAAATTAACCAAAAAATATCTTTAGTAGTTATGGAGGATTATACCTTCATTAATTATCTCCTATTCCCAAGAGTAACTAAATAAAATTGGTCCACTTTTGATACCTTATTAAAGACTCATTTAGATGAGTTAAATGAGTTATACTATTGCCCAGGGATTACTGAAGAAAAAAATGTTGACTTTTTCATTTTTTTAGTTTTATACATCATACAAACCACCCAACTTTTTTTTTTTTTAATAAGAATTCTACATGTCATAGTAAGACTGCCTAGGTAACACACATTTTGCCAACATACCCTATTTATCTCTTTTTGAGTATATGATTTATTATTTTATAATATAGATGGAGAGTACAGTCTTATTTGTAGCAAGTAAAATATGTCATTTATTTTCTGCCCTTCTAAATCACCTCTAAAAGCCAGATATTCTGAAGAATAATTAAGTGCAAAGAGTCATTCTTTAAAATTTTACCAAGAGTGAGAATACCGAATTTCTCTGCAGGGCTAAAATAAAACTTCAATATAAGTAGCAAATATTTACCAGGGCCCCCAAACAGTCATATTTCCTATTAAGAATCTCATACATAGAAAAGTGGCACAAGAATCATTTAACATTCTTTTGACAGTGTAGCTTCTAAAATCTTTGAATCTGTAACATTAGTAGGTATCAGTAATTTGTTCAGCTGTTTTCTGAAAATTATAATAGTTGTATAAAGCTTTTCCTTATATGTGTGACCTCTCAGGGAATAAACACATTTATTTGTCATCTTTTTCAGAAGATAATGTCTATATGTAGCATTATGCAAAAATTCTCAGTATAGTTTAATGAAATTGTTATCTCACAACAGTGTAAATTATCTGAATTATAATACAAAACATTAAAGAGATTTTCTTTTTATTTTTTTTTATAGTATAGTAGGTATCCTCTATTCCCTGTGAAAATAGGATAATTAATATTTACTAATCTTGTTCAATCTTGTCTTCTGTTAATGTCTTTCTTATCACCTAGGGTCCTAGAACCTTTCTTCTCTAGGCACTTACCTCTACTCTGCCCAACTTCAAGGCCAAATTTCTAGACCATTTATATATTTTACTATCTTTCATAACTGTTTTATTTTCAAAACCTTAAACTCTTTATTGGAAACCCTCTCTATTCTTCCAAACTCAGATTCCCTCACTGGCCCTGTTACTAAGCTCTCTGTTGGCATCCCCTCTTCCCCCACCCACCTTCTGCATCTCCACCTGCTCCCTCCATCTCCCACCACCAGTGACCTTTAGAACTTTGAGCTGTGTTAATGGGTCAGTCTGTAGCTGGCTTTGCTTCCCTGTTTATCTAGCCTGGACATATTCATCACTCATTTCAACTGTACTCTCATTAGACTTCCCATTCTTTTGTTCCCCTTAGCCTTCTATCACACAGAACTTGCCAGTGGGAACAGGCATCAGTCCAAGCATTTGATTTTTCTTGTCCCCATCTCAGGTACTGGGATTGCTAGAGAAGCATTCCGTGGGCATGCCGATTCAGTCCTTTAAGGGTTACAAGTACAGAATCTTCTGTCTTAACTGCATTCTTAATAATACCTGATAGTCTATTCCTTTTCTGCTTGGTGGCTCCAGTTCCTTTTTTTTTTTTGTCATGGCTGTTCCAGCGTTACCAGGCTCCTAACCCTTACTCTCAATGTACATCTTGGACTATTTCCTAAGTAAATAAATGTCAACAGTGATGAAATTCCTTAGCTGCCTTTTCTCACCTGCTAACACAGATTCTTCACATTCAGCCATACTCATATTTATCTCCCTTTCTTTCCTCCAATTTCAGAGAATGAAATGCCTTTACTTCTTTTCAGAGCTAGTTCTGCAACCATGATTTTTATTTCTCCCCTTCCACATATGCTAAGGTTTTAACTCACCAAATTTCTCCTTACTTTCCTGGATCTGCAAACACTCCTTCCCCACAGATCTTTTCCTAAAGCAAACTAAAATGTCGTGTCGACTTCTCTCTGTCATAAGCAATCCCTCCTGCAACCCTACATTTCCCTCAAGTTCAATTCCCATCTTTGTCCTGTTTGCATTCATACTTTAAAAATGATCGATTTCCCCATCTCCCACGGATCACTTTGCTCACAGCTATGTCTTTTATTTCATCTATTTGCTCACATATTCTTAGGAGTATTAACTGTCATCCTGCCTGTGTGTCTGATCCAGTGGACTTCCCCTAGCTCTTATTTCTCTGGACATTTCTGAATCACACACATGGGACCACCCTGACATTCTTAAATCTCTCTCCTTCTTTTCATAAGCTGAACTCTCTTCCTCCTTCCTATACATAACTACTCATAAATTAATTCTTTGAAAAAAGTAATGATTTTTTTTTTTTTTTTGGCCTCTCTCTTCAATGCTCATGTCTTCTCTCTGATTCAACCCTTGGCAACTTCTGCTATTTGACATCCTCTCTTTATGTAATTTCTTGAACTACTTTGGCTTCCATTATCCCTTAAATGCTAAAATTTTTACAAATAAATAGCTTATCTAATGTCTTCAGCTTTAGAGATGATGATGATACTCTTCCAAGTACATACCTGCAGTTGAAAAAATTAGATTTATTGCCCATTCCAGTGACAGAATACACACGCGTAGAGATGTCGGGCAGCTGGGTAAGAGGATTTTAGAAAGTGTTTATAGGATTTGGGCTTGTTTGGTAATTTTGATGGGGATTCAAGAAAATGGGGCTTGGCTCTGGATTGGAAGCTAACAGGATGCATATATCTATGATTGAACATCTTAAAACCTATTATCTAGAAGGAACAAATTGTGGACTGTGGCTAATGCTCTAAGTGGTAAAGAAGAGCAGTCCCTCACATCAGCCCCGAGAGGACTGCTTTTGGTGTTTTGGGTTTGCACAATGACCTTGTTTTTGTTTGTGGTTAGATGTGATTATGAAGTAGTCTTGTTTTGTTTTCTGTCTCCCATCATGGTCACAAAGTGGCCTTGTTGGATCCTGGTGTTTACTGTGAGGTTGTTTATATTAAACAAGAGAACATTATGCCCTTAGCTGTGAGTGGCAGGGCAGCTCCTTAGAACAGCAAGACCTTGCTGTTGGCATCAGCCAGTTCCAGGATATGAGAGGCTGATTTTTTTCTTCTCAACAAGAATGGTAGTGAAGCCAATAACAAATGCATTTGGTGCTTGTAAATGATTGACGTGTGTTAAATCTTTTAATCCTCAAAACAGTATGAAGTAAAAACTATGATTTTCTCCATTTTACAGAGGAGAGAACTAAGACATGGGAAGGGAAAGTGAATTAAGAAAGCAACAAAGCTAGTCATTTGTAGAGACCAGACATATCAGCTAATTCTCATCCACCATTGTGTAGCTTCCCAGCTGTACTTGTCTGGGATGTGGCCACTTATTTTGCATTAGTTTTCTTGTGATTCTCACAGGCACAACTCAACAGTGCCTGCTCTCTCTACTTCGTGGATTTTTCCTCACTTCTTCCATAAATTGTATTCTCTAATAAGCTAGTAGTATACAAGCTGCTACACCAAATTTTGCTTTTTTTGGAGAACCCAGGCAATCTGGGTAGAGAATGGAAAAACTCCATGTGGGTTGTCCACTGCCTTCTCCTTGCTTATCCAGTAGAACATAGACATTGATAATCGTTCTCAATAAACACTAATCCAGTTATGTTCAACTAGTATATTAATATCTATAAATTCTGTATCTTCATATTATGTTTTACCTCCTTTTTAAGGTAATAATTGTATGCTCTCATATCACGCAGAACTTTCCCTTTGTGACATTTATGCCATCTACAATTAACGAAGAATTATATACTTACTTGTTTAATGTATGTCTCTGGAAGTTATGTGAGCATGAAGACCATGGCTACATCTTTTATTTTGTCTCCCAAGTGGGTAACTCTGAACATTGTGCCGAGTATATATTCAGTAAAGTGTAAATCTTTGCCAAATGAATGAATGAATGGATTAAATAAATTCATGCTGCTGCTAAATGAATCGGAAAACATATGTACTTAGAGAATTTGGCTCAATATATGTATCATGGTTCAGTGATTTATATGATGCAATAGTCTTTGATCCTATATTATATTATGCAGTTTTAGAAAGTTTCATCTTTGTCAAATTAGTGAAAAAGTAATTTGCCCTTCTAAATCACTTGACAAAAATAGAGAACTTGAGGCTGTCATAAGTCAATACAGATGTCTGATATCCCAGACTTGCAATCTCCTGTAGCTCAGCGTGTTCATTTTTTTCACCAGTACTAATGAATTAGCCCACAATCTTAATTGACATATTGACCTTGAAAATGCCAGAAAATGATCTCATCTGCCAGCTTCATTATCTATGGCTTTATTAGCCAAGGAAATTCGACAATAAAACATGAAACAATCATAATTAATCTGCATACTGATGGTATCAATTATACTTCTATCAAATAAAAGTAACCAGTGCAATTCCTAACACTGGATCTCACAAAAACATTTTTGTCTTATATTCCAAATATAAAATGAATAACTTTTCTGTTATTGCCTGAAACTACTTATTAACCCATAACTTTTAGTCTTAAAAATGAATGATTTATAAGCACTTTAGAGAACAGAATATTATTTAAACCTTTAATTTAAATTGTGTCTTTTGAGGAATGTGCTCATGTCAGAGAAAACCAATATCTTATCTTAAAGCATATTAAAAGTAAGAGGAAAAAATTCTGTTATACACATTGCTGCATATATTTTTTTCTTACAATGGATCCCTGTTGTTCCCAGTAGGGAACACAATTTTAGAATAGGCAGTAGACACATGTACTGTAGAAGCTAAAGCTCAAAATTGTTGAGAAAAAGAGAAGCTGAGATATAGCCTGTCATTTGACAAAAAATTGGAAGCAAAGAAATAAGAGTAAACAACCTGCAATAAATGACCTTTAATGAAAGTATTGCATATTTTTTTATTAACTGACTTAGAATTTTCTGATGGAAATATTATGCCAAAACAAATTTGCCAGTGATCTTAACCACAAGCAGTCATATTAGGCACCTGTTGACTTTTATATACCATGCATAACTTCATGTAAAAGACAATCATTTCTCACAAAAGTGTATGACTGTGTTCCCGATAGGTAGTAAAAAGTATAAAAGTAACAAACTATCATTTCAGCTTAAAAGCTACTGATATTCATGTGGATGTTTTAGCTGAGAGAGATACTATTACACAAGCTTTCATTCCTTTTTAGAGTTTAGCAAATACACAGGTATTTTTCAGGATATAAAATAAGTTATTATTTTGTTTATTTCCTTTGCTAGTAGAGTCAAATCCAATTTCTGAAGATACTAACAGTTGGTCTTCTGTGTCCATTTCTACCCTCCCACCCATCTGCTCCATTGTGTCTGTCATTGTAACTCCACAGTACAAAAGCACCCATGGTGCCTGAGCATGTACTGCTTCTGGTTGTGCTGCTCCTTCTGTCTGGAATGCAGTCCCCAATGTGTCCCTCCAGAAAACTTTCCCTTGCCTTTCAAATCTCAGCTCAAGCCAGCACTGTCTCCTCTCTAAAGCTGTCACTGAGCCTTCCAAGTGGGCTGAGCTGCTCATTCCTTCACATACCTAACTTTTTCTTTCACTCCCATCCCCCCGCCACACTTCCCCTACTTTAGAACAGATTATCATAGGTGTCTGTGTCAACGTCAGTGGACCTGGTAGTGCCACGTGCCTCTGCACTGATCAGACCACATTTAGAAAAGATCTTTAATTCTTGGCAATTGTAGGTCAACATTGATGAATCCCATCACATTCAGAGAAGAAAAGCTGTTACATCATGAGCTTCCATTCTGTATTTATAAAATAGGGATAATATCTGGTACTATTTTAAAATAGAAACAAAATAATGCAGAAAGCCTTTGTTGACATAGAGAATGAATTTCAAAAAAAGTGTTTTCTGTCTATTTACCAACTTTACTCTCCTATTTACCACACACCAATCTTGAAAGAATAGATTCCTCTGTGTGCATTAATTTTCTTTGTTTAAAAATAAACGTATCGAAATTACTATATTTTATCTTTTATGTTTATATTTTTATTATATCTCCTTGATTGAGAATATGCTTCTTAATGACAGGAAATTGTTAAATTATTTCTATATCTTTTAATACTAGCACATTAATACTAAGTAGTCTTTGAAGTAATATTAGTATGAATGAAAATGAATTTCCACCAAGGGAGTACATTGTGCTCTTTCAAACAGCTAAAGGACCATTGCATCGAAGACTAGCAACATCATTCTATGTAGCTTCAAGTGGTAGCATAAGGAAAAGTGTAGGTAGCAGATTTCATATCAGTATTGGAAAGATACAGAAAAATTTTAAAAAGGAAATAAGAGTGGTTTGTTATTCCAATATCCAAATAGCCTCTAGTAATTGAAACACATGAAAATAGTCGATGCAAATGATTAGAAAATAGAAATAATTAAAAGATATAAACTCAAAATAAAAGGCTAACCTTATTTTTCTATAAACCACTATTCACAATATTCTTTAAAAAGGTATTATGCATATAAGTTTACATATATGAACATAGGTATATCCTCAAAATATTTTACCCTGGAGATATGCTCCCTAGTCCCTGTTCTGAACATCCTTTCTTTCATGTGTATGTATTATCTCCAATTCCAGTTCCTTACTGGGGAACATTAACTTATTGAATTTATTTGTTAATATAAACAGTGTTGTCATGAGCATTCTTGTATATGTTGCTTTGAAGTACCTTGAAGATTTTGTCTAAAGTTTTAATGTTAAAAGGAAACCAGAGAAATAGACTTTCTTTTGAGGTAACAATGTCTTTGTTAGTTAACTTTTCGGAGGCTTTTTAAAAATATATTCCTGAATTAGAAGTGAAGCTAGATTAAATGATACCTAAGACCTCTTCATAATTCTAATATAATAATTAACAAATTTATTTGTTGCTGTTTATACCAAGCAGTGCTTCTTAACCTTAGCTGTATGTTGCAACCATCTGGAGAGCTTTCAAAAAATCATAAGGCTCAGGTCTCAGTCCTAATGAATTACATGAAAATCTCTAGGGATTGGGCTCAGGCTTCTTTGAAAGTTTCCGAGTTATTCCAGTGCCCATTCAGTGTTGAGAATTACTGACATAAATGTCGAGTCACTAACATTATTTATCAGTATGTTTAAGAAAAAAAAGAATGACAGCAAACGAAGGCACAAGAGACTTGAACCTTGGGCAATACCAGTTTAGGACTTGGGTGAACGCCAATCATTTTCTCAGAGCAGAGACTCCTGTCGTCCCCTTTACTCTCTGCCTGTGCCTTACACAGAGGAGGAAAGGGTCCAAGTCTGCCGGCTCTCTTTTTTATATTGCTATTCATTGGTCCAAGGAAGCTGAGATGGGCATCTCAGTTTATTTAATCAGTGGTTTTCTACAAGAAGGTTAGGAATCATCTCTGTGTATCAGAACCGATATGTAGCAACGTCCATCAGAAGAGATTAGTAAGCTTCTGTCAGGGTAGATGCCGTGGGGTAGAATGAAACTTGAAGCTAGGTTAAGTAATTGGGTTCTTGTTCAATAAAAGTGCTTGTTTGTGCTGTGTAATGAAAGCTCTTTGGTGCAATGGATGTCTGAATCCAAATAGCCTTCGGATTTTCTGATGGATAAAGAGATAAGGGTGAAAGGGATTTAATTTTGAACCATTGAAAAACTTTAAAGAGATTAGAAAAATTGGCGAATGTACTTTCTTTCTTAAAATCAGGATTATTTGTTGCTTATCAGGACCAGTTATTTTTTTTTTAATTGACAGAACTTTTTTGTTGGTTTTGTTTTTTTTGTTGCCATTTTTATTTGTTTGTCTTTTTTGTTTACTATTTGCCACTATAAACTGACCTTTAAGACTCAGGTGATGAAGAAGATAATGGAGAAACTGTTATCTCTCAACCCATGTATCCCAACCTAAATTTAGGAAGCAATAACACTTTGGGATCTCAGTGGAGTGTCATATCAAAGCTGTAGGCTGAACATCGGTGAACAGAATGAACAGCACATCTTACTTCAAGTGAGATACACACACACACACACACACACACACACACACACACACACATATATATATATATTTTTTTTTTTCATAATGACCATAATGACAGTACTCACTAATGGAGGGGGGGCATTTAAATCATTTTTTTTAAGAACACACTTTAAAAACATGTCTAATCCAAAAAAAATTTTATGAGATATCAGAACGGTATATATGTTCAGTACTTGGTGGAATTTCATGAAATATATTGATCTCAACAATAAAATATGTTAATATGTTGGTTTTTAAAAGAACATTGTCCCAACTAAGTTTAACAAGTGATTATTTGAATCTGTTGATTCTCTTTGGGATTAAAAAACTCTCTTAAGAGAAATGAGAAATAAGTCCTTTTCTTTTTATTCTACTCATTTAACAGCTGATTGAATAAAAGGCTTTCTTTTGGGGAAAAAGTCATGGATTCACAACTCAAAGGAGAGGGTGTCCATAACTGAGGGGAGAAAAACATCTCTTGATTGAAGAGCATCTGTATTTAAACTTCCTGTGCCACACGGCACAGAGTATTTTGATCCCTGGTACAAATCACAAACCTCTTGCCCCCTCAGCCTCTTCGTTTGCCATGCATGCATGTATCATACTTTCTAACCCTCCCTTCACTAGGTGATCTACTTATTCACATTCCATCTACTTTCCTTCTTTCCTTAGACTTCACCTCCCCCCATCATTCCTCCTTTCTGTCCTCTGGATATGTATATAAAAGACCAAGACCAATTTGTGAGTCCGGAGTTCTAACAAATAGATGGTTGTTCCTTGTGATTACCTAGCACGCCACATGAAACAGCAGAGCTAGGAAGTAAGAACACTGGGTGAAAGCAAAAGTTCAGCTGAAAAACTTGTAAGTCTTGGCAGCTCTGAAGCACTGTAGAGATGCATTTTCTTTCAGCAGAAGGTCAAAGGCACAACAGGTGATGCATAGCAATGCTGAAGATGGGAGTGTCTGCTGATGAAGAACATCACTTTCACCTTCTAGGTGTCATGTGAGGGACTGAATTAGTAATACTTTTAAAAAGAGAAGTATCTTCTGGAGCGTAACCCTCCTTTTTTAAAAAAAAAAAATCAGGAGTTGCATTTCTATTTATCTTTAAATGAGGAAGAAAACCTCCATTTTCTCTGACTAACTCTTGACTTCATTTTGGAACTGACAAGTTTAAACAAGATGAGAATCAGATTGCGTCTGTCTATCTCATTCTTTTGGCTTTAGTTGACAACATAATTAATGTTGCTGTAGAAGAAAGAAAAAGCATGCTTGATAAGAACTTTTTTCCTCTTTCACAGGCACCATACTTGAGAATGTATGTGATCTTTTTTGATATACTACTAGGGGAAGTATCACACACAGAAAATCTTGATGATTTTTGTGTGTATATATTAATTTGTAGTTAAGCCCAAACCATTTTTATGGTGCACAGAAACTGATAACTCCATACTCTAACAATATAACAAACAGGGAAAAAAAATACTGTTCACACTCACATACACAGTTTCTTTATTTAGCCTTTCCCATAATATATGATTTTCTTTTGGGTGTTCTCTGAATATGTCTCTTTCAGGAAATTATTTACAACAAAGTATTAGAGTTATACCAATAGCTGTCTGGCATCTTTTATAACTCGTTCCCCTCAGTTCAGGGTGTCATTTCTTCTTATCTTGACTTTCAAAATACTCTTTCAACATCATTTCTACAAGTTTTCATAGACTTCCCATCTTCTTTTGCTAGTCTGGTTTCCTTCCCGGAATTCTTCAATTTTTCTTTTTTACTTGCCAGATAAATTATGAATGCCTTACGTTGTCACTCAAGATTGTCCCTATCTAGACCCAGCATGTATGATTTCCCACCCTCACATTTATATGCTTCAATCTCTGGTCTCTAATTAAATTGTATACACGACAGTGTTCAAGCTTTCACTCAACATGATTGCTTTTATGATCCTTATAAATTTACTGTTAATTTTACTAATTTATCAAGATCCAGTTTAAATGCCATTCTGCCCATTGTTTCTCTCATTTATACCAACCACCAACACGGTGGCGACACCATCGTAATTAAAGTCTAACTTTTTCTGTGTTTGTTCCTGTGGTACTGCAAATACAATATCTTATGGTGGGTTTATTCACATACATACCTATCTGCTTCACAAGAACCACATAATAGGACCAAAGTTTCTCTCTGTATCTAATATATTCACTAGTTACATAACTCTATATATTAAAGATATATTAAATAGCTTAAATACTTATTACAGAGACTACATATAAAGTTTTTTTTCTTATATTTATTTTTTAAAGGGCCTGATTAAATTGTTATGAAAAAAATTTACTAAGAATGCATTTGATACCTTCTATAGATGAACTTACATTCTGTCAAGATGACAGACCAAGGTTTATTTTTAAAAGCAGACAATGTTCTTTATTTCTTGCTAGTAATAATGGGGAATACTTTAATCTCCCATTTTTTAGTCAAAAGTGAAATAGTGTTATTTATCACACATTGATTTGTTGTCTCTGAACCTACAAAGGTAGTTTGGCTATTTACAGTCAGTGTAGGATGTTATATATATTCAGGGTTACAGGTGAATAAATCCTGTGGGAACTCTTAGATATTTGATAAAGGACACATGTATAATTAATTATGGATGCAAAAGGGAAGATAATATGGAAAGATAAAAAGTAAGCTATCTTTAAGCATAAGCTCTCTTCTGGCATAGTTGATGTCATACCATTTCTTGTAGCAATCTATGTAGAATTAAGTTCCAAAGTTTTTCTTTTGTGAACATAATTATTTTGAAATGGTGTCTATTTATAATATAAATCAATATTTGATCTAGTGGATCCTAAGTATGCTAGAACTATTTAAGCATTTGCAAGTTGAATATACTGAGAAATCTGACAGGCATGCGATCAAATTTTTTTCAGCTTTACTTTTTATAAAATATATTTAATGATTATTATGAGTTTCTTATAAATAATAATTACCTGCTGTGATAACTGAATCAATGCAATTGATTATTTGTAGTGTATAGAAAAATAATTAATAAAATTGTCTTAATACACATAGTCTGCATGCAATTCAAAATAACAGTTCACTTGGCATGAAAAGATGATGTCTCATGATTTATATCAAATTGCTACAAAATACCTATTTAATGTTCTCTAATCTTCAATCAAAAGTTAATTTGTGTTACATTTTATAAAAGTATCTTAATAGATTTTATATATTATAATTTCATGTATTAATAAAATATTAATATAATATTTATTAATACAAACAAAGCACTAAGCAAACTGTGGTCTACAAAGTAAACACTCAGTAAATGTTTCTCATTGCTATTAACATTATTTATTTAAATGACTAAATGGTACAGCATGTAATTTATTTAACAGACATCACTTAAGGAACACTATTCCTAAAATTTAAATTGAAATATTTGGACTTTTTGATTCAAGTTGTTTGGTGAACTAATATTCTGAATTTTTCAAATAATATAAAGTAAAACATGATACACTATGCATAAAAACAATACTAAAACCAAATTTATTTTTCTTTGATAATTCAGTAATCACTTTAGTGTCAATACTCTATTTATTATTTTGACCCTTAGTTTTCATTCTGCCATTGATGTATGTAATTATTAATAATTATTTTATTAAGAAATATTTTATTAATTAAATATTTTATTAGAATTAAAGACATTTTATAATGATAAATAGCATAAATAAAACCTTAACATCCATCATTTTATTACTCCTCCTTTTACTCAAGTGAACTTATGATCAAAAGCAAGAAACCCCTTCTCTCAAGAAACATATAGTCTACTGGAATTAACATATTAAACTAAGAAAAACTAAAAGTTTCTATTCTTATTAGATCTCCATTCACAATCAAGTCACTAAATAATTAATTATAAAATTAGACTTTTAGATACTTTTATGCTGGTTTTCACAGTCCTACTTACTACTGGGTAAATAGGTAAAATGCAGTTCTTCACCCCACACTTTGAAGAATCAACATGTTGAATCACATCCTCCTTGAAACATAGCCTTTAGTAGCCAACTAACTCTTAAGCTGCTGTCCCAGATTTTTTATTGGTATTTAGTTCCATTCATGTCCCCTCTCCATCCCCATGCTATAGCCACATATATATAGCCTAAGAGCTTTATTTTCCCAAATCCCCATTGGCATTGACAGGGATTCTCTAATGAGAATTACTTACATAAGTTCCCGAAGACTACTTTGTTTGATAGTAAAAGGAAAATGGGTGGATTTCAGCAGACATAAATTTTGCATCAGCCTATGGCTTTCTGTGGTGAACCGCCACGTCTTGTTATTACAAAGAGCTGTGATCATTAGAGGTTGATTTCTGCAGAGCTAGGAAGGACCTTCCCTGATCTTCACTCTTACAATGTGCTGAGTAGTCTTGTAAGCACTTGTTACCCTACGCCAAATCATTTTCTTCTTGAAATACCTAGAATAACTTTGCTTTCATAATTAACCATGGACTAATACATTTTTTCTTAAATGTTTAACAACATTACATAAATTTTGTTGCATGTATGATCAGGTGGGTTAAAGGCACACCTTTATTCAGTACCCCTAAGAGTATCCCCCAAAGTTAAAGAATTACAAAAATATGGAAACCTTCTTTGCCACTCTCAAATTTAATGTTAAAGTTTTCTTTTTTTATTCTCATTGTCATAATGCCAATCATTTGACAAGACCACTTCTGCTAGGTAGGTGGGAGTCACAATGCTAGTAAGCTCAATTGTGCTAGAGTACTTGGTTCTCACAGATACAGTGAGCTGTTGGTGCATACAACTCTAAATATGTTAGAGAATTATTTTATGGTCAGGAGAGATAGTAAAAAAAAAAAAAGAAAAAAGTGGGGGATTGAAGTATTTGTCAGAATTCTGTTGGCATTTCTTAACATACCTCCCCAAAGGAAATAATCACACTCTACAGTGGTCAGACTATATCTGGACAATTTTTTTTTTTATTTCAGATACAAACTAGCAAACAAATGTATATTTATTATAGCCCATTTTGTATAAGTATTGCATATGTTTATATCACCTTTCTCTTATAGTAGACTTTGATTTACACTGTTTTGTCTCTCTATTTCTAGTGCTCATAGATAGTGCTAAACTTGTAGTTGACGTCCCACAAATCCATCTTTATGGAGGAATATGTCCAGGTAGAATGCCAGGGTGATTGATCATAATAGTATATGAGGAAAGGATAGCAAGTGATTATTTGAATTTGTTTACTTTTATTATGGAATGGAGAAGAAAATAACATGATGATATGTTAAATGTTTTAATATGAGAGGGATATTAAACTTGCTTTATATTAGCCCATAATCTTGAAGCTGGGTCAGTAGGTGATAGTCTGGGAGCAAATGGTAGAGAGGTATAAAGTATGACAGTGAGTATTATTATGCTCACTTTTGGCAATACATAGACTATATTATTCAATGTTATAATAACTATATGTAGATGGTATCATATTTATGCATTAAACGTGCATTAATGAAAATGACATGAGCTTTCATGGCAAACACAACTGTTATTATAGTATATTTATAATTAAGTATAGAATTCAAAAAAAGATGTTCTTAATTGTCAGGTAGCCTCCAACCTGGTAATCAAGAAATCGAGGTTCTTTATCTTAGAGCTTTTTCTCCTCTATGGCCTCTGGGTCCCTGGTAGCCAATGAACAGGAAGAAAATGGAAGATTATGTGGGGTGGTTTTATGACTTAAAAGCAGTGCTCATAACTCTCACATTGATTTGAAATCAGTCTCATGGCCACATGTAAATTTTATAGAAGCTTGGAAATTTAATGAGGCGGTGTTCACAGGAAGAAGGAAAGTTTAGAATTCATACATACAGTGTGCGCCAGTATGTGATTGTTTAAGACTTAAGTTCTAAGTAGAGTTCTGTCTCGTTCCAGAACCACTGAATTATTTTCCCATAGTATGGCAGCATGATTTAAGGACCAGTGCTGGTAGTTTGCAAACAGAAAATGAGTAGCTCTTTGCCAGCCGTGTGATTAGAGTTGTTATCACTTCCGACATGCAGATTCTCCCCCTGGATTTCACTCTTTGTGTTAACGAAATGCAGAGCTGATATTTATTTACACTAGGTAGGCTAACTCTAAGGCCCATATAACTTCAGGAGTTAATGCTCAGTTCTGAATTCTACTTTGCTTAATAGGCAATGAAGGAACCATTGAATGTTTTTAGTCAAGAGAATTGCTAAGTGAAATCTGTTTTAGGACTGTTATTCTCTTCTGTTGCAATGCACAGTAAACTTCATAAAATAGAGTACCTGAGATCCAGTAGTCTTTTTTTTTTTTTGAGAATAGTAAAATGTTAAATAAACTTAATTGAAAGAGTATTTGTTCAAAATTATTTTACTTCACTTAGTATACATTAACAAATAATACTTACAAACTTAAGGACTAGTCCAGGTTGCTGCCATGTGTGATCTATAAAATATTTATTTGAATTCTACCTATATATCTAATTATGTATGGTTATATCAAACTCTATGTTATTCTGATAAAGTGGGTGTATTTGATAGATTTATGATTCTTTAAGGAACAGAAAAAATGAAATACATGTTAAATAGACATAATAGTTTTTTGTGTCCTGTTTTTGAGATTCCTACAAAAAAGTCAATAAGTATTGTTACTGATTAATATATTCCACTGAACATATGTTTATCCATTTTTTCAATTAAAAAAAGTTTTGCTTCATGGTAATCAATACTATATTTTTCCACAACAATTTTTAGCCTTGTAAACTTCCTATGAATAATCTTATTGATAAATTATTTCATATTTTGTAGTCTTACATATAAAGAATTTTATATATTTATACTGCCAAATGTCTCAGGTCAATCTTATAATATTAATTCTTATATAGTTTTCTCTTCACATATCATATACAATATAATATTGTTGCCTTTGTGAGGCTAGAAATCACATACTTAATTATTTTATAATTCAATATAAAATAACATGAAATTGTGTATTTCATATACAAAAATTACTAAATGAATAAAAAATAAAGATGAAATTATTTGTAAACATATAGTTAGTATTCATATATTAATGCAACATGACAAAATTTTATGTTCATGTGGAATAGCCAGCTCAATTTCACTTATGTGATAGAGAACCATTTATTTAATGTAATTTCAATTCATGTGATATATAGATGCTAAGAGTAAACAGCAGAGTTTTGGATAATAAAGAACTGTACTTTTCAAAGAATACAAACCATACGTAAGAAGTATGATAGCATTTCAAAAATAAAGGTGAAAAATTACTAGATAAACCAAGAAAAGCTCAATTTCTTTTTAATACTGTAGTGTGTGTGTGTGTGTGTGTGTGTGTGTGTGTGAGAGAGAGAGAGAGAGAGAGAGAGAGAGAGAGAGAGAGCTAGAGAGAGAAAAAGAAGGAGAGAGAGATTGATTGATTGATTGATTGATTGATTCTTACAGCATGGCCTCTAGTATCACAGAAGATCATATTATAGAAAAATATCAGTATCTGTCTCTGTATCCCTCCTCTCCCCAAGCTAAGTTATCCTCTCTCCCTAAATGATCAGTGTCATCGTGACCCTACTCACAAAGAATTAAGGTACTTTAGGTCAGTATTCAGTAATAAGCCATTCTTAGTTCTGTTCTGGAAAATTGACTTGTCATGACCTGTATCCTTTAACAGTGGTAACTAGATTCCAATTTTAAGCCACTTTGCTTAGATCTCACTACTGTCGAGGCTTCCTAGCTCCAGTCTCTATATGTTAGTTTCCATGAAAGACTCTGTTACCTGCTTACAGATTTTCCTGACGATAATTGTCTTCCTGCCTGCTAGAATCTCCATATATTGCTTCCTTCAAATCAGCCTTTTTCCATAGGGTCTGTATGCTTATCACATTTCCCTAACTCTCTGTATTAAACTTCATTTATGAAATTTATGCCAACTGCCTACCTAGATGACTAGATCTCTTACTATGCCCCCTCAGTCCATATCCACAAGATTTATGAGTAAAATAAAAACTTAATGCCATTCTACTAAATCCTGACTAAAACAATTAAAAAATGCAAAGAAGAAAATCTATGTTAGCTATGAAATTTGGGAAGAATGCATGCTATGCAACAAATATAAATGTCATGCATTAATAATATAGAGACAGACTGAAGCAAAATAGTGGCAAAAATGACTGTGGCAAGTGATGTCCATTAGAGGTTTGACAGAATCCTATGAATATTTACTCACTTGGTGCTATAATATCTAGAGCTCAGGGGAAAAAAAAACTGAGGTAAATGTGTATCTTCCCCTTAGAGGTCTTTTATGCAATTGAGAACAGTGTTCTTCTGGGTGAATGTTCCAGGAGCACACGTGGCTACTAGGAACAGAGAACTGGTTGAGAAACACATCCTTGATGTAGTCAAGTTTATCTGTGGTCTACTAGAGCAGTGCCACCAGAATGAGGGTCTCATGCAGTCAGCCATTTATTGAGAGCTGATGTCAAGTGAAACAGAAAACTAGAAAGAATAATTCAGCAGTTTTGTCAAAACCAGAGATAACCCAAAACTCTTTAGTTCTGCCCATACACAGGAACTGAAGAGAGTCTCCACTGGCTCTTGGGTCTGAAGACTGATCATGTAAATGGTTCAGTAGCTCTGCACAATGAAACAGAAAAATTAGGCTTCTTTGTTCATGATTAATATACATTTTTAAAAGGAAAATGATAACATTAAGCTTATGAAATTTTTTTTCAGAAAATGAATACAACATTCAAAAGATAAATATAGTTTTAAAAATAAATGTTAGCTATGAAAAGCAAAAACAGACTCCAGATAAATAGATGGTTTAGTAGTTGGATATTTCAGAAATGAATGTTAGGAAATAAATGTTTTACCCAAATATTATAAAATTGGGGACGAAATGGGACAGGCTATACCACAGAAAGTCTGATCAGAAAGGCTGTGGAGGATGAACTTGAGAAACTCTCTCAAGTAGCAGAGAGAGAAAAAAAAAGATAAAACTGGTGAAGCAGAGGTCAGTCGATTAAATGAGTAAAATTCCAATTCACAAATAATTGATATTCTTGGAGAAGAAACTAGAATAAAAGGAAGAAAAGTAATATGACGGTTATAGTGAAAGAAAACATTTCTCAGCCGATTGATTTTGAACTTAATAAATAAAATTGAGAACTCCGGAATAGGAAGATTGTTTCAGAGAAGTCCTTTTTGTGTATATCCAATTTAATCATTGAATAAAATATAAATAATTGTTGAACTATGATTAGTATATAAAACTTAGAAAAAATATAAATTTGTATAAGTATGATTGACATTCAAAAAAAAGCCCCAAATTATTTTTAATAGAGAAAATAGATGATATTTTAAAATCACTAGTAAGTTTTCACAGTGCTGTTCATAGATGCACATTGTCTACCAGAGTCAGAAAAATCTATGTTGGGAGGTAAGATACAAGCATGAGAGAAGTTAAAATTCAGATTAGTAACTGAGTGATGGAGGCAAAATGCAGTGCAGGAATGCAAAGTGTTCAGGGAAATCATCAGGGCAGAAGTGAGACGAGTGAATTTCTGAGTAATTTGGAGTCAAAGAGATTTAGGTTTAAATTTTATCTCTTTCATATCTTAACTTGAAACCAGAGACTAGATATCTGATTTCCCTGGGCCTCACTTCCTTGTCCATATAAAGGGGAACAATGACAAGGTGTCAGGTCATGGGCTGTTTGAGAAGGCTAAGTGAGATGCTGCATTAAAAGCATTGGGTACAGGTTCTGGCTTGTGATAAACTTCTAATCAAATCCTCATTGATCTGTTGTTGTTACTATTATTTGTATTATCTCATTAAGCTATGTTAAGGAATATCATGGGAGGGTTTATAGTATAAGCTAAGTGTTTTCGATAGTAGAAGCATGATATTTTGGGGGACCAGTGAGAAGCATTTATTAGTTACAGAATATAACTATGCTTTCTATATTTGAACTTCAGATGCAATTTGTTTGACATGGTGTTTTAAAAGTTGCACTGACTTTTTCATTTTCCACAGTCCTCACCATTCTTTATAGTCATACCCAGCTTTACAGAAGCATTTGAATTGCTTCATTTAACTTTGAAAAGCCCAGAACCTTTAATTTTATAGCATAAACTTTAATTGTTATTAAAAATGCAGATATCTCACTTAAATAAAACACTTTAACATACCCCTGTTCACCTTATAAAATTTTCACTGTAAATATTAAATTAAATACAAGACCAATGCAGATTTCTATGGTCAGGTATGGAGGTGGCAGGTGTGAAGGAAAAGGATTATAAAGACAGTAAGATTCACCAAAGTATCCATCATAGAGAGGGACAGATGTGTAGAAGCACAGGCTGGGAGCATTGAGAACGACCTGTGCTTGATGTTCAAGTTTTCTTTAAGTCGGCTGACGGATGCATCTGACTCAAACTTAACATGACATCCTATGCATTTTGGTTTTCTTATTAAATAAATAGGAGGTTCTTTCCAAAGGTTTTCTTGTCTTACAAAGAGGTCATTTTTTATCCTTCATTTAAGGCCACTTGCCAGTGTTCACTGATTCTTGATATAGGGATCAGAACCAAGCATCCATCAGGAATTTTGTGGCAAAAATGAAGTGCTTTCTTTAAATACTTTCTGACATTTCATTACATCTTTAAAAATTTATGGGTAAATTCATTGGAGTTATGAGACTGCAACAACATAAATTCTGGAGAACTGGAGTTCAAACTAAATCTTAGAAACTTCTTGTCCAATTTTCAACATTATTCAGAAGCAACTTTTACAAGTTCCCAGCCATTGAAATAATTGATTATCGGTCTTTTCTTTTTAACTAAGTGAAATTTATTGTCTTTCAACTGAATTTTTGCAAGGAATCTAACATGTAAAACAAATAAAAAATATGGCAATTTTTAAGATATAATGGGAGCCTCAGTTTCTTTTCACCCTTTCCCTCTCACCTTGACCTTTACCCTACTTGGCAGTTCCAGAAAGCTCCTTGGAGCACAGTTTGTTATCCATCAATGTAAATTCATATTAAAATCTTGTAGAGTTTGGAAATTCTGACCCCCATAAGAGAGACTGTTTTAATATTGGGCTATTCAATTTCTTAAAAAATGCATGGCCACACACTTCATGCTATTTCCCTGTGACTTATATTCTAGTTTGTGCTCTGCTGCTGACCTACTTTAAGATATTTAATAAATAATTTTCCTGTCTTGGGCTTTTTGCCTCTGTTTCCAATTCACTTATCACAACACTATTAATCATACTATTGTGAATGGAAAGAGCAGTTTAGTGCCTTTTCCTAAATTGAATATATGTACATAATAAAGACATAAATGGAAACTATCTTTTGGAAGATTCAACCGTATCAGAATAGGGGAAGGAATTACAGAGAAAAATTGTGTGCGCACATACCCATGCATGTGAGAGGGAGAGAGCTCGGAGAAGGATATATTACCGCCTCTGAAATTACCCATTCGTTTTGCCTGTGCTCCATGAAGCTTTCAGATATTTGAATACCAAACTAGCATGCATATTCAAAATTGGAATCTTGCTTTAACTGTCAGTTTGAGATTAACACAGTGATTTTAGACTCATGACAACGGTATACCCTGCACCTGATAATTCTAATGCCCACAGCAGGCTTTGCCCCTCAAGTTTGTGTGAACTGGCACAGGAGAATTCTTTGAAGCACTATCGTGTTGCGATGATAGAAGAATGCATGTTTAAAGAAGATTAACAATTGATAAACCAGAGTAGAGAGGATGAAGTGAATCAGAAAATCTACTTTCTAGGCAATTATAATAATCTAGAATGAGGTGTTAAATGCCTGGATTAAGATTATATTAGAACTGGGTGACATATCAAATTAAATTTAATAAATAATCTCTGTGATGATGCCCAATTCTTGAGCTTGGTCAGTTAAGCAAATGTTTGTAGAGAGGAAATTTGGGAGTAGGCACCCGCATTAGTTAATTGTGCTTGAAAGTGATTTTGGACACTGAATAAATTAATTAAAGCAGACATGATTTATCAGTTATTGTAGATAGCTGGCTATTTGAAACTTCAAAGTGAAAGTTGAAGACTCTCACTCTATAGCCAATCTCTGAGAAAAGTGAAGATGACTAAGAATTATGCAGACTCCTGGAATCCAATGGATTAAAAAAAAAAATCAGTAAAAGAAAGGAGTGGAGGATAGGGAGCGTGGGAGATGAGGTGTATGCTTAGAAAATAACAAGGAGGTCCTTGGAAATGCAAGGTCCCTGAGTAGCTTCATGAAGACTGTTAGAAAGAAGGTAGACGGAAAAAAAGGCCTCAGATTCGGCACAAACCACTGCTGTCAGTTTGCATAAAGCTACTGCTTGTGTCAAATAGTTTGTCTTCTGCTACCACCTATTTAATTTTTCATCTTCATGTTTTCATTGTCTTCATTTGAAATCCCTTCCCCTTCTTTTGACACTTTATCATTAGCCTTTCTCTTTAAAATACTTACACAATTATTTTTCATAATTGATACCATTCATTAAAGTTATTAATGCAATATTCTCCATAGGTACATATCTTGCATTATTTTAATTTTAATTTTATATATGTATGCCTGTGTGTATATACATAACTTTATTTAAACATCATTCAAATTACTTTTGTTACTTACCCCATGAGAAGACTTAAAATCAACATATATGAATTATTTCTTTATAAACAATCCCTATCTCTCCCTTTTTACTCACTACCTAGCCAAATACCATGAAATGTATCATGAATCATAATATCCAAAACATTGTTTTATCGCATATTAAAAGTCTCCTCATGTCACAAGTACTTTCAAGTTGAAAATGCCACAGTGGGGAACACTGAGAAGATGTGTTTAGGCAGTGATTCATTTTTATTGAGTTGACATTAGGTCTGTTACCTTCCATATGTACAACAGCAATTGAAGAGGTAGCCTTTAGTGATTTTAAAAGTGTGCGCAGCGTTGACCCAAATACAATCTTGCAAGTACGTTGAGAAGTGTGTGGGAGGAAAGGGGAGGTAAAGTATGTGAAAAACTAAGGATTGATTTCTTTGAAGCTGTTTCAGAACACTTTACCTGTTGAAGTTCGCTTTGCTTTATTGATTGTTGCAAATGGTTATCTCATGTGATCGGGATAATATCTAGCCCGGGCAGGTATGTATATGGCTCTCAAGGTCACTGTGAGCTTCATCAGTTGACTGCACAATCTTTTTTACTTATTCTACTTATTCTCTTACTTATTCTTTTTTACTTATTTCAGGATAAAGTTTCAACCAGGGCTTTTTCATATTTTCATTCTAGAACTGGGGCATGCTCTGGCATCTTATGAGAGAGAGAAAAGTGAGCTGGAAATGGAGAAAGCATATCATCCAATGCTTGTTTCAGATGATTGTAATAGAAAATCTATAATAGGAAAGTTAACCAAAAATTTAAATTACCATCCAACATAAATATAGTCAATGATACTGTAATGACTACTTGTAGTACCAGGTGAGTACTAGACTGATTGGGGGAATCACTTTGTAAATTATGTAATTGTTTTAACACTATGCTATACAACTGAAACTAATATAAAATAATATTGAATATTAACTCTACTTGAGAAATAAAAAATAAAACAACCACCATTAACATAAAGGAACTCTGTGAAATGAAAAGTAGCATTTGGGCAGGTTTTTAGAATGAAGTTCATCATAGAGTGAATGCTGTCTAAACAACTATCAGATTGAAGTATAATGGAGTAAATGATTATTTTACAAAGCTAAATCTACAAGTACTAAAAATTAATTTTGAGTTACTATATGTTTGGACAGAGTTCTAAATTGTATATGTTATGACCTTTTATATAATTGTGTTTACATTTCAAAGATTAACTATAGGGAAATTTAGAAGGTTTGCTTTGCATTCACAAAATTTTTATAAAAAGGTTTTTTTTAGATTATTAACTATATATTCCTGTGATAATCATAGCACCTCATTCAATAACTTAATTATGGACTCAATAAGATTAATATATTCAAACTACAAACAGAATTTGAGACATATTGTACCTCTCCCATCTCACCTCTTCCCAGTCTTTTTCTCTTTCACCAACCCCATCTTTACACGGCCGCCTGCTTCTTGTCATTAAATGAAAGCCGAAATCTCCTCTGCCCCACATGGTACATATACACACATGCACAATATTTTTCTATATGGCATGTATGCATAGATGAAAGTATTTGTCTGTTTTTCTAATTTATTATATCCTGCACCTATCAGAATAAAGTTTGTCCAGTGCAGTGACCTCTCCTGTCCACTCCCAAAATACAGTTTTTATAGATCTCTATCTACTTAAAGTGGAAACTCGATAAGCATTTGTTGAATGAATGCAATCTTTTACCAAGGCAGAGAACAGAACTGTATGCCTAGATCCCCAGGAAATGTTTTACCATTATATCTTACTTAATGTTTACTTAATATTTGGTTACTTTGAGTGACAAATAATGGCCATTTCTTCATTGGCTGGTATGAAGATGAATGAGACTTACAAAGGTATATGCCATTACTATGGGACCACCATGAGACTGAAGATTATTGTAGATACAATGCTAAGAGGTTCACAAATTTGTGTTTAAATAATATATATGTGCTCTTATTAACCCCTGGGTATTGTGTGATCTTAATATTTACTCTTAAGTTTATCTTAATGCATTGTTGCCATTTGCTGAATGTATTTATATCAATTTCTATTTTTTATGACTGAAGATAAATGTTGATACACATGTGTATAGCACAGTTTTGGAGGCCAGAATACTTATTTGTGAATCATTGCAAATTTAACTGTCAGTGATTTTTATTTAGAAAGCATTTATATTTATGTTCTATATTAGACAACTACCAAATGCCTAAGCCCAACTGCATATTTTAAATTTTCCAAGGATGGTTGAAAGTATAAGATGGTAATTATCTTTCTCTGATGTGTTGGTGCTATTAAAATCATATCATGATAACTTATCATTTACATATAAATCTTGTTAAAATTTCAAAGCCTTGTGCCGAAAATATAAAAATAAGTATATTCAATGTAATTGACATAAGATTGCTATTTTCCACAATTTTTTTCTGAAGGTAATAAGAGAGATCTACTTTTGCATGCCTCTTCAAACAGCATTTGAGTTCTATCAACATCACACTCCTTTTATCCCCAGCAGTTGAAGTCCCAAAAGACTGTCTCACCACAAAAATAACATCTGAAGTATCAAATCTATGCATATAAATTTAGTTAGAAGGAGAAAACTCTTCATGACTTTAGAGATGTCAATTTTATTACAAACTGTTCCTTCTACACATATCTATGTGAGCAAGTGAGAATATGCATATAAATTAGTGTGCATTTCTTTTATTTTTTATTATAACACAATGTGTAAAAGAAAACATACAAATACAAGTATACTGTAAAATCAAGAGTTTTCACAGACTATATACTTGTTTACATGTGAATTCTTTATGTTTTAACTTCTAAATTTGCACTAGGTAACTCAGGTTAACAAGTGATATGTAGGCACTCACGGTCCCAAAATTCAACTCTTCTTTCTCTTTTTTTTTCTTCTTCTGTCTCTTGAAATATTACAAGCTGATAAAAAATGTCTTGAGTATTTCTGTTTTCCCTCCCACATCTTGTATGCACATACACAATCTTAAAAACCAACATTTACAAGTTTCTTCCTTTTATGTTTTTAATTTATTATTAGCATGATCAGTTAACATCTAACAGTTAACATCTGGAATGGCATGATTCCACACCTAGTTTTCAAGATCATGTGTGTGTAAAATAGTTTGTAACCATATTAAAAACAGATACTGGTATGTTGAATTTACCATTTATGTTTTAATGACTAGGTGAATTTCAATTTATGTCATTTTTTAAGAAGAATAAACATAATGTTTTGAATACAGAAATATTTTATAACTTAATTAAATTTTATATTTTGTTTATAACTTGTTTATATTTTGTAAATATAAGACCAAATATTAATAACACATATTTTACTTTAATTTCTGAACCCTTAGATTATTAATAATAATTAAATTTTACTTTTTCTAAGTGTCTTATTTATAAATACTATTATAGATTCTTAGACTTAATAGTTTCTCAATAAATATTTGAACCATTTAATAAATATATGGTAATTACAGGTATCATTTTAATTGATTTAAAGGATGGGCTATAGAAAAATATTTAAAACATATTCTGATATATTTTTATTAACACTGTTGGACAAAGTAATATTCAGTGCAATATAGGCTATATAAGAAAAAATTACTTGTTAGGAAAAAATATTTTTTTCCTTTCTTCTCTTGTTACTCTTCCCGTTTTATACTCTGAGATCACTTACTAAAATTTAAAAATACATATTTTTGACAGGCCTCCTACATAGTTCATATGCACAATTAAATTTACTGCCCTTCTGTGGTATGAAGTGATTTTTGTGATTTAGCACGTGTTTCTTAGATTTGATTAAAATCTATCTAGAATTTATAAAGTGCTCTTGCAATTTAACAAGGCTTCTCTGATAACAATGTTGAGAATGTTTTCATGTGCTCATTGCCCATATTTACATCTTTCTTAGAGAAATGTCTGTTAAAGTTTTTTACTCATTTTTATTTTTTCTTCTATTTTTTATGGTGATATTGGTTAATGAAATCCGATAAGTTTCAGCTGTACACTTTAACAGTAAGACATATATGTATATTTACACTGTGTGTTCACCTCTCATATTTAAGTTTCTTTTTGTCACCACATATTTGACACCCTTTAACCCATCTATCTCCCCCTCTAATCATTTCTAATTAGATTATTTGTCTTTTTATTCTTGAGTTGTAAGAATTATTTATATTATGAATACAAATTTTTTATCAGATAGGTGATGTGCATAATTTTTTTTTTATTCTGTGAGTTGTCTTTACTTTCTTAATGATGTCCTTTCAAGTACATTTTTTTTTAATGGCCAATTTTTTTCTATTTATTTTTGTTGTTGTCGCTTGTGCTTTTGGTGTCATACCTAAGAAACCATTGCCCAGTTCAAAGTCACAAAGATTTAAGTCTATGTTTTCTTCTAAGAATTTTAGAATTTCAGTTCTTTTATATATTTAATTCATTGTGTGTTAATTTTTGTAAATTATGTTAAGTAGTATCCAATACATTATTTTGTTCTTGGATGTCTATTGTATACTTGGACATCTATTATAAGCTTATCAAAAATATAGTGGATGACAACATCAAATTATTTTATGATTACCCCTCATAGATGGCTAAAGTTTCATAAAAAGTGCATTTCTGGCATAGTGTAGTCTTCAGTTATTCAAGGAAAACTGAACAAATCTATCGGAATGCATGATGTTGCAGTCACCCCCCAAAATAATATAGGGTTTCTAAAATGTAAATTCACACACAAAAATATTTCCTCTCTTTAGAAAGAAATAATTTGGTGATAATTATTTTGAATCAAACATGTTAGCTACTATAAGAAGAGCATCAAAGAGAAAAGATTTCTATAACAATTAGCTTATAATCTGAAACTTAAAAACAAAAATTTTATTCATTATACCTAATATTTTAACATGTTTAAGAATCATGTCAATGGCTTTCTTTTTTCATTCAGTTTGATCACTATCCATAATAACCTTGTCTTGAAAATCATGCTGTCATACCACATAGAATGTTCCAGTGCCTGGTACCTGTGTAAAGTAACTACATTCCAGATTAAGAAAGGACTGTTATATAATTAGAATTTTATATGCAGAGATTATTTGAAAATTCTAAATTAGGATTCAAAATATATTATTGGCAATGTTGTGCAATGAGGGTTTGCCAAACTGTCATGGACACAACATAATTTTTTATAGGAATCAAACAAGTCCATTGTTCTATTCATAGCTAATTAATTTGTATTCCCTAGGTCTGTTCATTAATACATTTCTAGAACACAAATTTTGACTTCTCAATCATAGTTCTTATTTAAATGTTATGTACTTTATTATTTGAATTTTATTTCATTAACAAAACAACCACTTGCAAATACAACTGATTAAGAAGAAAAATGGACTTTTATTATGACCATCAAATTATATGAACTTCTATGAGGACAAAGCTTACATAATTTAAATGAAGAATAAAATTATCTTTTCAGAGTTAACAATAAATCTTAAGAATAGATTAATAAAAATATATTACTTCTAAATTGCTGTCTAATTCTATGAACTTTTAATCCAAATTTATGTTTTTATGATATATTAATCCAGGTGATTGTCATTTATTTTACAAATATTTATTGAATGTAGTTTATGGGTCAGGTAGTTTTTTAGGCATTGGAGATAAAACTGAAGTAGACAAGTTGCTTCTTCTCAGAGTTTGTATTCTGATGGAGAGAAAAAAACAAGATCATTTTAGATAGTGATAAGCTCTATAAAAACATAAAAGAATTTATAATAAAAATGCCTGTAGTTGTACTTATTTAGATATTGTGGTTAATAATGTCCTCTTTGAGATGTGACAGTTACATGAGCTAAATCTTGTGCTAGAAGCAGTTGACCGAATCAAGAGAGCTTTCCAGGCAGCAGGGAAGGGCGAGGTTACACGCACTATGGTAGGACTAAGTCTGGCAATTCTGAGGACAAAATATAAGACCAGTGGTTTTGAATCTTGAAACACAAGGAGAGAATGATAGGATACAAATTCAATAAGTAGACAAGAACCAGTTTGCCAAGGGCCCTTTCATGACTTAGCAACAATTGTAGTCTCCCTATAATGGGATGGTAATTGTGTGATCTGAGTGACATTTCAAATGCATTTTGATTGTGTATGGAGAATGAATTGCAGACACCAGTTATGGGTTGTTACTCTGGTTTAGACAAAACATGTTGGGAATAGATACAAATACTGCAAATGTTTAAAGTTATCTTTGCCAGAGGCTGTTTATCTGGGAAAAAAATCTCAAGAGAAAATTTTATTGGACTCCTTTTTTTTCCCCTCCCAAATGATTTGAATGATATGTTTAATCTGTGTCCTGTAAAATCTTTGACAATTGATTATAGCTTGATGTCCTAAAGCAAAAAATAAAGCAATGACATTCATATATATTTTGCCAACATTTTTTATGAGAAATAGTTTATAAATGAAACTTTTATAAGGTAAAGACAAGCAAAAAATAATCAAATACATTGTTTTATTCATATTATGAGCTATTGTTCCTTCTTGTAACTATGGCAAATGACTGATTTTCCTAACTCAGCTCCGTAATTCATTACATAGAGCTCCTCAAACTTGTTTAAAGAAACATCGTTGCAAAGAACATTAATGCTCTAAAATGAGAGTATCATGTCCACTTTTGTTAAATCAGTTGAGACTTTAATGTAGCCTATATCATTGTATCTTTTTAAAACGAACAGTGAAAGCAGAACTTCTCCTTTACATATTTTCATGTGACAGTTTTTCCTTTCCAACTTTATCCAGCAGAGCATCGTTTAGGTAGGCAGACGATTCAAATAATTTTGGTATAGCACTCTCTATGAACACTGAGGTTTTCTTATCCTTATTCTTGCCCAAGTATCATGTGACCCTTATAAACCTGGCTAGGATAAAATCATATATATATGATTTATTTATCTCAGTATCAGTTTTCTACCCATGGCTTTATATGAACTCTTTATAGTTGCTTAAAGAACTTACTTCCTGTTTTTGCTCAGTGGGAAACACAAACTACAAAGTTTCACTATTCTGTAGCAGACATGCTATCAGCATGCTTCTATCAGTTCTTCTGTATCTAAATTGTGAAAACTGGTATAGAAAATAAATAATTAGAATGCCCTTAAATGGACCTTCCCTGCATGTGGTTAGCATAATGACTATTTTGTAGCTTCCTTGATTATCTGGTTACAGTGTAGGTTTTCTCTGTGGGCTGTTGGGATTGACTAATATTGGCTCAGAAGACTTCAGGTTCAGCCTTGCTTCACCACAGGTGGTTGGTTAAGGGCACCTTTCTGTTCTTAGGAGACCATGATTATTTTTAATAACTTTTTTTTTTACTTTTACCATGTTAGTTTGTCCTCCTATTTCATGATTTTACTTGTACCATAATTTTATACAATTTTGATATTATTCTGGAACATAAAGTGTAAAAAAAATAATACCCATAATGCATAGCTAACTACTTTTTTTGTTCCTCATGAAATGCAATCTTTCATATTAATTAGAAATAAATAATAGCCCAAATGAATAATCAGTGGGTAATCAACCAATAAATTAGCAACTTTTAATTCAGCGCTGTTTGGTTCATTGAAGGAAAAAAAAAATGTGTGGTGCAATGGAACAAATATGTTGGGAGAGTATGGGAAGTACAAATATTTAACAATACCCTGAAAACTATTATGATTTCTAAAGTAGGATTTCTTCATCATTAAATGTAGAAAAGTAGATAAATGAGAATACTTGTTCTGGACATTAATTTAGACTTTTTCCAGAGTTATTTTTCGTGAATGTTTGTTTTTGACTTTCCAACAAGAAAAGAGCTTAATGGAAATATTGTTGCACTTTTACTTCAGCTTTGGCCTTTATTTAGGCTTTAATATTTTTGTTAAAAATTGTAGGTAAAGTATATCATGTTCTTTTTGGCCTGCTTTGATATCATATTCAGGTTTTCAGCTTAGTGCTAAGTTACTTATAAAGTTATTAAGCAGAGGAAAACATTTATAAGGAGAAAGTAAAATAAGTTTTAAAACATTATTTAACCAACCTCTTATTATGATGAGACAGCTTCTGCATATGCTCTGCCTGGCCTTATTACCTCAGTTGCTAGTACTGTGATGGTGCTTCTCTGCGCTTTGACTTGTCTCTTTGTATTAGTAGTCAGTATTTCTCTTCTTCGTGAATACACCATTTAAAAATTATGATATATTAATCACAGATATTAGGAGTGGAAATGATCTATTACTAGAGGTCATCTAATACCCTTCAGAGGCCAGTCCTTTTCGCAATATTATCCAGTGCTTTTCACGGGTTATCTTATATGACTCAAAAACTCAAGATTTTTTTTCCCCTTTTTCTTATTACACAACTAGTGTCCCAATGGAATTCACTCTGCTTTAATACTCTAACTAGTTGCTAACAAGCAAACCATTTCCTGACACATGTAAAATTGCACAGACTTGTAATACCTCGGGCACACTGTGCTCTTTAACACTGTTATTAATATGTTAACAGGTGGAAACTTATTATCATCAGACTGCTTGAAGTGTGAAATGTCTCATACTCATTTCATTTTCAATTCTTTGTAGTTTATGGTTACACTTGATTAAAGGTGATACTGTGAACACTTCAAGTTGTTTTAATTCGTGATAAAAATGCTGAGGACTACATTCAGAAATATATTAGATATTGATTCTCACGTGGCCTCGGCACTTGTTTAATATGAATTCAAATTTAAAAAAATGTAACAGTATGGGTACAGTAGATGAATGCATAACTCAACTGTAAATCAGAATTAGTGAAAGGAATGCTATGAAAGAACTGCAGAGTAGTAATAGGGAAATACTAGAAGGCAACTTAATATACTGGTATAATAGGTCTTCAAGTACAGAATTTGGGAAGATTGATGATGTGTTCTATTCTTCTTAAGTTATAGTTGATCTGCATTGCTCTGATATTTGCAAGCTAAGTGCATACTGAAGGATGGTGACATTAGGAACGCCAGTGTAAAAGAAATATGTGTTTTAGATGTTCATGCTTTATATTCTTTAAAAAAAAAATACCTTTTCCTGATTCTTTTTGTTTTCTGATTTATTCTCATAATCCAGAATCAGGAGTGTGGCAATCAAACACTAAACCACAACAATGCTTTGAAATAAAAATAGTATTTGTATCAAATAATGTTAAGAGGGAGACTGTCCTTATGCCATTAAAACATTCCTTATTTTGAATGTAAATGGAAAATTGATATGTATGTAACCATTTGAAGTACAACTTCATGATGAAATTATCAGTTAATCCATATCTTGTTTCTTGTGGAGTAAAATTATGTTTTATAATGGGTACAGCTGAATTTAATTTAATTTACCCCTCCTCAGGCCTAAGGTGGAACCTAGCCAAGAAAGTTATAGCAAATGCAGAAAGAGGCAGAATAGAACTTACTCCTCAGAAAGTCTGGTCATCCGGAAGCTGTGTTCATTGCTACCATGAATGTGACCTCATGTCCTCATGTTCTTATATCATGTTCTCAAATTTTCACTCTCAAGATTTTGTTAGTCTCTCAAGAATTCTTAAACGAAGTACATCTGACTGAATTTGAGGCATACGTATGTTGCTCAGTGCATTGGGGAGGAGAATCTGATTTTGTTGTTGTTTTTATCGTTAGGAATTAAACTAATTCCCACCAAGACTATATATGATTGAAAATCTCCAAAAGAGAGGTGTGAGTATAGAAAGTGGTTAGAGCTGAGTAGGGACAATATTAGAAACTCAAAGTAAAAACCACTTCAAACACATGTTTATGTCAGGGATTATACTGGCTGTTAAATGGATTTAGAATAAAACATTATCTTTTTTGTATGGATTTACTGTCAAAATATATTATAAAGAATTAATATATGTTTGAAACATTGTCACAATCTGAAAAGTGTTATAATTTTTTTTTCTTCTGGATAATGATTATTATTCATTACTTGGAAAATATAAGAAAGCAAGACATTTACCTCAGAAGCTGTGTCCATAATGATAGGTCATGGATTATAATCTCCTCTGGTACATAAATAATAACATGTAATTTATCGGGCTATTATAAAGATTAAATGTGGTAATAAATTTGTGGTACATAGAATGCATCTGGCACTTAATGAAAAGAGTTCATGATAATGAAATAAATAAGTTAATTTTATTAAGATTGCATGTTACCTCTTTTTCTTTAGACCCAAAAAAATACTTTAGAGTGTTGTTGCTACTATTACTACTATTAATAATTACAATAATTATAATAATACTATTTTAATTGCTTTGCATGTAGTGCAGTAGTTGTGTGAAGTTGCCCAGTCTAAGTTTCAGACTAAATTTGATGATGATATCATTTAGATTATATTATTTATGTATTGGCTTAGCTTCCCCAGTTGCTTCCTCTTGCAGAATAGAAGCACACTGAAGGAAGCCTTATATTTTATCATGGTTACTGTTGTATAGGCAATCTTTACCAGTGCCTGGCATGTAATAAGGACATAAATAATTGTTGTGGGAAGCTATATGAATTCACCAGCAATAATAGTTTGGTTCCCCTAGATCTTCTCTGAAGCATCTTTACTTCAATGTACTAATTTGTACATTTGGCATGTTCTTTTTCTCTCTGCTATCAACACACACACACACACACACACACACACACCTTCCCAAGCCCAAGGCTTTAAAACCAACACATATTGAAGACAGAGATGTTTCTTAGTCATCATCATCTTTGCTTACTCTTAGGCATCTTGTGCTCATATGGGTTTTAAATATGAACCAAATAGATGTTCAGTCCCTAATTTTATTCATTCCTTACTAGTAATGACTCTTAGATGCTTCATTTTTTCACATTTATTGCCATGAACTTAGTCTAACTCCAATTTTATACGTTGGTGTCTTTAAGTCTGACTTCTGGTATCATCTCTAAGTCTTGGCTTACTCTGTTTCATATAAATCCCTTATGAATCCATGTCATCTTACCACAGACATTGTCCTCCATGGAATTCTGTATTCATTCATTTTTTTTCCTTTGAACTCATTAACAAAAAGTGGTAGGAAAACATTATGTGTTGAGAAACAGCATGAGAAAAGAGCAGGGCACAAAAATGAGAGGGCTATTGTGAGAGGCATGAAGGAGAATGATGTAATTACAATGCAGGAGGAACGTCATGTCAAATTCATTTATAGTTAATCTTATACACTTGATAGGCCTTTGATTTAATGACAGATTTAAAGCAGTGGAAACATTGGTAGTAGCAGCAGCAGTAGTAGCAGCAGCAACAATAGCAGTAATATTGACAATGACATTTATTAAAAGCTCATTTTTTGCCACTTCCTTAGCACGTTGTCGAAGTTTTCTCATTTATTTCTTTGAATAACCCTTTCAGAGACCTGCGTCATAAATAAATAACATGGTTAAAATTTTCCTTGTATTTGTAATAATTTAAGGGACTGAAAACTGAGATATATAGAAGTTAAGTTAAATGCATAAGGTGAAACATTTCACTAGTAGTAAAACTTGTGGTTGAACTTGGGTCTGTGTGATGTCAAAGACTGAGTACTTCATCACACTTTACTCCTTCTCAGTATGATGAGTACTCAGAATATTTTTGCTTAATAAATGATAAACAAAAGCCTGCTATAAAAAATATAAGTTCTGAGAAGAAGGCAGATAAATTGAATGACACTAAGGAATAATGTATCTGCTCTTTAGCTTTGTAAAATATAAAGTCATTTGCAAAAAGTTGGATAAGATCCACTGGGACCTTGGAGGTATATTGGAGACCAACATATATTTTATTTATTTTGTCAAGATAAGTGGAGTAAACATTAGATAGAAAAGTAAAATTAGGTAAAAAATTCTCTATAATAATGTCTGTGATACATATTCCAATTGTAACATTGAGTAAATGTTAATTTATACAGAAACATGAGCTCTTTATGAGATGATGACAAATTAAATAGTGCTGTATAGTTTAGGCTGGTGAATGATGTTACTGGAAATCTTATCTTTATACTTAGTAGTAAATACTTTAATAATGATTGTAGACCACCAAATAAAACTGTTCACATTAATTTCTGATGATGTTATTCAATAGCTGGTGACCATTCAACAAGACAGGAGGGAATTGACCTGTAATATGAAAAGCAGTATGGTTTCATTGAAAATAGCTTGAATATTTTTAGAAGAAATAAGTTGAATATGTGAATGGCTTTTAATGTAGGATTTGAGAGAGAAAATAAAACGGCTCATAAATTGAACTAGTTTATCTCAGTCTTAAAGTCTTAGTGTATTTAATTCTGTGTAATGAAAGGTGATTATAAAAAAGTCAAACAGTACCTTAAATAATATTTAATTAACATATTTAAATGTCTTTCTGGAAAATAAATTTTTGTCATTTATTGTGATAAAATAAGCATTATGACTAGGGCAAAATGCTTATAAAAGTTACCGAGTTCTCCTGGGGAACATGTAGTTAATGTTCTTCCTTTTGCTTCCTTTTTAACATAACTTTTCTGGGAATTTTATGGGGATTGACAAATTTATATATTATTAGAAGATAGCTGTATTTATAATAGATCGTATAAGAAGACTGTGAGCTAAACTCTGTGATAATCTTAACATCAATTTCAATGTCTATGTCATATACATGTATATATATGACATATATACATATACACACACATATATATATATATATTTACTTTGAATTTATACAAAATAATTGGCTTTCATCAAGTCCTTATTTTACACTATATTTAGTCTATAAATAGCAAGCAACTTGATTGCATTATTTTATTTTATTCATCCGAATATACATTTAATAAATAGAGAAACTATGGGCTTGGAGATATTAAATTGTAAAAGAGTCTCAAGAGTTGAGTTCAAAATATTTGACTCCAGTATTAACCTCCTACCCACAATATTAGCTTTATGTGCACCCACCTTTATCCCCCAGTTCTCTAAAGCTATGAGGTTCTTGTCTGCAGAGTATAGTTTTTCTTTTTTTTTTTAATTTAGATCTTTTTATACTACAGATACTAATAATTTTTTCATTGAGTAAAACTCATTCAGAATTAGTGCTGACTAATGGCTCTTAAAAACAAAACAAAACTCTTTAAAGGCCAATTTGATGATATCATTATAGTTTTTCATTTTAAGGAGGTCTGTGCATTCTGTTATGAAACAAGTCCAGTGAACCTATACATCTGAAAATTAAGCTTTATCCTTTTTTTTTGTTTTTGGTTTGTTTTATATTTATTCCCATGGCAAAATTATAAATATAAAGCATATCCTGAAGTTTAACTTTTTTAGCTAAGAAACATCCAAATTGTTTAATAAAGTTTCCAATCTCATATTACAATAGGCTTTTGCAAAGTAAATTATAATTCCCTCTGGTCAGGTATGAGTTGAAAAAGATCAATTCTTGTACCCTTTCTTTATATCAGTCTAAATATTTACACCCAGGTTTTATTATTAGGTTAACTATTCAGAACATATTAGAACATATTAGAAACATGTAAAGAATAAGCATAAATGTGTTTTTATTAGATGGACAATATGTGATTATAAGTACTTTTAAACCCATAACAATAACAATAATAATAATAGCTATTACTTATTTAGTTCTTACTAATGCTAAAACACTGTGCTAGATATCTTGCATATTGAATTATTTTATTCATTAAATAATTATTTATTGAATGCCTGCCACTTGCTAGATAATGTTCTAGGTGCTTGCAATATAGCAGTGAGAAAGACAGCAAAGTTCTTGTCTTCTGTTGGGCTTCTTTTAATTCAAAGTACTTATCTATTGCACTATAGTGAAAATAAATTGGCTGAGTAGATTAAGACACTGCATCAGGATTATACTTCGGATGTTATCTAAAATGTTATCAAAATATCGCATATGCTAATACTTTATCTTTAAAATTATGCTTTAAATTGTCATTTCTAGTTACTCAGTTCTTCTGGGCATCATGTGCCTTTGCCTGTGAATGGTATGGGGACTCCCTTTGTGTTGCCTTGAATAAAAAAAAAAAAAAACAAAAACAAAAACAAAAAAACTGAGCTATAGGAGAGTCATAAACTTCATAAGAGGCTGGATTACAAATAGATCCATTTAAAAGAATTGCTTTAAAAGTGTAAATTCCAGGTTTTAAATCGGACTCATTTCAATAAGTGAATGCAAAGGGTTATGAAAATTAAATAAACATGCAATAGTCTAAAAATTGCATCTCATATAATGGTAAATGTCAAATCATACCACTTTTTAAAAAGAGAAACAGACATTACATTTAAATAGAAGTGTGAAAGGAGTTATCTATCATCCATCCATCTATCATCTATCTATCATCTATCATCTAATCTATCATAATCTATCTGTCTAAAAAGTTTGCTCCTTCAACTACAGAGGACAAGAACTCAGTCAGTTTTAGAAGTAAACAAAAGCCTCCATTTTTGTGTTATTCATGCTCTGTTGATCACAACCCCCAAAATGCGGCTAATAGCTAAAGCAAAATATTTGTTGGATATTTTGCTTCTGTTGCATGATCTTTAAATAGTAATGACCAGCATTTTTCAGTATAGAATTCGTTAATTGTTTATTTTGGTAAGGGAGAGGGTAGAAATGTGAAAACTTGAGTGTGTAAACAATTATCTGGAGAGCGTGTTTTAAGGGAGATTCTGTGTTTTATGCCATTTGTAATATAGGATGGGTTTTCTATGGAATCTTCATTTTCAGTAGAAACTTTAGCTAATTCTAAGAGATCTTGGTCCTGGTCTCTCATAGTTATTAGTGGTTTTATTGAGTAAACAAAAAGGAAAGACTTTTATATGTAATAATAATAATTTTTTAAAAGTATGTGAATTTTCCTCCTTCAAAGTCGTTCCTCGTATGTGAAAGTTACTTGTCTTCAGTCTGCTTATATTGATAGAATTCATAATCTTCAGATATCCTCACAGGCCTATGTTGTCACTGAAATATTTCTATACTTGGAAATACACACATGCCATAAATCCTTTCTCAGTAGATCAAAATACACATACTTTAATGAGATTAGATCATATTTAGAGCAAATAAATTGCCTATCAAATAAAGAGACAAAACTTGGTAGATTTGCTTTTAAATTATTTTATAATTAATACCAACTTCCTTTCAAAAACTGTTTCTATTTTAGAGTGTATGATATTGTGATTTATAATAAGAAATATATATTTATTTGGTCTTAGTCCTTTTCTAGCCCAAAGTTCTTAAAACTCTTGAAATGTCCTAGGTGATAGAGCAATAAAGGTGGAAGGAACATCTTTTGTTATTCATATAAAGCCCCTTTCAAACACATCTGAGTTTATGTTAATGAGGTGGCTTTTTTTAAAATTAAGTTTATTGGATTAACATTGGTTAATACAATTATATAATTTAGGTGGTTTTTAAAGCCCCTAAGGAGGGCTGTTGCTGGGGGAATCAATTATGGTTAGGGGGTTGGAACTTCATCACCAAACCTGATTTCGAAGGAGAAGAAATGGTCAATAATTTAATCAACTGAGTTTCTTTATTGAAGCCTTCATAAAAATGTAAAGGTACAAGGTTTAACGAGCTTCCGGTTTTGAGGGAGAATGCATCGATGTGCTGGAAAGGGAGCAGAGCCCAGTCTCCACAGGGGCAGACGCTACATTGCTCAGGACCCTTCCAGACCCTATGCAGTATCTCTTAATGTAGCTGTTCATTCATATTCTCTAATACCTTTTGTTGCAAACCAGTAATCTAGTTAATATATTACTTTATGGAGTACTGTGAGAGGTTCTAGAAAATTGATCATATCAGGAAAGGTCATGAGAACCTTCATTTTTATAACCAGTTTGGTCAGAAGCACGGGTAACAGCCTAGACTTGTGTTTGTCATCCAAACTGGGGACAGTTCTGTAGGACTGACCCTTAACTTGTGGGATCTGACACCATTTTCAGATAGATATTGTCAAAATGGAGCTCAATTTTTGGCACTCACTCAGGGTCTGCTTAATTGAAGAACTGCTTGTTGTTTTTGGAAAACACAGCAGAGGGTGGAAATGCTATATTATCTTCATATTTTTAAACATTTTTTTTCTTTTATGGCCCTATTTTTTGTGTGTGTAGATTTTATATTTTGACTCTTAAACCTTTCTCTGTCTATTCTTCCACTTATTTTTAACTCTCAAGTTCCTGCTACTTTATATAGCACCTACTGGTTTACTTAATTTTTAAAAAATATTTCCAATTTAGATTCTTCATATTATGTCTTTTATCTCTTTAGATCTCAAAACACAAGTATACAATTAAATATCTCAAATATAATAAAAGTTATTCAAGGATAATTTAGTATGAAAAAGAAAAACAAAAATATTTTGTGCAAATGTATTTAGTTGTTTATATTTTTATTTCTTATAATTCAAAATTTTGATAAAGATTGAATTTTTAATAATGCAATTTTAATGATTATAGTAAGCATATATGATATATAGTTTCAATTTAAAATTTAATAAGAGAAAATAATATGAAATATTTGGAAGCTACAGAAATCTTATTTATATTTCTGGTTTTTATATTTGGATATTCTGGCAGAGGAAAGAGTAGTTTGATTCAAATGAGGATAATAGTCTCAACTGAAGAATTTTCTCTTTCTGCACCAACATCCTTTGCAGTTTTCGTAACACCTACATTTTCTTATTGCCTGCCTTATGGTTCTGTTTGGAGCCATGCCAGTGTCATAAACTAAAAGACATGAAGCAGTGCAGCAGAGCTTCTAGTAATAGTGGAGTAGATAATTCAGATCAAGCTTTCCTGCTGAGGACAACTAGGTAAGTTAGGCTGGAGAAATTGTATTGAAAGCAACAGAATTAACAGGGAAATATCAAGGGGGAAGATTTATGGCCAGGATGTTTTCCCCTATGATATTTTCCAGTTCCCAGAGGGGTGGATAAGAAGTTAAGCAGCTCTTTTGATAGCTTCTTAGGGCTAAAAAGAGAGGGGTAGTTGTCCAGGGTGGCGTCAGACAGGTAAGGAAAAGCCAAAAGTAGCACTGTGAAGGAATGTAGCTTAGTTTTTCATTCTCTCAATGCTTGGACTTGGATTAAAGTAATCTCAGATTGCAAGTGCCCTAAGCACCTGGAAGAAGCAAATATCAATACTTTTTAGAGTAAGATCTTATCATTTGAAAAGGCAAATTATTTTTACATTTTTAAAAAATCTATTACCCAATGAAAATGACCAAGGACAAGAGTAGAATGTACAATGTGAGGAAAAGCAATAAAAACAGTAGATGCTAGAAACATAGATATTACAATCTAAATGGTAAAGTTATCAGACACAGATTTTGAAATAATCCAACTATATCAAAAACATTAAAGCAAAGATTGAGTTCAGGAGACTAGCATTTTTAAAATACTAAATGGAAATATTAGAGTTAAATAAATTAAAATGAAAAAAAAATCAGTTGGTAGATATAGCATCTATTGGACACATTTGAAAAGAGAATTAATCTAAAGTGGAAAGGTAGATATCTAGGAGGACAAAAAGAAAGACAAAGAATGAAAACTACAGAGTAATGGTCTGAGAAATAAATGACACAAGAGGGTCTAACTCTGTAATTGAAATCTGAGGAAAATTAGTTTGGAAATGGGGTAGAAACAATATCTGAAGAGAAAATGGCTGAGAACTTAACAAAACTGGAAAAAAAATTAAGTCACAGAATCAAGAGCACTATAAACTCTAATTATGATAAAAATAAATTGAAATTCAGTTTTATATTTAAAAACTGTTGAAATGAAAATAAAAAGAGCCAGTATTAAAAGCAACCAGAAATTAAATACAGGCTATGGTCCAAAGAACAATAAAGTTAACTGGGTTTTCAATGGAAATGGGGGAAACCAGAATACAGTGCAGTAGCATCTTTAAATGATGTGTAAGTGACATGTGCAAAAATATTCATAGCAACATTATGTAGGATATTTGGATCAGTGGAATTGTCATGAATTCAAATAATAGAATAATACACATCAATGAAAATCAAAGACCTATTGCTACTCTGAACAATATGGCTGACACTTAAAAATACAACATTTGCTGAATGACACCAGACATAAAAGACTATATACTACATAATAACGTTTATACATATTTCTAAAAGTAAACTGCCCTTGTTTTAGGGTTTTAGGTTTGTTTGGTACAAGATATAAAGGAAATATAAAATGAATACTATGAAATTCAGTTACCTTTTAGAAGCTGGAGTAGGTAGTTATTGGGAGAAAATATAGGGGTTGGATTTCTAGGTTGTTAGCAATGCTTTATTTCTCAATCTAGATGGTGATAAATTGTGTGCTGCATATCTTGGCTTAGTCTTTTTTGTTTTTCTTTACATTTCCCGGCTATTTTATAGCTACCAATTTGTACTTCTTAATTCCTTCACCATTTTCACCCAGTCATTCAACCCCCACTTCCCATGTGGCAATCATTAGTTCTCTGTATTTATCTGTGAATATGTTTCTGTTTTGTTTTTTGTTTAGTTTTGTTAGTGAGATAGTTTCTATAAAAAGGGTTAAAGAAAACAATTCAGCTTCAGCATCTTCTTTCAGAAACACCTTATAGATTGCTGGGGTGAGGATGCTGGAAAAATGGTACTAAGAAACCAGAGCTCTGGTCGGGGTTACCCCCATGAGTGCCAACACCGAGCACCGAGGCAGATTACTAGCATCAAGACATGTCAGTCAGATGTGCAATTCTGTGGAAACAAACATAGCAGTGGTTCTCTCAGCACTGTTGCTCTGGGCAGAACTACCTACAAAAAAAAAAAAAAAAGGAAAAAACAACAACAAAAAAATACAAACGAAAAAACAAGAGGAACTAAATTCAGGAACTAAATTTATGAAGGCAGATTTAAACTTTACACTTTGTCAGATGTCTTTGCTCAGGTATAGTCATATGTCTCAGCCCTGGTCTTTCTGAGTGGCCATCTCTAATGCACCTGCAAACAGCTTTCAGAAGTGAGATTAAATGACTTTTGTGACCAGTAATTATTTGGTCACTAAAGACTGTGCCATGGATGGGGTACCAGTGATTAAATTGCTTTATAAACTAATTGAGAAAATTTCACAGCATTTTAGGAAAACTTACAATAAAGACGTTTTTTCCAAAAAATATATACATAGATGTTTTAAAGGTGAAATAATATTACCTCTTGCCTACAATTCTTAAAAATCTTAAACATGTGTCTTTAGTAGACCATCTGGTTCAAATCTCACTTATTAGGGAGGATTATGTTTAAATTTTATATAACAAGCATAGTTGAAATGTTGGACTGTCAAATCTAATAAACATATTAAAAAGCATATTGCTCTTAATAAAAAAATATATATCTAATGAGGTCAGTTCCACAACATCAACCTTTTAAATATTGTGTAGCCCTTAGATTTAGACCCTGATTTTCTGTCAATGAGGTTCTCCTATGAAAATGATTTTCTCTATTATGTTTATAAAATCTTAATGTGATCTACATAAAAATAACAATTGTTATTTGGTTTCTACTCAACATTTAGCACTCCCTTTCTTAAATTCCTATTTATGTTGTCTTTATTTTGGAGACCATCCTTTCTATTTTCTTCAACATTTTATTTCGTTATACTATATTTACAGTAATGAAATCACAATTTTTATAATAACTCCATTACCTTTAATATAACTTTTAAAAATTATATTCAAGGTCTTTTCTTATTTTATTGTTACTTTTATATTTTAAAGACTTGTGAACCACTAAATTCTACCTTCTATCTCTATTGTACTTGGGTCTCCATCACTTCCTAATTTTAATTACCATTTATTACTAATAACTACCAATATTTGTACCCTAGAGACCTGTAGTAAGCACTAGATTTATATTAACACTGTTTCTACCAAGACATCTGAAATTGGTGATTGTTAAGGCAGCCTCTTTTATATGAAATAAATAGTCATACCAACATTTGTTGAGTACATCATTATTTAAGAGAAGAAATTTCTAAGTAATTTTACTTGTGAGGTTAGAAGCATGGAAAAGCATTTTGGAGTGAGAAGAAATAATTTCACCAAGTAAATGGTTTGAGAAATTTAGAGATAACAAACTCATGAGTGACTGCAACATCAAGGATTAGAGTAGAGAAAAAAATACCTTTTTAAAAAATTCAAATTTATTTGAATTTGTTGGTATTTTATTTCACCTGGAAAGTACATTGCTTTTCACATATGAGTTATTATACTATTTATTAAAACTCTGGTACACTAAATCTTAAAGGCTAAAATCCTTTTACTGATATAATTATTATGATTATTATGAAGTAATTATATTATACACTCAGTGCCTTGAACACACAAAAAGAAACAAAAATATTTTCTTTTTGTACTTTGAAAAACTTTATCCAAGTATATTGTTGTTAAGCTATAGAATATTAAATATAAAACACAAAAAGAAATCTAAATGGAGATGAGAAGATTTAAAGTCTACTTCTATGAAAATATTTAAATATAAATTGAAAGTAAAAAGTTCAAAATATTTTTACACTCAATTTCAATGAAAATGTTGGTATTTTTCATTGTTTTCTACATTCTTTTTCAGATATGCTGAATGAACACTTATGACATACTAACTAATAATATAGAACCTGTGCCCTCAATATGGCACTTTTATAACGTAACTAGGGGTTCTTAAACTGGAGCAAGTTTGCTAAACTTAGATTGCTTAATCACAGTTCCAGAGTCAGTTTCTGATAACGTGTTTGGTCTGTGCTCGGGACTGAGAATTTGCACTTCTAACCAACTTCCTAGCTAATGTCTCTCATAGGACCGCATTTTAGTAAGCGTGGACTTACAATATTAATAATACTCTCACACTCCTGTTTTAAAAGATTCTATGAGTATAATGTGCTACCTTGATTTTGAAAAAAAATTAAAATGTAGTGTGATTTAGGACTTGCCATGTTTTTCATAGAATCCTCATTTAAACCTTGACCAAACCATGTGCACATTTAAGGTAAAATCATTTACAGAAAGCTTTGGGGAACAATTTTCTTGTATTAATTCCTAGACCACATGCTTACTGAAATATCACAAACTTTTATGTCTCCGCACTGGAGACAACACTGTGCAAAGGATGACTTATTTGGAGAACTATTTCAGAAAGAACTCCAACATCATGAGTGATTATTATGCACAGCAGGTGTAAATGAATTATTTATCAAATATGTTTTCATTATTTCTCAGTGAAAACATTGAAGATCTACTTTCCAAGCACTCAGTTTCAACAATCATTTGTACACAGAGCAGGTCTTTACTTAGACAAATATTTATAGATATGCTTTCATATGAAAAATGAATGAGCTATTACAAACACAAACACTGTACCACATTTTGAAAGCATAAAGTGAATAATTAGTAAATAATTATGTCATTTGATTAGCAGTTTTCTTCATTGCTCACTTCACTTTATATTTTAACATTTGCCACTTTTTAAAAGTTTATTATATATCTCAGAAGAAAAAAGTATTTTAAAATCATAAGCTGTTTCTATTTTTCTTGATATCAGAGATACTGGAATGATGAGCTCGAAAATTTCAAGTGTCAATGAAAAAATATGCTCAGGGAAACAAGGGTTTTCACCATCTATCTAAAGGTCATACACACATGTATGTAAATGGTATGGAGTCTATTAGGTCAAATAGATCTATTAGATTCTTGCTGGGATCAGAAGGGTGTGTGTGTGTATGTACTGATGTAACATAAACACAAACTGCTGGCACTTTTTTTTGTTTGTTTTTTTGTTTTTTAATATTCAAAGGAGACAACAGTTTCATCATACAGTAGATCTGAACTATGTGGAACTCAGATTTTAAAATCTAAAAAGCCAAATTACACCATGAGATTGTGTACTAAGTGCCAAAAATTTTAACTAACCAAGTGAGTTTATTAAATCAAAAAGTTTTTTAAAAAGAGAGTAGTTTTATAAGTTGTTTAACTAATATGATGGATCAATTTAGTTTATAGAATAACTTCATTAGCCTCATATAGGGAACCTGAGGGATGTGAGGTACAATCGATCAGATATGTTATCATTCTTCAAATGGAAATGATTATCTTTTAAAATGCCTTTGTATGAATTCAATTGCCAAGTTTTTCACTTAGACTGGTTCCATGCCATATCCCTCCAAAAAAACTGATCATTTCAGTAGAAAAATCAGTGCAACTGTTTACTTGATGCCTTGTAGGGTATATTTATCTTCAAGTGACTTTCACAGTTCATATAGTTTACTAATATCATGATTTCCTAACTTTTATGAAATATATTAAACTCTCCAAGGCCAACCAGAGACTGGCATGGAAGGAAATTTATTATTACAGAGATGAAAAAATATACTTACATGCAATGGCAAACAAAATTTTATATATTATTTTTATTGAAGAATAAGTAGTAACATAGTATAAAGTTAGCAGAGTATCAAATCTGGGTACTTCCTAATAAAACAAAATTTCTCATGATTTTTTTTTTTTTTAATTTTCATTTTGGAGGAGCCCAGTTTGTAGGCTACGTTTTATCAAATTTTTAGTACACATAATTATAGTTGAGTGAATCTGGATTACTGTGTCCTAATCTTTATAATAGTAAATTAAATTCATAACTTATTTTCATAATAAGGAGAAATCACTTTTGGAAATCTGTTTTGTTTAGATGACATATTTAATTATTGACAACAAAGTCCTGGACTTAAAACTGCATTTTCTTTTCTTTGTATATACTGAGATTTTAATAGTAACTAAGGAAGAGAGAACAAGACAAGAATTACACCTCATTATGTTAAATTTGTGGTTACTTGTTACCTTTTTTATCATTAATAATTACTATAACTACATAAACTGAATTGAAATGTATTTTTTATGAACCCTAAGATCTTTACCAAACACTTGAGTTCTTATTAGAGTGACTTTAGGTATGAGAAATTATATCCCTATATAATAATTGCCTAAATTTAGGCATATTATTAAAATTCACATAATAAAAAATCAAGTTTTACTCTAGTATTCTTATTATATTTTATGTCGGGGTATATAAATTATAGATTTTTGAAACCAAAATATCACATGAAAATAGATGGATTAGAACTTTCAAAAATTGATGTGTATGGAATTAAAAAAATAATAATGGATAAAGTATCCTAGAAAAGAAAAGACAAGGTTCATGCAGTAATAATTTTTAGATTATTAAGGGACATTGTGTGATCTCTAAAGTATGTATCTTTGCTGCAGATTTAAGTTTAAATTTTAAACTGTGGTTTTGAAGTTAGAAAATAAGAGTTTTTTTAAAAAAATAAGATTAATTATATTATGTCACATATTACTAACAAATGTTGGATTTCTTTTAGGATGGGTAACTCCATCTATCTTTAAATAAAGATGGGCAAATAAAACACATTTTCTGATGTACAATCATGTATGCAAATATGATGGCCTAAAGCAGCAATCCCCAAACTTTTTGGCATCAGGGACTAGTGTTCCTATGAGACTCTAATGCCTGATCATTTGAGATGGAACTGAGGCGGTGATGCTAGTGCTGGGGACCGGCTGCAAATACAGATGAAGCTTCTCTGTTCTTCCGCTGCTTACCTGCTACTGTGTGGCCCAGTTCCTAACAGCCCACAGACGAGTTCCAGGGTTGAGGACCCCTGGCCTAGAGAGCTTGGAGTATAAAGCCAGGTAGACATCATATAAAGCCTGGCTACAACTCATAAACTGCTTAATTGGTTATTTCACCTCAATGAACCAATTTTTAATTCTCTAAAGTAGTAATAAAATAACTTTCTAATAACTGTAGAAATAAGGTACTTTAAAAAAAACCTCCAATTTTCTAGCATAGTCATTAACACTCAGAGATACTCAATAATAGTTTTTTTAGTCTCTCTTTCTGGTTTTCCTACAATCTAACATTCAAATATGATACATATTTTTTCCAACCATTTTAAGGCTATTTGTTCATTTATTGTGTCTATGAGTGATCTTTACATTTCCCAATGTCTTTTGAATGATATCAACTTGATCTTTTCTACTTACAATTACCTAAATAAGTTTTATTAAATGAAAAGTAAACAAAACAATAATGAAAACATGAATTCAATGAAAAGTGGTGGCATTTTCTAACTGCTTTGAATGAGAGGCTGACAAATTTGAGAGATTGATGGAAAACAAAAGAGATTCAGTCATTTTCTTGCAAGTAATTTGTTATCCTAGAATCAAAATGCAGCACTAAAAAATGTCTTACTTTTCAATTCTATATATTGCACGATGCTTTAAAGTGTGAAACCTACCTGACAATATTAGTCACGTTATTTGATTCCTTCTGTGATTTAAAGATCTAATGAAGAATAAAATTAAAAACAGAGTCCGAAGAAATTTGACAGTGATCATACACATAAGATATTATTTACTAGTTCTGCTTCATTCAACTATCTACCACACAGCAGTAAGGGATTTAAACAAGAAAATAATCTTTCTTACAAAAGTTAATTTGAACATCAACATAATTAATTACCAGTCTGGAATTATTAAATTGCTAAAAAAGTCATTCACTGGCAAACTACTAGAGGTTGGCTACACTGACTTCAGAGAGAGAATTATTTTACTGTAAATGAAAATATGATTTAAAGCAGAATGTATTTTTCTCCTTTTTCATAAAGACTAGCAACTGTACAACTATGTAGTATATTTTTTCCTCAATCTTTAGTTACAAGTAAAGAAATTGATAATTAGTGCCTGTAGAATAAGAAATGGAAAAGGAACATCTTGGCAGGTTAAGTATAAGAAGTGTGTGTTTTTCATTTTGCAGTGGCAGGCTTTAATCTAAGAAAGTAGATAAAGGAATCAATTCCAAAGAGACTCTTCTGGAGTCCACAGATTAGAAGAAAATACTTTTCTTTTTTATCAGTTGGTATTCTGGTAATTAAGTAATAAGACTATGTCCTGCTGTTTATATAGCAACTCAAAAATAGTGCTATTTAATTGTCAGGTTGTTCATTATCACTTGTATATGGTATGGCTGAGAGGACTGGAAAATCTAAACTCATTGTTATAATAGGGAACACTTCCGATATCACTGTCATTTGATTGCTGCCACCTGAGAGACGACAATTAAAACAAATTGAGGACATTTTCCAGAGCTATAAAAACTGAAAAGATGTGCCATTAAGCCATCCAAATGGAACCTGACACTTGATCAGCAATTTTGCTGAGGAGGGGGGAATAAAAAATCACTAATATAAAAGGAAAAGCTGGATGTTTGAAGATTATGGAGATTTTTGTCCTCTCTTGGCAGTAAGAGGAGATGAAAATGAGACTGTAGTTAGCTATTAACTCTACATAAATATTTTAAGTTCTTAAATTGTTTATCTTAAGAAACAAACACTGGGACAAACAGAAGGAAAAATAGAGAAGTCTTTAGAAGCGGTAAATAGGAAACAGTATTTTTAATAACCTGAATAAAAACAAGTCAACTGTTAATAATAAATAATAAATATAATTTTCACACCTTTACTGAGAAATATGCATAAAATGTTAAAATATATGAAAGATTCTTTAGAAATCACATTTTGTCCACAGAATTGTTGCCTCATCTGACACTAATGAGTGCTTTGTACATGCACATAAAAGGGACTTTTCTTCTTGTTGACTTATTTTCATTTCGATGTGAGACAAGACATTAGCATGAATCCGATGTTGATTTTGAAAATAAGAAAATTTCATGCTGACATCAATTAAATACTGTAAAAGGATAGAGAAAAATACCAAGCTTTTGCCTGATTCCGCAATATCCAATTATTAAAAAGATACTCATTTAACATTTACAATTTGCTAGATCCATAGGAATAAGAATTATGAGAAATTACCATTCCTAGTTTGGTTTTAAGCCAGAAAATGAACTAAAACAATTCCTCACAAACTCTGAACTTCTATTATTTTGATCAGAGTACTATACAGAAGACTTCATGAAATCTAAAATATAATTGGATTGTGGCTAGATTATTGCTTTTAATTGAGTCAAAGATGTGAATTTGATTTAAGTTTTGGATACAATGAAAAAATTCCAAATACCTTGTAATGTTCTATCTCATGATAATATTAATTTACAGAAAATAAACACATTTGTTAATATAAACATTTCCTGCTGTGTGCACTTCATGGTTTCAAAACCATCATTTCTAATTTGATACTTTATTTATGCCTAGCAGATGTCACTTTTTAACCTTGAATATGTCGGTAGACTAGGGGGGTCAAAGAAAATGATGGTCTCTCCTCTCCTCCCAATCTCAGTCACCCTAGCATCACTCCTTCCCCTCTAAAACAAAACAAAACTAAACTAAAAGCTAAATATTTTGACTTAAAGTGGATGCAAATACCTAAAGGTTTTGTTTTGTTTTCTTTCATTTTTCTCAGAAGAAATTCAAAGTATATTTTAAAAAGGACAGAGAAGATGCAAGGTCTAAATTTATAGCAAAAAGTAGCTTATGTAGTGCTCATATGTGCGTTTGTTCTCTCTCTCACCTTCCCTCTCCTTTTCTTTCTTCCTCACCCCCTCTTTCTCTATCATTAGTTAGATAATAAATATATACACATACAAATATGTATACTCACATATAGTTTATTTAATCAAGGACTGTAATTCAATACAAGAGGAGAAAAAACTGAATATGAATAATCAAACTTGAAAAAGATTAAGAATTGTTTACAGTGATCAATGTTAAATATTTAAAGTGACTGAGAATCCAACGAATACAAAGAAAAATTATTTAAGCAACAGTTGTCATATTTAGGCCAACAGTGATAGCATTTGAGGAGAAGGTAGGATTAAATGAATCAAGATATTAAGAAGAATCCATGAAAACAAAAAACATATACACACACATACGTGTGTGTCTATGTAAGAATGCACATATACTTACATGTTTATATATACAAGTATGTATTTATGTATATGTGTATATTACCTGAGAATATATCTTTGAACATGTTATTATATAATTCTATATTTGTACTAAAATCTAAAACATTTAAATGAATTTAATTATTGTATACTTTATGCACATGCTTCTGTATTTATGTATAGATATAGGTAATATGGCAATTTTTGACCACTTTAGCATCAATAATATATACATAGAGGGAAAAATATATACAGATATAAATATGTCACTGAAATAATGTTAAAATTTTTTAAAAAATCAAAGTGATGGATTTTCAGATGACTAAGATTCTATATTGACAGCACAATATGATGGGTGTTTCTCTGTAAGATCACCACTCATTTTATGTGTGTATGTTTATTTTTTGTTAAATAATTTTTAAAACTAAATTCTTTAGTGTAAGGCTGATGGTGATGAATTCTCCCAGGTTTTCCTTTTCTTTGTTTCTTTTGCTTTTCTCTTGCTTTTTGTTTTTAAATCTGTAAGTGTTTTTATTTCACTTGCATTCTCTATAGATACTGTTGCTCAATGTAGAATTCTAGATAAGGAGGGTTTTGTTTTTCAGAATTTTGAAGATTAACATTCCATTGTTTTCTGGCTTTTGTTTTTTCTATTGATAACTTAGTTTCACCCTTAGTGTATCAGTCCTTTGAAACTAGCCTGTTATTTGTCCCTGGATGTTTTTAAGAGTTTGATCACTTTGAGTTTATTTTTGTGAAGTGTGGTAAGATCTCTGTCTAGAGTCATTTATTCACAGGTGGATGGCCAGTTGTTCAGGCACTATTCGTTGAGTAAGTATATTTTCTATTAAAACAGGCAAAAAATGTTGGTGAAGGCTATCTGTCAACAATTCACAAATCTGCTTTAATAATATTCTTTTCTTTCCAAACACAATTTTGTATAAGAACATATAAAAGAGAACTTAATGCAGATTTGAACATTTGTAAATTAATAGTTTTTTAAGTGCCAATAACAAAGCCATTGCAAATTGGCTTAATGAAACAGGAAATGTATTGGCTTACCAAACTGAATAATGTGTGGGTTTTCCTGGTTTTAGATAAGGATAAATTCAGGTTCTCAATATATGTCACCATAGCTGTGTTCATTTTCTCTTTTATTTTTTTCTGTAATCATTAGCTTTTTGAGATGTTCTCTCTATAGTATAATAAGGTTATACTATTCTTACTGCCTACTGCCTCCAAACTCATCTTCATTAATTTAAACTGGAATTTCTGGATTGAATATGATTAACCCAGTTGGAGTCATTTGCCCCTTTATGGAGTGTGCAAGGCAGGGACTGGCTTATTCCTCGGTCACATGAGCTCTTCTTGATTTTAGGGTTTATTTAGCATTACCTACATTATACCGGCTAACAGAGGAAGTCTGAGGGAAATTTATGATGATGCTACAAAAATTTGGAAATAAACCTAAAAAGAAAGAGTAAACAATAAGTCAACTATATGATTATGAATGCTTATGTGTAGAACAATGAGCATGCGTAAAGGTTTAGCAGTAAATGAAAGAATGAAAATTATTTTTATCAGGCCATATTGCCCTCATTTTACTAAAATGACTTTAAAATTCACAGATTTGTTTTTTTCATCCTGGGAAACTTGCCTTTTGAAGAAAGCTAGGATTTATCGGAAGCTTTGTTAATATCCAGCCTCTAGTTGTGACTGGTTGTGTTTTGCTCTATGTGTTTAAAGGTTTCACACAAGCTTGCTTTTACTTAGAAACCGTTCTTTTCAGACTATTTTGTTTTAAAGACACTTATCTCTTCCTCCATACAATGATCAGATTCTGACACCACTTTACGAGTTCAAGAACTTGTCTTTACTGAATTAGTATTGATTTTATAAGAACATTCTTAGAAGAAACCCTTTGGTTTAACATACAACATTCAGTGTTCCAAGAGAGAATCCTTTCTTGAAAATGATGCTAAATGTATTTAAGACAAGATAGTGCTGTAGATCAGTGATCCCCAACCATTTTTGGTACCAGGAACCAGTATTCCTCTGAGAATCTAATGCCTGATGATCTGAGGTGGAGCCAGGCAGTGATGCTAGCACTTGGGAGGGGCTGCAAATACAAATGAAGCTTCTCTCACATACCCAATGCTCACTTCCTGCTTTGTGGCACAGTTCCTCACAGGATAAGGATGGTTGTGGTCTGCAGCCCCAGGAGTTGAGGACCTCTGCTGTAGATGACTAAAACTTTAACTGTGACATTTCCTTTGAACACGGTTTGCTCTATTCCATGATTATGCAGTTTTTAGATGGTCACGTACACATGGAGGGTGACGTCGCTATGTACTCAACCCACTCCTACTGCCATACCCAAGATTTTTCTGGTTTCTGCAGCATTCTGAGTATTTGAAATGGCATTACAATGCTTTAACTATTAAATAAGTAAATAGAAAGTTGAATTCGCTCTTGCTTATAAAATAAATGATTCATTCACAAACTTTGGTACATTCACTGTTATGAGTAACACATATTTAATGTGCATTTTATACCCCTCTAATAGTAACCAATACCTGGTGTGATTGTTGCATACCCAGTTTTGTTTTAATAGAGTTGTTATCCACTACACATCTCTTTGCTGAAATCCTGATAGATTGTAGGTAACTAGATTGTAGGGACACCAAGGTGGGTTTATAAAAAAACATTCTCTGGGCTAACATGTCGCTCATGGAATAACCTGGAGTGGATGACAGTTCTCACACCAGCTGCTTGACATCTGAACAGCTGCTAATGCCCTAGGAAATGTCACACCATCAGATATAGGCTCAGAGTGTGAGTAGCAAAAATGAATCTGGTAGAGGCCAGCACCCCAGGCCATGACTAACACCCCAGGCCCTATCATCCCAGAAGCTTGAAGCCGGGGTTGAGCTGTCAGTTTAATAAATGAATAGCCTCTTTGTTTTGATCAGTATTGTCAAGGCTTATTTCAAAAAGGGACTCAGATTCCTCTCACAGTCTAGCCCAGCCAAAGTCAATTGGTACAATTTCAAGGTGAATTTATTCATTCTCTATAAAGTTCTGTGCGCGAATATATCAAGACAGTTGAATAAATTGAAATAAATAGACTTGGAGTTACATATTCTCCAAGTAATTGAAATAGTTTCCTCCCAATATATTTATAGTAATAATTCTACCTTTATGAAACCCAGTTTATCTACAGAAAGGAAAGCACAGAATTACCATTTTGATAACATATTTGGAAAATGCAGTTGGGGCTAATATGTTGATAAGGGCGCCTGAAAGTTGTCCTTGCCTTTAAACCTTCCATGTTAAACTTTGCGTAAAGCACCAGCTTTACCACTTGATAAGGATTCCTGATTAGCCTGCATTGATGTGCAAATATTTACCTTGAATTTGGCCATTTCTAAATAGAAATGCCCGAACACTAGCTCTCTCTCCCTCTCTCTCTGTTTTACAGGACTTTGGATTTGAGTGGCATACACCCCAAAGTAAACACGTACACTGAACTAAACAGAACAGCAGCCGTGTTGATGTCCATCTGAAATCATCAAATCTCATTAACTTGATGTATAGGATTAATTTCACATGTGTCACCTCAGCTGTTGTCATCGCGGTTTTTAAAACAATATACAGTAGTATTGTATTCACTTGCAGCTTCAAGACTTCCTTTTTTTTTCTTTATTCTGCAAACAGGCAGATGCTGGATCATAGTCAGAAAGGGTTACTGTAACAGAAAGCTCTCCTGATTAGAGTAGAAAAACCTCCCCAACTTTATCTGCATGTGATGAGGAGAGGATTAATCTTGCACACTTACAGCATGCTGTTCTTAAAACGATTTTCAAAGTATAAAATATCTTATCTGGAAAGTTTTGTTTCCCTTAAAACCATCAGTAAGCCTTGGGAAATGCAGCAATCTTAAGTTTGGGAAGGAAATGCTGTGGCTTGATAATGACGGACACCTGGGAGTGATTGGCATTCTCTAACAGAAAAGTCAAATAATTGAGGTATAATTCTAAGAAGGGGTTTAGGGAACAACTTAGTTCAATGCTAATCCTTTGAAAACTTGAAGCGATGTCTATGATTTTTTTTCCCCCTCTGACAAGCAATCTATAATAGCGATCAAACTGATCAACTGAGAATGCCATTTTTGTTCCTTTATCTCTTTTTATCTCATTCTTTTAAAGCAAATTGAAACTCCTTCTTCTATCTATCTGTGTGCATATAAACTCTGATGTATGACCCATGGGCAAATAAGCATTTCTTAGCCACTGTCTGGAACATTATTATTTCATAAAACATAAACAATAAATGAGTTACAGTCAAGCTCAGGAGATATATGGCTGAATAAATTTCAAAAAATATTTTTACTTCTGGTCATTAGAAAATAATATAAATATAAATATAAATAAATATAAATATAGCGAAGGTGTTATTGATTAAAAGTCTTCTTTCACAGCTTTTCCAGGATAACCTATATTAATGAGCTAAAAATCTGAGCTCCAATTTTAGAAGATAGATACCTACACATTCATAACAGATCATCAAAGCAGCACCTGCATTGATGGAAGAATATTCACTCCCCATTATTTGGAGCTCCACAAAGAACCTCTAGAATAGCAATCAACAAACTCCTATAAAGGGCCAGATGTTAAAATTTGAAGATTTCATGGTCTCTGTTGCAACCACTCAGCTCTGCTGTTGTATTGTGACAGCAGCCATAGATTATATGCAAATGGAAGAATAAGGTTGTGTTTCAATACAACCTGATTTACAGTGGCTGGGATTGGCCTCTGGGCTAGTCAACTGACTTGCTCTAGATTAAGGAACATACAAATAATGAGAATCTATTTTCTGATTCTCAATGCATTCATATAAGGTACTGTTATGACCCCCATGGAGTTTGAATAATTCCTAATGAAGGTTTGCCCTAACCTACTAACTCTTCAACTTCCCCATTAATCCGGCAAATCTACCCTTAGAATTGTACAACAAAAAACCAGTCATGTGTTAGACATTGACGGTTAGTTGCTTGTCACAGTGTTATTAAGGTCGCCTAATTTTTCTAGTGGATTTACTATGGGCTAGACAGTAGACAGAAATCAAATATATCACCAAATAAGTCAATTATTTACATTTGTGATGAATGTTTTACAGGAAGAAAACTAGGGTGCTGAGATTGAGAATAATGGTGGGGCAGACTCTATATCTAATGGTTTCAGAACCTCTTACATGTTTCCGTTAATTAGAAAAAATGTGCAGCAAAGTGGGGCTTTGCTTGGACATGAGTTCAGTGGTAAAAATGGACTAGTACAGTAAGAGATTTTAAAAAGATAAATAATTTCTGTATAGGTAAGTATGACAAAGTTTAAAAGGCATACACAAAAAAATAAGACTTGAAGAAGTGATTTGTTAATTTCCTTCCTTTATTATATATTCATACATCAGCATATACAAACTACCTAGTACCTTTAGAGTTGTAACAATGGTTAGTTTATATATTTCTAATTGTTTGTTGTTAATCAGAGCTGCAGTGAAAATACTCATACTTACACCTTAGTCTGTGTTAGGAGTCAAGTACTCCATAGGTCTGTCACTTTTCTGCCTGTCATGAGGAGAGGCACTGGCTCTATTTTTATTCCAGACTATCTGATCAAGGATATTTGTGTGGAGAACAGCCATGGAAAAGATAGATGATACCTTCATCTGGAAACAAAGAAGGTCTAATAATGGGGCAATATAAAAGATTCATATTCCTAAGCTCAGGCTTCCTCATCTGCGATGTAAACCCATCACATACACAGCACTCATTAAAACATGAAACATGTTCATGCTGCTTGCTACCCCATAAGTAATAAAGTTTTTCATTTCTGGCTCAGGAGTCTTCAGTTTTCTGCCAATGTCCATAAAAATTGTTTTAGGCTAATTATTATCTCAAAAGTAAGGGGGAAAAAACCTCAGATCCTTCATAGTTCATGATAGGGATAAATTCCTAAATCCAGAATTCTGGGCCCAAAGATTAAGTGGATTATATATTTTAATAATTATATTAACATCAAGATACATGAGAGTAGCTGTTGCTCATTTTCTAACAAACTGTGTTACCTAACTTTTTATATGTTCCCATTTGCTAAGTAGAAATGATATCTTAATGTACTTTTAATTTATATTTCACAATGAGAAGTCTAAATATTAACTGAAGTACTTAATACTTGTTTATGTATACTCTTCTGAGGAATTGTCTATTTTAATCTTCCTCATTTTTGTTTTTTATTATTGATTATTTTGGGTTATTTCAGTATTAACTTAGGCTTGTTTATATCCTATGTGTTACACATAATTTTTTCTGGTTTTTAATTATCTTTTATCCTTTAAGATTTTTCATAATGAGAATTCAAAATTTTTTTAAGTAGACAAATTTATCAATATTCTTTTTTAAGACTCCTGGATTATATAAAAATGAAGTTTTGCTGCTCTTTGTCCTTTTCTGATTTTTATTTTGTACATTTAGATTTTGATCCATTGGCAGCATATTTTCAAGCAAGGACTAAGATATAGATCCATCTTATTTAGTTTTCTGGATTAGCATATTTTTAAAACAACCAATACCATGTTAGAAATCTTAATTGGGATTTGGAACAACAACAAAAAAAATAATTTCCTCAAGAATAACTTAATCACACACTTGAGATAAACTATTAGCTGGATTTACCAAACCGTTAAATTAAACATTTCAACTAATTACTGACATACTATTGAATTGTAAAATTCGCTTTGGCCAAGAGGCCTTCTTTACAGAGGGAGAGAATCAGGACATATTCTCCAGTGAGGTCATTTTTCAGGACTGTTATTTTGATCCTCCCTCCCTTACCCTTCTTCCTATTTCATGAATCAGACAAATCTTCCTCAAAGGCCAGTTATCATTGTTAATTACAGTGCTGTGGATGTTTTATGAACTTCTCTTCTTTAACCTTTGAGATTCCTTCTTCTGTGTCTTCCCCCTTCAGTAGTTCACTACTTTCTTCAATATCTTGTTTCTTTCCTCCTGTGTTTTCTGCAGACGTCCACTCTCTGCACAGCCTTTTAGTGCACCTGCTTTTCAGAAAACCTGCATCCTCTCTGCTCTCTGGGCTCTCCTTACCCTTCTGGTTCATTCCCTAAATAATAATGTTTCTGAGTTCTTGGGCTATTCAGAAAAAAAAAATAAAGACTGCAAACAATCTTAAACTTTACCCCCCCTTGTTTTGCTGAGTGACTTTGTTTTTTTTTTTTTAAATAAGTATTTGTAACTAATCTGACTAATCTGCCCTCACCGTGTACAGTCAAATTTATTTTGCAACCATGAAATTTTTGGCTAAAAGAGAAATATTCCCATATCTTTTGTCAATTAATTTCTTTTTATCATTTATCTCTATACCTAATAATCTAATTAAGTAATTTATATGTTCACTTATCATTACTTTTCTTTTTTTCTTTTCCAGAAAGGCAGTATAACCTTAACTCTAGATATTACTATCTCTGGTACTTTTTTTCTTTTTTTTATCATTCTGCTCACTCAGTTTTTGACTGCGTCTTTATCATAGTACTTTGTACAGTGAGTCTTTAATTTATGCCATTCAGTATATAGCCTTTATTTTATGACAGATGTGTATTTTGTATTTTCTCACTAGCTTTCCAACCACCCTATTTCTCATCTACCACTTTCATCAGGCTCAGGCCAAAGAAGTCCTTGTCCTTCATCACAATTGATTCTGATGATAATTAATGAAAACATAAAATTTCATTCATTTAAGATTATCTCTGCATTTCCTTTCAGTTTCATTCCATGCAAATCTATATGGATATTGTGGGAAACAAAATACATAAGCAGTGAGAACATGTGCTTTCCAAGTGCAAGTCTGTTAAATGACTTGACTCTTGCCTCAGTGTAACTGGACTGTCTTCAACAGTAAAACAAGGGTGTTTGAACAGGCCTTTAATTTCTGGTTATGCTATCTAGAATCCCAGTTTTCACCACTGGGGCCTCTTGACCAGACGTATAAACTATATGATGCATAACAGTGTCATGCATCCTAAATATCATGCATACTGAGAAAATATCAGTGGGATATATAAAGACATGTAAAATGCTCATTTTAAATAATAAAAAAAGATATTAGATTCCAACATTGAGATTGTAATAATAATAATTGGGGTTCTAAATTAACAATTCATAGAAATCTGGTTATTATGGATTGAATGCTTATGTCTCCCTCGCCACAACAAATTTATATGTTGAAACTCTAACCCCCAAGGCAATGATTTTAGGAATCTAGGGCCTTTCGCAGATTAGTAAGTTTAGATGAGGTCATGAGAGTAGAGCCATCTTGATAGGATTGGGGCCTTTATAAGAGGAAGAGACGTCAGAGCTCTCTTTGCCACGTTTGGGTACAGGGTTGTCTGTAGCTAGGGCAAGACCTAACTGTGCTGACGTCCTGATCTTGGATTTCCTAGCCTTCCAAACTGTGAAAAGTAAATGTATTTAAGCTACTTAGTCTGTGGTGTTTTGTTATACAGACCAAGCTGATTAAGATGCCAAGTTTGGGTTATTTCTAAGAAATTATTATTTTAAAGGCTTATCATTTATGTAGGTCAGGTTGACATTTTAACTTTTAAAGCTATATTTGCAGTAATCCCCATATTATGAGCCTGCAAGTATGATAGTTACTATCAGATAAGTGTGGATTTTTGGGTCATAGTACGATGGCCAAAGAACTGGGGGGTCCTCAGACCATGAGAAAAGCATAAGGCACACATCACCATGTGTAAGGAAAGTCTATTTTTTTAAATTCCTTTTCTCCTCTTTTTCCTCCTCTTTTTTTTGTTTTGTTCTCATTTGTAGTGAGTTTGAATACTAATAACACTAATAACTTCAATTTAATCCATTTGCTTAATTCTCTTCAATTCATTCTAAAAATGCAGAGAAATTTCTGGAACCCTGAAGTGTGGCCTCTTGGTTCCATGAGCAATTCTTCCTTATGTTCCCTTTAAGTAATTTGCTATTTTATCAGCAATTCATTGCAGCATCAACTGAATGCAGGCTTCTGCCACACCACTGAGAGGTGTGATGGTGTCCTTGGTATGAGTAACATATCAACGTCATCCTGCCTCCCTGCGAATAGGAAACTCAACACTGTTCATCAGTTCCCACATCTTTCATTCTAGTTTATAGCCTTCTACCTGGTCTCGTTGCTTCTAATCTTGCCCCACATCACCCCATTATCCACTCTTTAGTAAACAGTCATAGCACTTTCTGTTTAAAAATGTAAATCATACTATGGCATTTCCCTGCTTAGAAATATTCAGACTACCCTCACAGAAAAATATCCAGTGTCCTCACTTTGTTCTTTAGAGGCTTGTGTAATGTGGCTGACCACCATTCTAGCATTGTATTCTTCTCTCTCGCTATGTTCCTATCACACTGGCCTTCTTCCTGTCCTGAACACTCCAAACAAGGTTTTGTATCAGGAACTTTGCACTTGCTCATCCTTCTGTTTGCAATGTCCTTACTCTATACATATTTTCATGTTCGTTTCCTGTTTTCCCCCATTATAAAGTAAACTCCATGCGAGTGTTGTGACTTTTCTTTTTTCATTTTAATTACTAGACTAGTGCCAGGTATATGAAGGTTAAGGAATTAATAAACTGAAAATAACAGGATTTCTCAACCTGGACAATTTTGACAGTTTGGACCAGATAATTCTTGTGGCAGGTGGTGGTGTACTGTACCTTGTAGGATGTGTGACAGTATCCCTAGATGCCAGTGGACTCCTAACAACCCAAAATATCTCCAGACATTCTCAACTATCTGCTATGGAGCAAAACTACTCCCCAGATGAGAGACACTGGAAGAGAATAAATCAAGTATTATGCACTTATCCAGGTGCTGCTGATATTCTGTTGCTATTCCACAGCTATACTGTTTCTACTAATTATGATATATTTCTTCTTCCAGGATCCTTTCTTTCTTTCTTTTTTTCCCCCTGATCAATACTATCCAACAACCATGTTATATTGAAATTTAAAGAAAAGTATTGGTTTGATATTGTCATGCAGAAATATATATTTTAAAAACAACCATCATAACATCTGCCCATTTCTCTCCCTAAATCTTAAACATTTACTAAGAAAATTCCAATATAATTATTTACTTCAAAATGTTCAGATATTTGTCCCCTTTCTATCATCCCAATGCCTTGAACTTTCAGAACTTGCTATTAAACTTCTCACTTGGATATTAATAGCTTAATATACCTAAAAGAATTTCTTCTCCAATTTATAACCTGACCCAATCCCCCCATGTTTGAAGTTCCAATATCTTCCTTGCTATGGAAGAAATAATTTCTCTCATAACTAGATTTTACTTGCTGCTTTGACTGTCTCGTGACCAGGGGTTCTTTACTGTGTTCTTTGCCAAAGTAGCAGGAAGATGTGCCTAGAATGAGCTCATGGCTGATTGTTCCTTGAATATCTGTAGACTCTGAAGTCATAACATTTCTCTTATTGCTATCACTGCTAATTAGTTTCCTCTTTTTTTCCTGATTACTCTGGCTAGAGGTTTACCAATTTTGTTGATTTTCTTAGAGAACCAGCTTTTTGTTTCATTGACTTTTGTATATGCTCTTCTTATTTCTGTTTTATTGTTTTCTGCTTTAATCTTTATTAATTTCCCTGTAGGGGATTTCTGTTTTTCTTTCTTTTATTTTTTAAGTTTTATGCGAAGAGGATAAAAAAAAAGTTATTCTAGGAATTGGAAATATCATGAACAGAAGCATGGTGTTAAAACATAGCAAAGAGAGGAAGACACAATTTTTACCTGGAATATATATCTTAATATATCAATTGTGAGAGGTGAACTTGCATAATTTGTGAGACACAAAGGAAGGCTTTAGAATCTTACATTAGACTTTATGTGATAGGCTTTGTTAGTGGTAGTGCTCCCCCACTCTTGTATTTAAATAGACAATGACATGATGAAGCATGCTTCTAAGAAGATTAGTCTAGGAAGAAAGTACCTGATTGATTAAAGATCGTAGAGCCCAGATGGAAGAGATGGATTAGGAGGTAGTATCAATTATGGGACATTTAGCTTTAGGTCACAGAAAACCTAACTCCACTTGAAAGAGTGGGTAGAGGGGAGGAATATGAATTGAATTTATCAGATCACATAATTAAAATATCCACAGATAAGCTGAATTAAGAAATGATAGTTTTGAGAGCTTAAATGATGTCATCAGTGCTAAGTTTTCTCTGGCATCTGTTTCACCTTGCACTGGCCCAACTCTACAGCTCCACATCATCACATTTGTTGGTTCCAGACTTTCCTCTGTGGGTGACAGGATGCTTAAAGGAGCTCGAGCATCAATTTCTCTGAGATTCATTTCTAACAGTAAAGAATAGACACTTCTAGACTCATTCCCAAATTACTAGGCTTTATTCTGATTGGCCAGCAGAGATCATGGGCTCACCCCAGAACATCCATTCTGGTCAGGTGGATGCACTGCTTCATTTGACCACATCTGAGTCATGCATTCACCCACATGACATAGGTGAAATGTTTACCTTCGATTTCATTCGCAAGATTAGTTAGTTTATCCCAAGGCAACTTTTAATGCAGGATTTTATGTTTTGTAGTGAGGGAAACAATATTATTTGTGAGGTGGGAATATTTTACTGAATTTTCAGTCACAAAAAAAAATATTTAAAAGACTCGATTTTAGGTTTAAGGCTTTCAGTATAGTTTTATTAAGTATTCCAGAACAAACTGCATGTGACAAATTTCTTCTCCCTGAGAACTTCACAACATACATTAGCCCTTGGAATCAGGAGTTTATAATGGGAACACTGATGCTACCTTAACTTTGCTAAAGTGAACTGTGCTGCTGTGATAAGAGGAAAATGTATGTTTGCCTTTGGAAGACTCATCATCTTTCTAAATCATGATTAGTTGGTGGCAGGACAATATAACACCAAATCGTATGCTAAGATAGCACAGATTTGAAATATGAATCTTTTGCCAGTGCAAGAGATGAGGATGACAGTTGTAATCTCTTCAGATTCATAATTTACTAAGTTGTAGGCAGGTTAGCAATGATTGATCATCTCTGTGCAGGGTGTAGGCAATTTCGAAATCATTTTATTGCATTACACAAGCGTGAGTATAACAGTTTTAGGCTGTACTTATCTCTCCCTTAAGCCAGGTAGGCTTACCTCTAGAAATTAAATATTTACAAGGGGATCCTATTGCCATATATATCTCTGCTGTACCTTATTTTACATATCACATATTATACAATGGATTGTTTATGGTGTGAAAAATATTCTGTTATTGCGAGGACATAAAACATTTAACTATAGAAAGAAGTATGGCAAAGAATTATGGGTTTTGCTTTCAAATAGTGAAATGAGATTTATAACTGCCTCTGTAGTCAACAAGGAGCAATTTGAGATGAGATTACTCAGGGCATAGTATCAGAAGCAGAAAGGCTGAACTTGCTCCCTATAATAAACTAAAAATCTATTGTGGTCTAATATAGCAAGAGGCGTTTTACATTCAGAATCATCAAGGAAAAACGTATGAAGATAACTGAACAATATAGATAAAGGGATTCTCAATGATGTCTTCATATAGGCATCTGCTTTATTGTCACCTAGAGTAAGTATTGTCGGATTTGTGTGGCTTGGAACATAGCCAAGGAACTATCCTTGGAAATACCAAAGGACATTTCCTTTTCCCTCAGATGCTTTTCTTTCTTACCTGATTCTCTTGGAACTGTCATTTTTAGGTATGATTGTGTGATGAATCAGAATTTAACAGCCTTAGCTAAACCTATATCAATTTGAAAGCATACATGAAGGATTTATCATTGTTAAAATATAAACCAAAGCATATTACATTTTTTGAGTTTGAGGAAAAAAAAATGTGTTCAAATGCATTGGCACCAAATTGTAAATGGTTAGGAGTATTCAATGGACAGAAACTCTGGGAGAAAGATTTTAGAGAATATATGGGGGCAAAGTAAGAAAATCATTGATTACTTATAGTTTAAAGCCTAGTTGACTGCAATTGGCTATCTTTAGGTCTTAATTTTAAGGTCCTGAGGCATTTACAGGCTTAGATTTTTGTTCGCTTATATAAGTCACTATACCAGTAGAGCTTCATGAATCTAAAAATCTCCTTGTTTAGTTAATATAACACACTCACTGGGGAGACACTCTGCCCCAAACCTTCACCCTTCTATAACCACAGCCCCTAGGTGTCTGGAGGAATGAAAAATAGGAGGTAAAGATTAATTAGCTGTAGAGATTTAGAAGGTATGATTACCTACATAATATTATATTATACCACAGAAATTAAGTAAGGGGGTGGAGAAACTTTTCTCCCTCCATTTTAAGGTTCTCTTGGCTGGTCTAATTAAACCTGCATGAGCCAGATCGAGAAAAAAAATGACCCAATTTAATTATATATGTGCATATGGGAACCTCACATACATGAGAGATTCAGAGATAGAAGGGAAAATGAGCTCTGATAGCTCAGGGTGGGGTAGGATGCCTTGGCACTTTAGAGGGGAGGAAGATCTATAATCTATAATCTGACATTCTGCCAATATTGGTTAGTTATATTGATTAATGACTGAATATGTAAATCAACATCTAAGACATAGGTGGAACATAATTTTATTTCCAACGCATTTATTAATTAGGGAGAATTCATGTTAATGACATGGATACCAGTGCCATCATAATCTACTTGACCACTGCCTTTAATGTAGCAGCACCTAATTGTTTTCTGGGATAAAATAGAAATAATCTGAAACATGAAAATATCGGAACAATATGATTAAAATATTAAATTAAGTGAATATTTAAGGACAGATTATACTAGAAACTTTGGGGAAAAAACTTCACTAAAACTTACAGTGTTAGTTTCAATTAAACTTGCTTTTTAAATTAATTCATCTTCTGATACTACTTATTTAGTACAGTAGAAAAGACTGTTGTTACAAGTGAAATTCCAGATTTTACAATATCCATGTATTTCAACTTGAGAGGTTGAAGAAGGAAATGCTATATTTTTATGCAACATATATGTTTTCATAAAATTTGTTGAGGAGTTCCCACGAGCCCTGCTTGAAAATTCCAAATGAATTAGAATGACAAATAGTAACTATAATGTACATGGAAAATATTTTCAATTATATTACATTTGCTAAAACTATTGTACACAGAAAGCTTTAAGAAGATACAAAGAAAAACACAGGAAATAAACATTATTCCATCTCAGTTAACATAAAAATCTTATAAATTAAAAATTAAAAACTATTCAAGGGAAAACAATTAAATAGATGGATGTAGTAAAGAATAACTATTAAATTTTCTATGTCCCTAGGGGTTTTAGGCATGACATATTATGAACAATATTGGCTTAGAAATCAAATAAATTTTTTAAAAATGAGAAAAATAACTTACTTTATGTAATTGCCTGTTCCAGTTGTTGGCCTCCTGCCTTCTTTCTACCATGCTCTAGTAAACTGTATTTTAGAAAAGGGCATAGTATTGTAACATTTCATAATATAACAAGATTACATATTTGTACAATGCTAACCATGGCATACTTCTCAACTATTGCTTATAATGAATTACATTTTTCTTTTAAATCTTTAGTGTATGTTTTCCTATTAGGCAAACCACAAACTAAAATGTGATGGATAAATATATATATGATTGACATTTTCTTTGTGAAAGTAGATGATGAAATGTTAGAACCAATTGTAAGGGTTCTAACAAGGGTAATTGTAAGACAATTATTACAAGTCACATTGGTAATGTTCGAGAAATTTAGTATTAAATTTTATTTAGAACAACCTGTTTTATAATGTCTAAACACTTTTTTAGACATAAATCTGATATATCAAAACCACAATTTTAACAACTATGACAAACAGGGAGTAGAGTGAGTTTGGGAAAATTCTTTTAGGATTTAACCATCTTAAATCAAGTTGCAAATGTAAGAATGATATTGAGAATATTGATTTACTGCCTTATTCAGTAGTAAACATATAAGAAACCATGCTAAGTGTAAGGGAAGATTGTGAAGGTATTAGTAAATTCTTCTTGCTTGAGAAAATAAGTGATCATAACTTAATGCCTTCATATTTTTTTTAAGCTAAAAGGCTCACATCTTCAAAACTAATGTAAAGTGATCACCAAAGCTTTTCAAGTCACCTGAAATACTTTATTTTAAATTTTTTAATTTTAGGTCATTGGTTTATTTAGGTTTAAATGCTCATTGTATGTGTCCTGTTATAAGTTAACTTTGCCAGGCCATTGTACCCAGATATTTGATTAAACATTATTCTAGATGTATCTATGGAGATAAGTTTTAGATGAAACAACCTATAAATCAATAGACTTTACTAAAACAGATTACTCTCCACAATATGGGTAGTCCTGGTACATTCATTTGAACGCCTTAATAGGAAAAGACTTATGTTTCTGGAAGAGGGAATCTAAATCAATCTCTCCTTTGGAGAACCCTTACTAATACAATATACTGTGGAGATAGTACAGTTGTATTCTGCAAACAGCACTTAATCACTGAAAGTACCATGAAAAGTCAGATGTGGGTAGGTGATATCTTCAGTATGATTAGTTTTATCTTAAAAAAAATGGACTAGGAGTTTGCATGTGAGTGATTTGTGAAAAATTTTCCAAGTTTCATTATGGAATTATGTTTCATTTTTATATGAATAGTGATATTTGATAAAGTTGCACTGCATGGAAGCAAGTAGAAATTATTTATGATAAGGGGATACTTTTAATGGTTTTAGATGATTTAATAATGTTTCTAAATTGCCATACTTCTAAAAGTAAGGCCTTAATCTAAATAGAACTTTGTGCATGAAGAATTATTTTACAAATAGAAATGTGAGTTTATTTTATTTCGTCCTTTTAGGCTACTTAGTTTTAGGGAAAAAATATCATACAACTCATTTATTCTAAGCTTTATTCAGTTCAAAAATATATTACTAATTTGTCCTACTTAAGAGGAAATTACATTCTTATTAAGCAAACCTTTTCGCCAAGCAGATCAAAGTATTTCTGTGTTTGAGGTATTCCATTGAACAAAAATCCTAGGAACCACATTCCACCTGTTCCTACTTACCCTTTCACCAAAACTTCACCGGAATTAAAAGGATGGATAACAACTGTGTTTGATCACACATCAGAAAAGGACATCATAAGTAAATTAAAACAGATAAAACAGATATTGTATAAAACAGATATTGTCATTTGCATATGTAACCTATGGTGACTATTAAATATTCTCTTTTATTAATCTAGGTGTTCTTGATCAACCCGCTGAATTTCCCTGTATTTTACACATGTGCTACTATCAGAATAACCAAAAAATTAGAAACTTGAAAGTTTTTCTAAAAGGAAATAATCATTTGAATAAACACAGGTATATTGAGGACCCACTGTGTAGTACAAATAAAATCTTAAATATTTTTATCACTTAATTCTATGCATTCAGAATATTCTATATATAATATAAAATTTTCCTCTCAGATAATTACTTAATCTCCATCCATCTGTCTATCTATTTATCTATCTAGGCATGCTAGTAATACTTTAGTTCTTTTACCTATTAAGATAATTAATGTAGGTTACTATGTTTTCAACTACATGTTTAAATCAAAGTACTTTTTCATCCTATTTTCTTTTAACAAAAAAAAATCAAGTGCTATCATTGCGAAATTGCCATATCATTTTGGAAAATATTAAATGTGACATGACTGCCTTCTATAGTATTTGAACAGTGCTCTAGCAAATAGTTATTTCTCTTACATTAAGTTGAACTACACAGTGGCTCCTATTAAGAATTGAATTTTATGTGGGTGATGACTGTTAAGCCTTCCAAAGCTTAGAGTCTAGTTCAGAGGTGAATTATTCTTCATCATGTACAAACAAATGTTTGTAAAGGTTTCATGACATGAGTAGCAGACTCAGGTAGAGCCAAAACTTGCCTTGGCTCAAGGTAGGTTCAAAAGGAACACAAATGGTACTGAAAAGAATTGTTTAATGCATTCTCCTAAAAACATGATAAGCTCTAGTCATCATGGCCCCATCAGTGCCACAAATCTAAAAACTAATCTTAGTAATTTCTGTTCTTTTGTAAAGAGAAATAAATATATATAGCTATTAAAATTTAAATGAAATAAAATTAACTGAATTTAAAAATTGATCTCAGTTACTGAGCAAACCACATTTTAAGTGCTCGATAGCCACATGTGGATAGTGGCTACTGTTTTGGACAGTGCAGAATAGAATATTTTTCTTGAGCCCATTTTTTTTAGTAAAAAATTTTGAACAGTAATTCACATTTATGTAACACTTTGACATTTAGAAGTGTTTTCTCATATATTAAGTTTTATTTTGCTCTCTCAAACTTGAAGTTCAAGAAAATTCTATATGGCCAGTGAAAGGCAGAGCGATGAATCAGCTGAAGTATGCCGATTCCAAATGAGAAGTGGACAACTTCCCCTGAATATTTCACATTTTCATTCCTATAACTATAAGCAAGGGTAAGAGGCAAATCTTAAAAAAAGAAGAAAAAGAAAAAGAAACTCTTAAACATAAGTATAACATCATGTGTAGATATCCTCAAGATGATTATTCTGAAAAACACACCTTTTCTATGTATAGATTTTTATATTTATTAGCGATGCAATATTAATTTTTTGTCATATCTTACATGTTTATAGTACTTAGCTGCATTAATTTGCTTTTAGAGTTCATGCTCAACATAGAATGGTTATGCCTTTGTTCCTGAAAGAAGTGAGAAGCCAAAAATTTTATCACAGATTTCAGTATATTATTTAGCTTTTTTTTGCAACAATTACTATACAGGGATTAATAATTATAATTTCTGAACCTAATAATTTATGCATTAATATTTGGTCCCTGTCATGTCTTTAATTTTTGCAATTAATTGTTTTAATAACGAAAAGGTTAATTGTGCTATTCATCAGAATTGCTTGCTGTGAAATGGTAGACAAATAAAAACCTTATAGATAAAGGGCATACTTACTAATCAAGCCTGTCATTTCTTTAGAAACTAAACTTGCGGTGACAGTTTAATAAATTTATTTAATTTGTGAGATCGTGGGGTTCAGAAAAGTTCCTGCTAAAGCAAATGGAGCTGTAACAAATTGTCAGATTTGTATTTGCACTCAAACATTTTCAGAGACGCATGTGTTTATATATGTCTGGGTGTATATATAGGTACAATAAGCACCCATGTACACCGTGAATGCTTATTCATTATCTATAACCTAGAAGACCAAGATTTTGTTTAGAAGCATAATCAGAGACCAAGCCTCTTAAAATTATTAGTGTGTGATATACTAGCTAATATTGTAACATTCTTATAATGACTATAAAGCTAGTGAACATTATTCTTACTGACATTCCTCTAGATAATGATGATACTTATATGTCAGTTAAGTAACCTCTCAGCTCTAGAAAAGTGCTAGAAAGATTATGGAGTAGTATAATTTTCAGACATTTAAAACAGTGGTGCATAATGTCTCTCTCAAGCCTACTGATGTGAACATGCGTTTAGGAATGCATATTAAACAAACTAGGGGTTTGTTTTTCTTTCAAAAAATATAAACATCAGAAAATAAGTAATAAGAGTGACTGACTTCAAACATTTTGTTTTAATATCACTGGCTTTTACCTGCAAAGTTACCTCATGGCTACAAACTGGTCATGAAAACACCAACCATTTTATCCATATGTTAGACTCCAGATAGGGAGAGAAAATTAATGGGACAAATTTCAGCAGAAGCACCTTTTTAAAAAGCTTCTTTGGAAGACCCACTGAATGACTTACATTTATATTTTAATATCCACATGTATATAGCACACATATCACTCCCCAAGAGGGATCATCCTAAAGTGTCATGCAGTTACTACATGTCCCACAAATTCCAGGACGTGACTTTGATGTATGATCTTCCCTACTGGGGTCAGACAGTATGTCTAATAGTCTCATGAGCTACACAGAACCCAGCCCACCAAGATACAATGTGGAGAAAAACCACTATAACAAAATAAAAATGCTCCTTTGGAAAATGGAAAACACTAAGCAATCATTGTCTTTATAAACAATTAAATTGCAATTTCTCTGTTCTAGAAAAATTTTAAGTTAGTCTATATGGAAGCTTTGGTTCTGTCCTCTGTGAGGCTGTTATCAGTGACCTTCCATGGCTAGATTTAGGTCCTGTAGAGTTTCACTGGAGGTGGAACAGTTCACTGCTCATTGTGTCATGTCTAAAGGTGAAGGATGGATTTTTATAGGTTATATCAACAAGACTTGTGTTGTCTTCTCCTTCTCTTTTCTTTTTTCAGTAAATTTTCTTCCAAATCTTAGTAGATTTCTAGTCTGTCTGGTTCCAGTTAGTTCCTCGGTAATCACACCAAAATCTTGTTTTGACATAGTTTTAAATCTGGAAGCTCTTATCATTTATTCCTTATCTTATAAGCTCTGTTTTTAATTACTGTGATCAGCATTATTTTTTGTTCTCTAAGAATTATTCTTTAAGTCAAACGTATCACTCCTAAGCTTTTTTCTTAAACTATCAATCTTAAAAACAATGGCTTGAGTGAGAAGGCAACAGCTTTGTTCTGTCCTTATCGGAAGGCTGGATCCCATTTCTGTCTCTGGCTAATGGTAAATATATTTTTAAAGCTAAACACACTATTATTTAACATTATAGTCCAGGGCATTAGGTTTTTTAGTCATGTATGGCTCCTAGCTGTAAGACATTTAGTCAACATAGATTTCAGGAAAGGAGAAGATAGCAGAATTTTCTTCTAGTTCTGTTTTCAAGATGGTTTGTTCTACTCTATCACTTTTATGAAACATTGCTAAAAGTGGCAAGAAAGGAACATGTAAATGCCAACACATACTCCCTGCCATTTACATCTGTGGTCCAGCTGTTTTCATTTTCTAAATTATGAACTAACCACATCTTGGAAAGATGACCTTTTCCTTTCTTTAAAGGTAATATTGTGTAGTGTCATTTTGAGATTCCTTGCCTTGAAACATGGGTTTTGCCCTTTTGTTGGGCAGCATTGAGTAAAGAGATAGCTCAGTATTTGGGGACAGAGAAACGTGTCTTATTAATGCCACAAGAAAGCTGATTGCCTTACAGAAGCCATCACATTAGTAAACAGTGAGTAATTTCCTAACTTCTAAGGAGTAATAGTACCGGTTTTTAACAGAAAAGTTTGATTGCTAAAGGGGAAGGAGAGGGTATACTTACAAGTTCAACCCATTCATGAGCAGAGTGTTTTATTCCCCCATATATGTGTTACCCATTTAATCATTCAGTGAACAGTCATTGAACTCTATTATATGTCAGGCACTTTAATAGTGTTGGAAAAACAAGGATGAAACAAAATTAATGCAATCCTTGTTCTCATAAACTCTAAAAAGTTGCATGGTAGGCAGGTAAAATTTTAATTTGAAAAAGAAATTCATGTAGTAATAAGAAAATTGGAAGAAACTAACATGGTGCTGAGATACCGATAGTAAACATTTTTGGATGTCTCTCTTGTTCTAGTCTCTCTGTTCTAAATGCTTTACTTTATTAGCTTATTTAACCCAACAGCCCTTGAAAGCTTTATTATCATCTCCATTTTATAAATTGAGAAAGTAAGGCATAGAAAAACAGTGTGGCTCACAACCACAGTTATTGATGGCAGAATAGATGTTAATACTGTTACTTTAATACAGAGCTTATGTTCTTAGTCATTACACTACATTTCCTTCTCGAGACAATAACCAGAGAAAACTTATTTTAGAGAGAGAAGAAAAGCAAAGGTAATATTTAAGCTAACACCTAAGGATGAGAAGGAGTCAGCCAAAAGAGAGTGGGAAAATATTTCAGGCAAATAAAACTGTATGGAAGAGACTCTCACGCCAAGAAAGACTATGTTCTGTTCAGAAAACGGAAACAGACCAGTATGTTTGGAGAATTGTGAACAAAAGAGGCAAGTGATGATGAATCATACAGAATTTTTAGGCCATGATAAAACTTTAGATTTTTATTCCAGGTGCAAAGAGAAGCTATTGGAGAGTATTAAAAAGTATTTTCACCTTCTAAACAGTGCTGTCCTTTTCAAGGTATTTTGAAGTCTTTGGAACACTGTAGCAGAAGGGTTAAAAATAAGACAGTCTCTTAAATATGGCATCTGGTCATTCTATTCTTCCTAGAAAATCAAATCAACATGATTTCAAGTATTTTCAGAAAAAAAGACACTTTAAGTTGAAATCCTTTCATTCATACACATCCGTCTTTTGCCTTGCGCCTTCTCAGTGGAATGCATAGCCACAAATACTATGTGTTTCTTCAATCAGAGAGAAAGAAATGAACAGATGGGAGATCAAAGGAGCAGCTGAGCGGAGAATCTGGCAGAAGTATGCAGCAATTTAAAGGTGGATGAATAAAAATTTGGGGGACGAGTATAGAGATTATAAAAAATGACTCCTAGTTTCCATTGTGTAGATATTGGAATATTCTGTGATCTTTTCTGATAGGAACTGGTATAATGGGTATGTGGCCGAGCTTTCTAGTAGATATCCGAAAAAATAGCTTTTTAGTAAGTACTTAGTGTGATACCTTCTTCTGGAGAAGTACAAATTTGTTGAATTATTTTGAAATAAAGTAGAAAAAACTAAACAAACAAATCTTTTATATGAAACATTATACACCTAGTCTGAAACATGTGGCTTTATTGCTTGGGAGCTAATTAGAGAATGTACTCTTTTAATTAGATCCATTTACCACTACCCCCCGCCCACATCTAGCAGGGATTTCTACCAATGATACTATGAAATGAGAGTTTTTAAATGAAAAACATACTTGAAGGGCAAAGTCTGCTTAGACTATTGAGTCTAGTTATCACTAATCTCTTTCTGCCCATTGTATTGTATCCTTTGTTGCCTTCATTAATTATTATTATATGTTATTTTTGTAGACACATTCTCACATCATCTGAAGGTAGAAATTACTTTATTCATCTTTCTGAGTCTTAATATAGCACTGAGCATATACTCAATAACTGTTATGCAAATAGCACTATTGCTTACAGTATAAGACAAATAAATAAGATAGTAATTTAAATATTTCCAGCTCTAAAATTCCTGCTATTTTAGGTTTCATAAATATGGATGCAAATATTACTTATTGATTTTTAATATATGTAAAAAGTAAATCAGAGTTTTTGGAAGCAAAATCCATTCAAGTATTTTTCTAATTCTAATTTGCACACTTCTCTCCAAGATGTTTTAGGTAAAGAGATTGTTTTAGCATTTCTTCTTTGAACTGTTAAACATATGTTTATTACTGCTCATATCTTATTTTCTATTTATTCATGTAAAAAGTTTAAAATTTAGTTACTTGGAGAAGGGAACTTCCATAATTTTTAGAGACTATCTACCCCCACCCGCTCCCCCCCAAAATACAGCTAACTTCATACTTAATGATGAAAAACTAGAAACTTTTCCTCTAAGAGCAGGAAAACAGTGAGGATGTCCTTTCTCACAAGCCCTTTTAAATATTATTCTGGAAGTTCTAGCTAAATCAATAAGACAAGAAAAATAAAGGGGAGGCAGAAATAAAACAGCCATGCTTTGCAGATAACAATTGATTGCATAAAAAAATATGGAAAAAAATAGCCCCCAAACTCCTGGAATTAATAAGTAATTGGAGCACTATTTCAGGGCACAAAGGTAGTATAGACACTAAATTGCTTCCCTGTACACCAGCAATGAACAAGTAAAATTTGAAATTAAAAACATAATATAATTAATTAATAATATAATTAATATTAGAATTTTTACAAATGAAATACTTAGGTTTAAATATTAAAAATATATATGTATAAGAGCTATAGGAGGAAAACTATAAAACTTAATAAAATAAATTAAAGAACTAACTAAATAAATAGTCCATATTCATGGTTAGTTTTTTTTTTTTTTCCCAACATGGTCTATAGAGTTAGTGCAATCCCAGAAATTATTTTGTGAATATCAACAAACTGCTTATAAAGTTTATATGAAGAGGCAGAGGACCCAGAATAACCAAGACAGTTTTGAAGAACAAAATTGGAAGACTGATACTACCTGACTTCAAGGCTTACTATATAAAGCAACAATGATCAAGGCAGTGTGGTGTTAGTGAAAAAATAGACTAATGAATCAATGGAACCGAATACAGAGCCCAAAATAGACCTATGCAAAACAGTCCACTGAACTTTGATGAAGGAGCAAAGGCACATGATACATTGGAGAAATGATAATCTTTTCAACAAATGGTATTGAAACAACTGGATATCCACATGCAAAAATAAAAATCTAGACATAGACTTTATACTGTTCACAGAATTAACACAGGATGAATCATAGACTTAATCAGATAAAAATCTGATGGCCTTGGGTTTAGCGATTAATTTTTATATACAACACCAAAGCAACTGCTCTGTGAAAGACACTGTCAGGTGAATGAGAAGACAAGCCATAAACTAGGAGAAAATATTTATGGAAAACATATATGAGAAAGAATTTTTATTCAAAATATACAAAGAATTATTAAAGTTGAACAATGAGAAAGAAAAATTGGCAAAAAAAATTTTCAAATAATTATATGAAAAGATGCTCCACACTATATGTCATCAGAAAGTTACAAATTAAAGTAATAATGAGATAAAACTACATACCTCTTAAAACGGTGGAAATGCATAACACTGTCAGTATCAAATGCTGGCAAGGATGTGGAACAATAGGAGCCTGCATTCATTGTGGGTGGGAATGCAAAATGGTACAATCTCTTTAAAAGCCAATTATGCAACTTCTTACAACATTAACCATACTCTTATCACATGATCCAGAAATTGTGCTCCTTGGTTTTTACCCTAATGAATTGAAATGTTGTGTCCACATTTGTATGCAGTAGATCTAAGTCTCTATAAATGTGTCTGATCACTTCTGTTTTACTGTGCTTTTGACTCTCATTCACACTATGTTGTACACGGTTATTTTCAATAAGGACTTTTTGAAATTAATTATTATTTACGATGCCTATTCTATTTTGAAGTATAGAACCATCCAACATTTCAACCTAGGTAAAAAAAAAAAAAACTATTTCATAATCATTACTTTAATCTAAAAAAATCAATATGGATGATAATGATAGCAATTTATATTTCGGAGCAGTATAGTTTTTTTTTTTTTTTTAGAGTACAAGGCGAATCAATGTTAATTTGCACCTGATAACAGTATTCTGAGATCCTAGTTGCTTTCTAACTAGCTGGTCTTCAGCCTCAGTTAAAGCACACACACACACACACACACACACACACACACACACACAGAGAAAACTTTCTGTAGACTGTCACTAGCTTAAATATAAGCAAATATATTGTTGCTCTCACTCCATAGCAGATCCATAGAACACTGTTTTAGTACTTACTAAACTGATGATTACAAAGCAAAGATTTTTTTTTTTTTTCGTGTTTACAGAGTAGGCTGAGTGAAGGAGGGACATGTGTGGAAATGAAAATGAAAATGCCATTTAGAAATCATGTCTCAGCAAAGTAGGCCAAGTTAAATGTTGGTTTTTAATAGCACACTACTAATTATGCTTTTCTCTCTGTCCTCTACTGCTATGTACTTACATAATCCATTTAAAAAAATAGAACTTTTTGACATTTCCTAATATTTTAAAGTGATAAACTGAAATTTCCCTTTGGAAAGCATAATTGTTCGTAAAAAAAGCTGCTATATTTTTCTACTATAAAGATGCATTTTAAGCACAAGCAGGATACTTTATGTCTTAGATGTTCTTGTGCATCAGTTAAATTAGAATGCTTTGATATGTTAATTATTTATCATTTTAAATTATGCATCTTCTAAAATTAAAGAAACATGTAACCTATAATTTATTATTCATTTAGCATGAAAACGTGTTTTTATGTGGCTCTTTCTCTTCTAGGTACAGAATTTCTGTATTGATTTAAAACTTATCAACATATGGCTTCAAGTACAGAGTAGAAATATTCAGTTTTTTAAAAATGCACACACAAAACCTCTTTTTTTTTTGTCATGGAATTGTATCATTTCAATGTCTTCATGATGACCTAGGCCTGTGTCATTAGAGATATATATGGCTAGATATAGACATAGACACAGACATGGATATAGATATCAATGCATCAATATGCGTATTTAGTTTCTATGAAAATAAACACTGAGATTCAGATAAATGCATTAAATTTATAGCAAGTCGAAGTGAATAGAGGGTTTTCTATAATGAAATACATAATTAAATAACACCTTTTTTACAACTAACAGGCAAGATTCTACGTTCTTATCTATCTCCAGTTTGCACTGAAAGGAACCATGTAACTGGAAAAATGCAACATCCTCTACCTTATTGTTCTATAAACGAAAAATTAGTCTAACTCACCATCTAATCCCTTACACAAATTAACAGGGCACACTTTGTTTTAATCATTGACGTGTATATTAGTGATCACCCAACAAAGAGAACAGTAAATGCATATACGAAGAAAAAGTGCTTCCTAGGTGGGGACTTTTTTATTTAGAAGTATTTATACAAAAATTTAAGAGACAAAACAGGAATGGCTTTTCTGCATTATGGTTTCCCCTAAACTTTGTTTAATGCCATATACGAAGTCATCACCTTCCTTTGTCACACAAATCTTCCAGAAGAAAAAGATACCATACTTGCTGAATCCTTACTAACCATGAACACTAACTATTACAGTCTATTTATATTTCATATATTTTAGAGTAATTATCTACAAATTAAACTTTAGGCATTTTTAACAGGGACCTTTACCATTCTAATGTGATTATAGCTTTGTCATTTCTAAAGTATATCTATGCTGAATATATTTTCAAACCCAAAATAGAATCAGATAATTGCAAGTGTGAATACTTATGTGGAAAATGGAACAGAAAGTTTGGCATTATAACTAATTGGAAATCCAGGACACAATATATTTATCTATACCTTCTACACATTAAAAAATTGTTTTGCAGATACTAGGTTCAAACTTCAAGGAATTTCTCCAATATGGAGTTTTGAGCACTGTCCCAAATAATTTGAGATGCATTTTTGGGTGAGGTAGACTCTAGAAAGACTTTAAAGTTTGTTTACTACAGCGCATAACCTGAAGGATACATTGAGAATAAATGATGAGGTAGAATGGAGATGTGTATGTGACAGGCAGACTCTAGTATGCCCTGAATGATCCCTACTCCCTGACATTCACATCTTGGTACAATCTCCATTCACACTTAACAAGTGTTTTCTATATAACAGAATCTCATTGAAGTGATAGAATACCACATTCAGAATCAGGTTATATAAAGACTATGGCACCATCTTGGGTGCTCTCTTTTTTCCATCTCTCTTCCTCTCTGTCAGATGTTGTGCACTGGGCTTGAAAAATGCCATGTTGTAAGAAGCCGTGTGGAGACCAAAAAGCATTGTAAGGAACAGAGGCCTTCAGTAAAAACCCCAAGAAGAGCTAAAGCCTGCCTAAAGCCATGTAAGTGGGCTTGGAAGTGAATCTCCCATCCTAGTTGAGCCTCAAATGAGCACAGAGCTATGTGCTCCAGGTTGACTAGGGCCTCATGGTAAACCTTGAGCCAGAGATGCCTGGTTAAATTGTGGCCATTTCTGACCCACAAAAACTATGGCATAAAAAATTTAAAAAAAAAAAGTTTATTGTTTTAAGCAACTAAATTTTGGAGTAATCTGTTTCACAGCAAAAAGTAAATAATGTATTAGGCAAAAAGGTAATACTTTACAAAGACAGGCAGGCTGGGATGCTAGAACCTCATGTCTTTCTGTAAATAAACCTGCCATCACCTTGGTGTCTATAGAGGTGAGCAGTTTAACTGCTTTTTAGGCTGGTTGTTCCTGTAAGAATGTTATTCAGTCTTGCATAAAACATTCACCAAATAAACATGTTTTTGTATGCAATACTTAGAAAGAGATGGTCATGTATTAAAGGACCAGTGCCAACCTTAAAAAAATTCTAAGAACAGCAATGTTTTACTGAGTGTATATTTAAATCACCTTTACTGTTTGGAAAATTGAGATTTTACCCTTATATATTCTTGTAAACAGATCTCCGTCATAAGAGAGATTTAGAAAGTTACCTTCGCCAACATTCCATATCTCCCATCATCTCATCATGAAAGATAATAATCATACCTTATAATCTAGACCAATATTACCTACAGCATAAATCATTGTAACATTAAAGCTTAATATTTATTGCCTGTTCTATCTTGCTGCTGACAGTCCTATTAATACGTCACTTAGCCAGCCAAAAAAGCAATACCTCAGTCCTATACAGTACTAGAAAAGATTGAGAAAACTCTTTGTACACAAATCAACTGAAAGTATAACTTATCTGTTTCAGCACAGGAAGATTAAACACATAGTCATAAAAATCCCGGCAATCATGGTAACTGGAGTTGCGGTTGCCTCTATCGCTTTAATAAATCCCTTAAGTACGCTTTCAATCTCTCAACAATTCCTGACAAAGCCCCTGTGCTACTTACTGTGAATCTGCCTCCCTTGAACATCCTGATGGTGAATATTTCATGTGGCTTACCACTTTTCTGGTTCCCTAGTTTAGGGCAAGCAAGAGTTCTGTTTCCTCGTGTTTCTTAATACCTTATTAGTTGAAGATGGATTTGTACTTCCAGCCTTTAGCCACCTAATTTCCTGTTATAGAAGATAAAAATTTTATTTTTGTGAATGATAAATGAGGTGATTATAGTTCACAAATTTTAAGGCCACAGACCATTAACTGAGTCACTCTGAGCACTTGTCACTTTACCCACATCTATGACGTGAAAGGAGGGGGTAGTATCACTCTAATATGATTATTACCACAAAAATTTTCTTGTAAACTTATATGAAAAAATAATTTGAGCAGATAGAAGTCACAAAAACATCATTAAAAAATTAATACTTTCAGAGAGAGTTAAGTGATTGCTCATGTTTAAATTTGGATTTCGAATAGTTACTTACTTTCTATTAATTCTTAGAATCTCTATTATAGTGTCAACTGGATCATCACAAATCACATTAGGAGAGTAAAAATAGGTGGATTTTTTTAACGCTATATATATTTTCATTGAAGATTTATGAGTTCAAACAAAATATCAATATTGAGGCATGTAGAGAAGTAGGCTTAATAGGATGCTTCTCCGGCTGGATATTTTAAGAAAGATCACTTTACTTCAACCTGTTGAGCATGGACCTCTCATTTCTACTTTGAGGATTAGTGACGATGTAAGAAAGGCAAGATTTAACAGTTGCCAGAACGTCTGTTAAGGAATTCCACACTGTGAAAGTCGCCACTCCTAAAACATTAACCCTACCCCTTCTTAATTCCAAATATTCTTCTTATGGAGCCATACAACCCACATGCAAAGTAAATGGGTTTACAAACCCATTTGTCATGCAGATGACAAACTTTGCTGGAAAACTAAGCCTCAGTGTTCAAGAAGTTTTGGGGATTCTTATACTTGCAGTTATAGTCCAACCTCTTGTAATCTCATCTCAAGTCCAATTAGTTTAGCCCATTAACATATGGCCTTTCTCATTATAACATCACTTACATTAAGAGGGCTTTTTATTGTCAGCCAAAGCTAGGCACTATGCACCTTTTTATTGGATGTCAAATGGATGATGAATCTTCTGAATAGGATTCTTTATAATCTCTTCCTCATCATCTCTTGTTTTCTCTATGTCTCATTGGCTTAACACTTTTTATATCTAGGAATTAAGCCTATCGTATTTCTTTTATATGATATAATATAGTTCATTTCTTATTATTCTGTTTATCAGTGTACATTCTGTATATAAAGGTCTTCAATTACTTTAACTTGAATTGCTGATTATTATGTTTATTGTTTCTGAAAAATTCTGACTTAGGTTTAAAATAGTGTGTCAGAAAGATTTTTTAGAATCTCTGTCTTCTGTTCAGTTTATAGAATAGAGTAGATCTGTTTCAAAGAGACTTATCAGTTTCTGTGACTTTTGTTAATGAACATAAAATTGAAGAATTTATCAAAAATTACCTAAAGAATCTGTTGACTGTGTGGTATTCTATGGTTGGGCAGGGTCAGAATAAGGAGCTATGTAAGCTAGCTGACCAGACTGCTCAAATGTAGCACCAAAAGTCCTTGGACTTTTACTTTTTTCTAGAACACTCTTTCCTCTCAGCTGCAATGTGGAGACTAAGCCAAACATTGAGAGTGTGTGCCTTCCTGATACATTATATACATTGACTTGACTGGGACAGAAAGAAAATGATAGAATCTCTAGTTCTGAGGATGTTCTCCAATCCTGAGACTTGGAAACACATGCTTGAAAATAATTAAACAAATCAACTAACCAGCAGAAACAGAAACCATGTTGAAAGTCATCTTTCCTTTGCTCTTTCCTCTGATTTTACCCAAGTTTTGTTCTGTTCTTCCCTTAGGACAGTCATATTATCCCCTTCTCTCTGGCTATTTTTGGTCCACCCTTACGGTACTTCAGTTTGTCTTAATGTCCTTGGATTTTTTCCCTTGCTTATGGAAGAAACCTATATTTTGTACTTAAAAATATTCACTTTTATCTAAAATATTATGAGGCATATTTTAGTTTTCTCTCTACCTCTAAGCATCCAGAACCAAATAAGCTTCACCTTATTTAGGAGCTGAAGTGATTTGGGCAAACTCAGAAATGCTCTAAGAACTGTGAATGGAGCATGTTTCTTCTAGAAATTCAACAGAGAAGTTTGAAATATATAGCCAGCTATTTCTTTACTAAATAAAATATTGAGGTACTTAATAATATTAAATTATAAAAACTTTATTTCTAACCAACTATATTCTGTTTATAAATTACTGTCAGTAAGCAATACATTAAGAGAGTTATACTGAAATCTTAATAGAAACCTAGTCTCACTGAGATCCTTTAAGACAGATATAATAGCAACATTACATAATTCAATAATACAATAAGAACTTTTGCTTATGAGTTGTTTGTTTAGCACTGTGTAGGTGCTAAAGAGAATTAAGTGATCCCATGTAATGTGCTAATTTCTTAGTGTGTTATTATGTAATTGAGATATAACTATATGAATTAGGAAGGTGAGATGAGCTTACTTGCTCATTTAGTCAGGAATATGAAACCAAATCTTCCCACTTTCAAAGCCTTTGCTCTAATCATCACTCAATCTTACCTTGAAAAGATTTTGGGTTTTGTTTGAGACACCTTACACATGGTAAGAGGTCAGTAAATGTTTATTTAATGAATAAATAGAAGAATGAAGGGTAAAGAGAACACATGAATGTAATAATTCTCTACTATGTCCTTGGAATTTGTATGAGGTTTTAAGACTGGTTTACTATATTACTGAATTCTGCCTCAAGATATTCAGTTCTCATCACTCCATCTCTAAACGTGAAGATGAGGTAGAGGAACACCATGCTAATTTGACCTGTTATTGTTTGCTGGTAAGAAAGAAAAAGAGCATTCTTCAATTGGCTAAGTATGTCTTTGTAAAAAAAAAATGCATTTTTTTTTAGAATATAACTAGAATTTATCAGATAGCTGAGATTAAAAGCTGAAAATATTTACTATGGAAATACTGAATCATATGAGAGTCTCAGTTTTAAGCTAATTCCTGCTGTGAGTGTTTTGTGAGAAAGTATTATATAGTTCTATGTCTCAGGCAAGTAAAATTGTAAGATGTTATCAGTTTAATTCTCATGAAAATTTAGGACTTAGGGACAGAATCTTCCCATTATAAGATGGAGTAGATATCTAGTCAGAGATAAAGATACATGAAAAAAGATTAGTCAAATGGAATTGATCACCAGAATCATGACAAATGTGTTTTCTAGTGTTAAATTTATATAGTCCTATAGAAATTTTGAGTTGTTGCAGACAAATGTGGATTAAATTTCCCAAAATAAAATTAATCATGTCTGAAGCATCTCTTTAATGCCTAACATTGTAGGGTGAATAATAGCTCTGAAAGAGGTCCTAATGCCTGGAACCTGAAAATATGTCACTGTAGATGGCAAAAGAGATTTTAAAGTTATGATGGAGAGAAAGATCTTTAGATGAGGAGATTATCCTGGATTATCCAGTTTGGCCCAGTGGAATCACAAGTATCCTTACAAATTAAAGAGAAGATAGGAAGGTCAGAGAAATTGTGATGATGGAAGCATAAGTTAGAGTAATATGAGGCTGCAAACCAAGGAATGTGGCAGTTCCCCTACAGCTTCCAGAAGGATACAATCAGTCCGGCCAACACCTTAATTTTAGCCTGGTGAAATCCATTTTGGACTTCTGACTTCCAGAACGGTAAGATAATAATTTTGCATTGCTTAAGGCCACTAAATTTGTGTTAATTTGTTAAATCAGCAATAGGAAACTAATATACTTAATGTAGAAAAAATTAAGCTGTTCCATTTTTGTCCTTTTAGTAAGACATCAAGGCCCTGCATGTTTCTGCACTCTCAGTCTTACAGAAGAAGGTGGATGAGATGACACTTTCATCACTCTTTGAAGGACAGGAAAATTGCATGTGTGATCAGTGCTTCCTGGTTTGTTCAGGACTTTCCTGATTTTAGATCTGAAAGTCCCACATCCTGGAAACCCTTCAGCTCCAGGCAAATTATGATAGTTGGTCAACTTATACCAGGTTGAAATTTAAGTTGAATTGAGCTATGTAATCATGAATGAAACAGTAAGAAAACCAGCCCATTTGTTGAGGGCCTATTTGGCACTATATAGAAAATTTGCTTTTTCTAAATTTATTGTCTATCAAAGCATGAAGGAGAAAATTGCAGGTGGTCAAAATTAGTCCTAAAAATTTTCTTAGATGATTCCACCTTGGAGACAGGACATACATTATTCTCAGCAAGTCTGGCACTCCCAGAGCTGCAACAGATTGTTCTTTCTCTGCTTAAGTCCCAGAAGGATTCACTTGTGTTTAGGGACCATGTGGTATGAAAATCATGAAAAACTGATTTATTAAGTAGTCTCAACTCAGTGGGGGCATAAACATGAAGAATTTATCTTTCTACAATCATTGCTTTCAACTGTGATCTGTCAAAGTGTCTTTATTAATATCTCTGTCATATTCCATAATTTTCTGTCATTAATTAATTAATGCCACGTCCATCAATGGAAAACTTTTCTTTCATTCTTTTAAAATATTATATCCCCACACAGACTTGAGCTGGAGATCTACCTACTGCTAGTGTGTTACATGGTAGAGAGAGAATGAGGCATTTTCTATATCTGAAACCATCCCCTCCTTCTCTTTAAGTCCTTTCTACCCAAAGTGCTGGTGAGATGAGGAAGGAGAAGAAAAGAGACAAATTCAATTGACTGCTAAGTAGTCAATTTTCTCTTGGTACTTTCCACTTTTCTCACTAGGATGGACTGGCTTCTAATTTGCTCTTTGGAGCATAGGTATGGATTCATCTGATGGCCATAATGGACCTCTCCGTTTCCTTCTGCACTAATCATTGGGAGTGATCTCCACATCTTTCTTCCCACAAGGGTTCTTTGCTCTATAAAACAGCCAGCTCAAACGAGGTGCTGGTGGGTGTCTCTGGTCATGCTCTCTCTACAGTGTCTTGTTGACTTCTGGGAGATACAGCACCTTGGGTCTCCACAGTGGTGGGAGAACTAGCTGCTTCACAGTGTTGCTTTCTCATTCCCTGTCATCCTTTTTCTTTCTCTTCTTTCTTGCTCATATAGCCACAGATCATCACAGCAAGGTTAATATTTAAGCAGACAGCAAACTTGGAAACCAGAAAAAGGACCTTCTGTTCTCATCTCTCCTAACCTCTACAAGAAATTTTCATGGAACTCCATTCCCCTCAATTTTATATTTTTGTGAGAAGAGAAGAAGTAATCTTTCTCCCTATACACTGCTTTTCTAAAAACTCTCTTTCCCTTCTTTCTCCATAATTCAAACCTCTGTTTTTAAGGATTGAAACTAAGTTGGGGTTTGGGTTGACTGTAGCCAGAACAGATTGCATTTACAATAGAGGCTATTATAGAGGAGGCAAAACTTCTATTCTTTTAGATTCTTCCAATTGAGATTAAGAAGTAAATTGACATAAGACATATTAACAAGAGAAAAGCAAAAACAGACTGCTTTTTACATGTATATGGGTGCCCTCACAAGAAAATGAAGACTCAAAGAAGTAGTTAGGTCCGCATGTTTAAATATTAGACTAAACAAAGAGGTAATTGTGGAATGGTAACTTTGTGAGACTAAAAGAAGATAAGAGTTATTTTAATGAAGTCTTTTTGCATTGAATTCTGTTGGCCTCCACTCCCTGTCTCTGGTGATGAGAATTTTTTTTTTTTTTTTTTTGTCCTGATATAGGAAGGCAGCTTTCACATGCAGATTTTATCTCCTGCCTTCTGGGGAGGTCAGAGTGCCTTTCTTGCCTTTGCTGTTTTTTAAATACCTTTAGCTGAAAAATAATCCTTATGCCATGGTGGCATATTCTACCATTCTTCTCTGCTTAGCACCTCTTTGTTCTCATCGTTGGGCATAAGTTACTGATGATGGTTTACATATATCATTACCTACTAAGAATCATCCTCATTTGGACAGAGTATTCCCCCTGTGAGAGGCGCTTAGGAGTAAAAGTAATAGAATACAGATTCATGTCTCAGATGCATGTTTATTCAGGGTGTGTCTTCATCCAGTGACATGGTAGATGGAACAGGCTAATATTTGTCTTGTTCTCCTTTTCTCTTAGATAGAGTGAGGATCCTGTGAGCGTACATATTGAAATTTAGGTTCCATATATGTACAATATAAATGCACTGTGGGAAAAATAGTCTTGGAATGACCATACTAGAAGAGCCTTGAAAAGTAGTTATAAAAAAGTAGTTATAAAAATGTGTACTTTGTTGGTTCATTGAGATATTTAAGTAAGAAGGTGATGACAAATACAAAAATATGGCATAAATTATAAATAATATAAAGAATCAAAAAGACTGCAAAATACTTGAGAGTCAAGTATCTTTAAAAGGTACTGAACAAGAAAAATGAAACATGGAAAAAAGTAAAAGGAATGGAACCTGATAGAATAAAAAACATGAGGTAAAGCAATCATTCACACTTAGAGACTTTTAAAAAGTTCAAATCAAAATAAATTTTAAAATAAAAAAATAAATTAATAATATAATTAGAGTAGCATACACCCTGGCTTCATTTTGTTATATTTTTTAAAGATGAAACTATGTTTATATTTTTAAAATGAGTCTCTACCTTATAGAAAAAAAGCATTAAAATATTTATAGACAATATGATAAAATGTCTGGGATTTGCTTCAAAACAATCAGGGCTGGGAAAGGGCTGGAGAGTTACAGGAAATAAAATTAACCATGAGTTATTTTGTATGGATATTTGCGAATTTTTTATACTATTTTATTTTTGTACATGTTTGACATTTTTTTATAATAAAAGTTATAAGAATTTATAAGATTTTTTTACCTGAAAATACTCATTTTTAATGAATTCCCCACTTCTTATAATCTTTTTAAGTATTGTGTTATATGACTGCTAATTCTGCACTTTCTGACAAGTGGTTGCAAGATAGACTTTTATCCCAAAAGCAAATCAGTACTATATCCTCAGAACAAAAGATCTGAGTATAGAGATTTAATGTCTAGTCAGTCATCCAGACAACTCCATCCTTCCCCACCAAAATGATAAGTGATCTATTTGGAAAGTGTAGGTCACTTAGCAAGCATGGATATGAACTAGAACATCATGCAAAACTGACTAAATAATGGGAGAAACTTTTATTTCAATCCAGTATTCCCAAAGACTCAAGATAACCTTTTTTTTTTTTTTCTGTAAGATTCAGGAATAAGTAAGATGAAGCATGAATTCAGAAGTCCTCATTTGCTTTCTAAAATGCATTACAGTCTTCTGAAAACAACAGTATGTATATTATACAATGAAGCTGAAGTTTAATATACTAAAGTGAGAATATTGAATTCATCTAGATTAAGCATGAGTTTAGATAGTTTTTTATATTCCCTGAGATAATACTTTTTAATAATGATAAATACTTCTAGTTTAATTAATCATTTTACTAATTTATTCCAGCCTAATCCCATATTCTTAGTGATATTAAGGATGAGTATCTCAGAAGGATTTAAATAGACTCTATTGGGAATCACACTTAACATGCAAAGTGATTTCAAACTCATCTTTTCTTCATACTCCAAGTATCTTAATTTGCTGTTCATAAATCAATATATTTAGAAAAGACTAGAAAGTAATTTTCAGCAAATTAACTAATAATATGAAAACAATTTTGATTTATGTTACTTAAAAATATCACATTGTTTATACTTAAGTATAGTTTATTATTCTGTAAATTCTTTAGACTGGCATTTCAAATAATGTTATTAAGATTATTCCAAATATGTTAATAGTTTTACTAAGATAAATAGGCTCCACGGTCAAAAATGCTTATGAAATACTAAAGATGATATATTTCTCTTAGAAAATCTTGACACACGTTAACAAAATAAAGATTTTGATGAGTTTTATAGAAAAGAAAATTTTATATAAGTGAATGTTTCACAAGCTTATTTAATCTTGAAACATTTTTCGCAAACATTAAAATATGTCAGAACTCTAAAGTTCATAAATCTCAATTTTCAAAATGCTGCTTGAAAGCCTTCTCAGTAACATGAGCAGAGTATTAAAATAAATGCCTACTCTATTTTAACATATGAATATAAGATCAGAAATTTATAAACATTAAGCTTGTATAAAATGATCTCTATGTAACAAAGAAGAATTTATATTTTACACTCAGTATGCTCTATATATTCTATGTCTAACTTGGTGACTAACTGGATGTAGGATAAAGGAGAGAAATCACTTGTGATACGATATTCATTGGTGGTATAAATGCAAACATTCATCCAGGACAGGAGCTGTTCTAACAGTTTTGTCTTGACTTGTTGGGATCTAGTTATTCTTGTAACAATGAGGACCAGATGTGCGACAGTAATTGTAAGAAGTTCAGGAAAAAGATGAGAACTGAAGCTAGGTAGGGTATGCTGAGTATTATCAGCATATAAAACATAATCAAACATATGAAATCAGATAGGATTATTCAAGAAAGAATCTTAAGTCAAAAAACAACTTCAAGTATGAAATTATTGGCCATACAAACACTTAATTGGCGATGTTGGACAGAAAGGGGAAATGAAGAGGAGCCAGGGAAGAAATTAAAGGAGAGGGGTCTGTATGTGAAAACCTGTAACAGTTCAACGTCATAGTAACTAAGCAGCTAGGAAGTTTCAGGAAGAAGAGGGTGACTGTGGATGCAGCAAGGTACAAAGTAACCCCAGTCAAAAGAATATTAAACAATCGCTACTAAACTTGACATTTGGGAGTTCTCAAAAAAAAAAAAAAAGGATTTAATAAGAAAACAATAATTTCAAATGTTTTGCAGGAAGAAGTCAGATTTCAAGAATGAGGAGAAAACAGGTACTCATGAGGAACGGAAAAGGTGGAAATCATTTTTTTTTTTTTTTAAGAATTTTAAATGACTTGGAAAAGAGAAAGATTTGGTATCAGATGGAGGCGGTGAGGTGTGGAGAGGGAGTGGAGATGCAGAGTTCCTTTTATAGGTGAAAAGGGAGGAAGCAATGGAGAGGTACAGAATAATGAGTGTGGGAAACAGGAGGAAATGGGAATAAACACATAAGTGGGTAAATTAGACTTGAAGGCAGAAAAGAACTCTTAAAAGACTAGAGGACGGGTGGAAGTATATAATATTTCAGGATCAATATTCTTGATAGTATTAGAGGTAAATTCTGTGCTAAGTAGAAGGAAGCTTAGGGTCAAAGAATAATGAATGTTCTAAATTGTTAAGAAGAATGTGAGGGAATGTCAACCGGTGAAATTTGGGGTGATTCACCTCTTTTCCATTTAGAGAACAATCACATTGTGCCAGTGCAATATTTTACTTACTTTCTTCTTTTGTGCTTATCAATTTCTTAATTTAGTGGTATATTTAGGTATTTTGTCTTCATTTTATCCCCCCTTATGCTTTTTTTCTTCCTTTTTTCTCCCTTAACTTTCATTTCTACAATTTCGCATATACCCTACTGCTAGGATAAAGTGTTATATACATTGAAAGATAAGTGCGTATATATAGGAAAACTTAGAAAAGTGAAAATCATAATAGAATGTCCTTATTAGAGAAGGTAGGTTTTTCATTATTATGAAAGAATTATGTATTTAGTATTTTAAAAGCATCTTATAAGAAAGTGAACTTCTGTATCTTGTTGTAGTTTTAATATCTTTATTTTCTGGTGTATTCTAATATTTGCCCAAAGGACTTTTCCTTTTATGTCCCTAAATGGATACTGTTTCTCTCTTTCTCTCTCTCTTTCTCTCTCCCTCTTTTCTACCCCACTTCTCTCTTTCTGTTCATATGTGTGTGTGTGTGTGTGTGTGTATAATATATATACAAATATTCCATATTTATAGAATGTGTGTGTGTGTGTGTGTATACACATGATATAGATATAGATATAGATATTTAGGAGAGTTTAGAACACTTTACATTATAATTTATTCTTTATTGTTTTACTTCATTAGTCTCCCTATATGTGTTAAATATTGGAAGGCAAGTTCCTATTGAAAAAGCTTAGCTAAATATCACATAGTTGACTTTAGAAAATATTACCTTCTTAGTTCTCTCTTTTCTTCCTTCCATTGTTTCTTTTTATAGAGAGCTAAACATAGTCCCTATCACAGAGAAAGCTGTGTTTCTCTTGAGTGAACTAGATTTTTGGAGAAGCTTCTATTAGCTTACCTCTTAATTATTACCTATTAATCTTTACTTTTTTATCTTTCTCTCTCTTTGTTATTTCATATATAATTTACAGCTTGCTATAATTTTCTTTTCAAGCTTCTAAATCTCTATTGCTACCACTGATGCATTATTCTCTAACTCAAGAATTTTACAGGAGTAGAACCCACCTCCCACAAAACAGGTTTAAAATGTCAGGTACTCATTTCTGTAGTCCTCTTGCAAATAGGAAGCTGTATTCACAAGTGGATCTTGGTCAATCTCAGGTCTGGTAAAGATTTTGTTTTGAGATAGCAGTACTGAGAATCTATTTTGACTGTGGGGATGTTAATATTAGCAGCAATACCCAGTCTCTACGGATGTCTGTGACCTGCTGCCCATTACAGTTGAAGAACTGCTGGAGTTAAAATTGCTGTTGCATACAACTTTTGCTTTGCAACTTCATTATTCTTGCTCATGCTATTTAGCCTGATTCTTGAATATTCCTGCCAATTCAATAAACCACATAGTTATTTTTTTGTATTCTTTTGTTTTGTTTTGTTTTATTTTGTTTTTAATGTCTACAGCACCTGGTCCTTCTAGGTGGTCTCCTATCCAAGTACTAACCATGCCTGACCCTCTTAGCTTCTGAAATCAGATGGGATTGGGCTTGTTCAGGATGGAATGGCCATAGACTAGTTTTGCTTTTTATTTTTTAATAAAATTTTTAACCTAAAATAGTAAGAGTTAGTTTTTATTAGTGATTTCAGATAATGCTGATATTTTATTTTAATATTGTTTGTTTTTTGTTTAACATGATTTATTTATTGTGAAAGTTTTATATAGAATTTGCATATCTGATTTTGTATATAGGTAAATAATGTATTTAATATGGATCTAGCTAGTAGGCAAATTGTGTCCTCTTATGTATTGTTTAACAAAAACTTAGCATAGTTTTAAACACATATTGTATCAAAAGTATCTACTTAAAAGTTCAGTTATTTTGTTCATTTTTTAACTTTGATGCTTAATATAAAGCTGGGAGATTTTAAACAGAATTTTATAGAATTAGGACAATATAGATTACTTAAACTAACCTAATTAATTTTTGCTTGTGCTGCAGTGTTAAAAAACTTTATGGGCATTTGGTGTGCACTCTTTGCAAAATGAGGAAACATAACCTTATCACCAATTAATATATCCAGTGTCTAAGTAAATTTAGCTGAGAGTTGTCCTATTTTGTAAGTTCCCACTCATCCAAGTTGACTCCCATTATCCACTGTGCCATAATGGCTTGTGGGAAGACTGAACAGAAAATTGAATTAATGCAAACCATTTCTCAATCATTTCTCATTCTCATAAAATGATTAAAGCTGATGTAAGAGGGCTCATTAAAATGGAAAACATTAGGCTCATTAAAAAGCCATTAAACCATCTCACTTCTCTGATTTATTTTATTGTAACCTTATTTGGCCATTGTTTAAAAGTCACTGCACTCCACATTTCTTATTGAAGAAACGTTATTCAAAATGTACACTCTAGCTTTGTGGATATTTAATCTTAAAATCATATCACTCCGCTGTTGTTTAGTTTCTAACTCTTTGAGGCCAGCATCTAACTTCTACTAATCAGCTAACCTTACCCAACTGAAATAGATTTATCTTCCAGAATTTCTTTTAGTAATTTGTAAACTGCACAGAAGTGAATACCCATTGGACATTGGGTGATAATAATGTGATTTTTGTTAAGCAGCAGTAATTTCTATTGCCAAACCAATGAAAGATCTAACCTGCAAAAATAAATCCTCAGAAGAAGTTTCAGTTTGTGCAAGCTATGCTTTAAGTGTGATGCAATTAGGATCCTGACAGTTGTGTTGTTGTTGTTTCCTTAAGGATATTTCTAAAATATGTCTTTGCAAATATAGTTCCAAATAAAACTGACTCGGTTTTAAAAAATTAAAATGTACATGTTTAGAATTTATATGGAAGGTAAATACATTATACAATATACTTATATTAGAATAAGTAACACTAGCCAAAGTAATAGACAAGTCCTGACATCTCAGTGTCTTATTTGTAACATCACAGTCTGATGCTGGTTTTGGTCGCCTTTGTCTTATAAGTGTGCCTTCTAGAAGGCAGTGGGCATGATGATGCACTGCCTGTATCCTTCTTCAAAGAAGAACTCATTGCATCTAAAGACTAATTGAAGGAGATATATAAAGACACAGCTGTTTTGATATAATTGGGATACTCTGAATAGGCCATTTGTTAAAAATCTCTGTAGCGCCCAGAGTGTGTAAATCAAGTGCCAAATCAGCTTCCATTTGTGTCTCTGTCCAATCATATTTTATTTCCCTCCCTTCCACAGGTGTTGTTTGTCCCAAAGGTACTACTTGACAAACACTCTGCACACCAAACTCCATCATAGAGTTGGCTTCTCAGAAAACTCAGTGTTCACTGTGAAGTCTATAGTCTTAAGTTTTGCTGAGGCAGGAAAAGAGAGAGATGAAGAGATGCAAAGACTATCAAATGCCACAGCTTCAAAGCCTGTTTACTAAAATCAGTCATATGGCATCAAATGACCTACAAGGCATACTGGAAACATGAGAAAAGATATGAAGTCTTGTTGACGACTGTCTCTATCATATATTCAAACTAAAATGTCATTCTGGTTATTACAGAACCATCTTTATGAACAAGTCTCTTGGGTTTTTACAGGAAATATTTTTGTCTATTTTTGGCAATGATTTAAATCATTCTTATATTTAACATACTTTCTTACACAATTATTCTGCTGCAGTTTTGACCCATGTGTGAAGGCAAATCAAAGCCAGAGAATTGCTTTTATCCCCTTATATTAAGTCATAGCCTAATTAGATGACATTATACCTACTTAAAATCCTGGTTTGATATTTTGTGAGAGCATACTGTCCCCCACCCAATCAGTAAACCAAATTTTGTGTTTGTAACACAGCAAAATAATAAGTTATCTTGATGATCATACTAGCAAAGGAAACTAAAATGATAATAAAAAAATTGTGTTCTATAGCCATGCTACCCTGAACAAGCCCAATCCACTTATTTCAGAGTTACTTGGGTTAATGTCTTTCTTTCCATCTACCAAAGTGAAGTTGTTTCATACAGTTTTAATAGTTAGATACTTTTTTACAGTATGTATTACCTCCTGGGAACCTTTGACATCTTAAATGATTTTTTAAGTGTTGCATATATTAAGGTTTAATCTTTGTGCTGTAAAGTTCAATGGGTTTTGACAAATGTATAGTGTCATGTATCCACCATTGAAATCTCATATAGAATACCTTCACTGCCCTAAAAAATCTTGTGTTTCACCTTTTCAACACTCCTGTCTAGTCCCATCCTGTCAGTTGCTCATCTTTTTCCTGTCTCTGTGGTCTTGCCTTCCCCATAATGTTACATAATTGAGATCATATAGAATGTAGCCATTTCAAACTATCTTCTTTCACTTAGCAGTCAGCATTTAAAGTTCATTCATACTGTTTGTAGTTTTATAACTCACTCTGACAATTGATACCTTAATTAGCATATGTAAACCATTCACATTTAAAATAATTCCTGATATATTTGGATTGATATCTACTTTGTAACTGTTTTCTATTCATTGTGTTTGCCTTTCAATTTCCACCTCCCCTTTTATCCTTTCTGAAATCTTATCTTAGCATTTTATATAATTTATATAATTATAAAATACATTTTATCTTTTTTATTTATATTTGTTTTTTAATCCAGTGTTTTTTCTTGAAATTAATATATATTAATATATGTAAATGTATTTAATATATCAATATATATTAATTGTTAATATATATTTATATATATATTTAACAAATCTCACTTCAAGTAACATTATATTGATTCACATTAGTTTAGGTAACTTATAAAAAAGTATTTTCAATTTCTTCATTCCTACCTTTAAAACTTTGCTATAATTCAATTTACTTATCTCTATACTCGCTAAATACATTACTAGTATTATTGCTTTTACAATTTTCTTTTAGATCAATTAATAAGAAAAATTAAAATACCTTTTTTTCAATTTCTTCTTCTCTTCTATTGTTTATGTTGCTCTCAGTTTTACATTTATATCATCTTCTTTCTTTCTAAGAACTCCTTTAAACATTTCTTACAGGGTTGATCTGTCATCAATGAATTTCTTTAGTTTTTGTTTGTTTGAGAAAGCCCTCTATCTCTTTCACTTTCATAAAAGGCTATAGAATTTGAAGTTTATGATTATTTTCTTTCAATACATACATTTCACTCTACTCTTTTTTTGCTGCATGGTTTATGATAAGAAGTTCACTATAATTCTGATTGCTTTTCTCTCTAGGCAAATTGTTTTTATTCTTTGGCTTCTTTCAAGATTTTCTTTTTGTCTTTGTTTTTCTGCAGTTTGAATATCGTATGACTGGGTATGGATTTTTTGGTATTATCCTGTTTGATTTTCTTCAGACTTCTTGGATATGATGTTTACTGTCATTCATCTTGGATAATTTTCTGATTATTTTTTTCAATTTCTTTTTGCTCCTTTCATGTTTCTTTTTACTCTTCCAATTACAGGTATATTAAACCTTTTGAAATTGTGGTGAGTCTTCTAGGGTTTGTTTTAATATATTCTTTCTTTTTTCTTATTTTTTTATTTAATTTTATTATTAGTTTCAAATATATACAATACATTGTTTAGACATTTATATAGTTTATAAAATGATGCCCCTAATTGTTCTTTCTCTCCTCTGGCTCTCCACCTAACCATTACTTTAATGCTAACTGCATTCCCTATGCCATGCTCCCCATGCCCATGACCATCTATTAACTACAAATTTGTACTTTTCTAAACCTTCACCCCTTTATTCTAGGCCCCCAACCCCCTTCCCCTCTGGCCATCACCAGTTTGTCCTCTATATTTGTGAGTCTGTTTTTGATTAGTTTGCTTTTTTCGTTCATTAGATTCCACATATAAATAAAACCTTTTTTCTTTTCATTTCATTTGGAATATTTCTGTTGATCTATATTAAAACTCATTTATTATCTTCTCTGCCATGTCCAATTCTACTGATAAGCCCACAAAGGCATTCTTCATTTATGTTTTAGTATTTTTTATTCTTACATTACCTTTAGTAATCTTTCTTAGATTTTCCATCTCTCTGCTTACCCACCTATTCTTATATGCTATTTACTTTTTACATTAGAGCCCTTAACACTGTAAGCATATTTTAAACTATCTGATTGAAAATTCCAATGTCTGTGGCATATCTGAATCTAGTTCCAATGCTTGCTTTGTATTTTCAGACCATTTTTTTTGTCTTTTAGCATAACTCTTTTTTGTTGTTGCTTTATTGAAAGCCTGACATATATTGCATAATAAGGACTAAGGTAAATAGGTCTTTTTGTATGAGATTTTAGATTGTGTGGGGAGGACTTGTGTTGTGTTTAACGTTTACTATAGCCATAGGTACCAGAAGCTTCAAATTTCCTCTAATGTTTTCTATATTTTGTTTCTCTTATTGTCTCTGCTTTAGAGTTTCTGTCTTACAAGTCTTTCAACTGTAATAATACACTGTTATTGATTTGCATCTCTTGTGTGGTGGTGATAAAAACTGAAGGAGGGGAGTCATTCCTTTCCTGTGTGTGACCTTCACAAGCATTTCTTAGTTTGTTCTTTCTTAGGTAAATACATGTATTGGGGAGAATTTCCTTCCCTCAGCTGAGACAACAAGCTAGTAAGATCTTTTGTAATAAAGATCAAGTCTTATTATACAGAATGCTCTGAGTTTATTTCCAAAATGTTAGTTTTCCTCTCTGCCTACCAGAGCCACAAAGCCTTTTTTTTTTTTTGGCTCTTTTTACTGAGAAAACCTGTCAGGGTTCTTTCAGGTAAACCCATGAATTTGTGGGGACCTCCCCTAAAATTGTGACTTCCTGGACTTTTTCCCTTTCACTTTATTTCATACTTAGCTTGTAGCGTTTGTCAAAAAAGAAAAAAAAAAAAAGAAAAGAAAAGGTTTATGACTCCAGAGGCTTCTGATCCAGGTAAGCAGATCTTGTCTGTGACCCTTGGGATTCACCTGCCATTCTAGGTTTTAGGGTGATGGTTTGTTCCATGCCCTCTGTTCTCTAAAGTGTCCAAGAAAAATCATTGATTGCAGTTTGCTCAGAATTTTTCTTGTTGTAAGAATCAAAGTGATGACTTTTAAACCTTATATGTCAGAGCTGAAACTGGAAGTCTTTCACCTATTTTTTATTATCTAACAAATAATGGTTGAAGACCACCATATTAACTTGAATATATCAGGGCCTAATACAGTGATTGGCACAGAACAGTCATGCATTTACTACGAATTCTTCTTTTCTTCCTTTTTTTCCTATATAGGTAATTAGATCAGGTTAAATTTGTGAGATAGTCATGTAATATACCCTATTCATTCTCATTCATTCTCTCTCTCTCTCTCTCTCTCTCTCTCTCTCTCTCTCACTCACTCACTCCCTTAATAATTACCACTATAGAGTGATTTTACTGCTATATAGGTACCTGAATCTCAAATTTGAGTAACACTAATGGTATTATAGGCACCATTAAGAGCTAGTGTACAATACATTTTTATAGGAACTGAAAAAGAGTCAGAATTAAATGGTAGCAGAAGGAAAGCTTTATTCCAGACTGAAGAAACAAAGTTATAAAGTCTAGATTTCTAAAAATATTATAAAATTTTCTGTTCATCTGTGAATGGTTACATAATTTGTGATCCTTTTAACAATCTTTATATACAATACACATTGGTTATCAAATAATGATCTAAGATGTCCAGTAATTGAGAGGAAGAATACTCTAGAAATCCCCAGATCCAAAAAGTTATTTATAATAGAGAATTAATTTTAGGAAATAGAAAAGTTAAGAAAAAATGCCATAGAAATTTATGCTGCATAACAACCACAAACATAGTGGGTTAAAACAGCACACATTTATTATCTCACAGTTCCTGTAGGTTTGGCATGCAGGCTTGGCTTTGCCATGTTAAGGCTGCCATCAAGGTGTCGACTGGGTGTGGGTTCTCATCTGAAAGGTTGACTAGAAAGTTTCACTTCCAAGCCTCTTCATGTGTTGTGTTGTGGGATTTAAGGCAGTTTGGTTTTCTGAAAGGGATGGAGGGAGGGAGGGAGAGAGAGAGAAAGAAGGAGGGGCGAGAGAGAAGAGAGGGTAGAGAGAGACAGAGAGACAGACAGAGAGAGAGACAACGTTATTCTAGTAAGACAAGTTTGTTATAATTTAGCATGATTTTTGAGATAACATTACATCATCACCTTGGCCGAACTGCATTGATGAGAAATAGGTGCTATGTCCCATCTATAATCAAGGGAGTGGTGTTATGCAAAGTATAAATAAAAGAATGCAGGGATCATTGAGAATCACCTTAATGTCGGTCCACCATAGCCCAAGTAAGATTCAGCAGATATACAGTCTAGAATTCACTATTACATTTTAGAAAATGTAGAAATTACGTGGAAAGGTTTGAGCTATAGTTAAATAATTTTATTTTCTTTAATTAGGCATAACTCTTTGATGAAATTAATGACATTATTTAGAATTAAATTAAAAAATTGGTTTATAATTCTATATATTTACTTGATAAGAACTTCTCATGCACGTAATTATTACATGAAAAAAAGTATTTCATAAAGTGAAAATATGTTAAACTGTTTATGGTTCAGGGCCTTCACAGATAAGATATTATATAAACAATGACATAAAAGAGACTGAAAAAATTATCTGTCCAGTTAAAGTAAATGCATGTGTACATGGATTAACAAAAACATATTATTATGAAGTTATATCAGGTATTATATTAATAACCAAAAGCTTAAATACCCAAGACATATCATGGATCAATAAACAATTTAATTCTACTGTGGATGATTGTAATAGCTCCAGTGATCTTTCAAGACTCTTAGACAGTTTCCTATTATTCCGCAAAGAGAAACTTCTTTAATGCCCTATGCAATGTGTGGGACAAAGAATCCCATAATAGGAAATCAGAAATATGGGTCCTGCTGTTAATTCACTAAAATTTTAAGTATATCATCCAAGTCTCCATTTTGAAAGGGGAAAAAGATAGAGATTATGGTTTAATTAAACTATAAAAGCCATTTAAGTTTCTGCTTTCTGTTTCTAAGCCTAAACAAAGTGTAGATTAGGCTCTTCAAATAGAATCTTCAGAGAATGACAGATGATAAGGACTTGGTTGTAAGGGGTGAAATATGTCTTCTTAGACATGTTTGAAAAACTCATTTAAGGTTGGGGAGGAAAAGGAGGTTAAAAGAAGAGAATCATACCTTGAATGGAACATAACACATCAAAAAACAAGACCTACATACTTTTGTGGGAAAAAAAAATAGTATTTTTTTTTTAATTCACTGTATTCAAATGTTAAACTGTCATTAAATTCAGAAGCATATAAAGGTACAAAAGAAGTCAGTGTATATGATGTTTAATTCAACAATGGAATTTTTTGTCCTTATTTCTTCCTATTCATTTCATTTTTCTGTTCTTAAGAAAGAATGTGTTATGTCCTTCTTCTGTTCATTATCATTAAATAATTGTCATTTCATTTGTGAAAGTGATATTCAGCATACAAATCAGGTTTAAAACATTGTTTCAGGTTCTCTCTAAATTGATAACCTAGAATGATAGTGACATTGTTATTTATTGATAAAGATATTTATCAATTTTTATAGAGATATTTATAGAGTTCATTAAAAATAGAAATTAGAGATTGTACTAGGAGCATGATTTTTGCTTTAAAAGAAATTTGGTTTAGAAACTTGATTGTTACCAACAGTGCAAAGTTGTGGACAAGTTCTCTCTCATACTGTGCCTTCATTTTTTAATTAGATGTTACTATTTCAACAGTAGAGACTCGTGAAGATTAAATGAGATAAGTAAATAAACTACCTAGAATGGTTTTGGCACTCAGGAATAAACAGCACATGACATTATTGTAATGGCAATAATTATAATACCTTTCACGCTACAGTTGAGATTATATTAATTTACATATTAAACTACTTCTGCTTCTATTTGTCTCAGTAGGAAGGACAAACACATAAATATCATGAAATTCAAACTATGATTTCAGAGAAAGAATGTAAAAGCATACAGTTTCCATTTTTCTTACTTGTGTGTCACTTGTGCCGATACATTTTAAATACTATGATAACATAATATTTTAAAACTATGGAGCTGAGAAATTATTTACTCTATCTCCACCATTCAAAAGATGGAAAAAATAAGGTCATTAGTCATTTATCTTAAAAATATTTTTGAGCACTCAGTAAGGTGCTATCAATATATTTAGAGACAAATGAATTTATAGATACTAAATGAATGAATGAATAAATATTAAATAAATAAATAAGCAAACAAATGACTGTACCCTGACTCTCAAACAGCTTGAACTCTAGTGGAATACAGAGAGATTAATAAAAACGATTTACAAATAACTAGTCCACGGAAGACGGGATATTTTTCATGTTAGAGTTTGAGAGCTAAAACCCAGATTTTTTCATATTAAGGCAGCAGGTATATATTCTGACTTTTTTTTCTGATAAGAGCTTTATATTTTTCCTGTCAAATAATTTAAAATTGTATATCTTAAGTATATTGTGATATTCAAATGATATATCCGTAGCATATCATATTTGCTTGATTCTATCATGATGATTGTATAACCTAAAATCTTTCAACATGATCATTGGTGCATTTGTAGTTGAATCATTATAGTACCCCAAGTGACAATTTTTGCAACTTTTGTGTTCAGTAAAGCTTGCATGAACATATAAATTAGTTTGATATGTGGTGTATATTATTAGTTTACCTGATACATAAAAATCAGAAACTTGTACTGATATAGATAAAGAGCTAAATAGTATACTTATTCTTCAATAGACTTTCTAATTCAAGTTAATAGGTGAATAATGTGATTTCTCAATATATTCCGACAAAAAAAATACTCTAGAAAAAAATGTGGCTCTCATAATAACAGCAACTCTTATGTATTTATCCAGCAGTGTATTTCTATGCATCCAGCCCTGGTTTAGCACTTTATACTTATTAGCTCACTTAATATCCACCTCAGCATTTGAAATCTATACTATTATTAGTCTTATTTTACACATAAAGATAATGAAGCAGAGAGAGCATAAATAACTTGGTCTAGATCACATTCTAATCAGACTACACAGAAGATACATGAGTAGTGAGAGATCTGTTATACAGGCAGTAAGCTTATAAGCATTCAGAAGAAGTGTTCATGAAGAGTGAAGATGAAAATATTCACTTGGACTTTGCCCTGGAGTCACAGCATGACAACCCCAGAATTCAGATGAGGATGTGTTTGTGCTGCTGAACTATATGTAAAACAAGGTGTTGGTAGACTATTTGAGTGAAACTATGAGGAGAAAGTCAAGAAGGAAGCCATGATCCATAGAGTAATTGCCAGAGTATTTCCAAGAATGTTAGATTAGTTTAATTTCAGAGGATTTTAAAAGACATGGAAGAAAAAAGTGCAAATAATTTGTTTTCTTATTGTCTATAAAAGATATTTGTAATTCTCCACTGTCTCAGCTTATAAAGAAATTTTGCCTGTGTTGAATTCTATTAAAAACTAGAAAATCATCTCCTGGGTTGATAAACTGAACTTGAGCCTAGGACATTATAGTTCAGTACTCTCTATGCCAATGGGAAGGATAAGACACATTCATATTGATAAATGGTGGTACTCTCAATGTTGGTTTCTCAGCTCTATCTGAGAATTCAAAATGACATACCACTGTTACATGTAGATGCTCCACAAAAGCTACCAAAGCTATAAAATGAGTCAGAACTCTTATTTGTCTTAAGTTATTGGAGATAGTTTTATAGATTTCATAGGTTACATTCAAGATAATAAGTGACTGACACTTCTCACCAATCTAATATCAAAAACTTGCAGATAAAGTATATTACAAAAGCAAGGAGTAAAATAATAGAGAGATGAACCAGTGATTTGAACTGATATTGTTAGGTTTATGCTGCATTCATTCTAAAATCTCATCTTACCAAGTTCTGGATATTGAAAAAAATACAATACAGACAAACAAAAAACACTGTTTTTATTGATTTTGAAACTGAATTACATTCACTTAAACTCATTAGTTGCCTCAGCTAAATAAATTTAATGTTAAGGGTATCTCATCAAAAGTAAATACTGCACAAATTCTTAATCATCTCATTTTCTGTGTTTCCATAGTCTTTTATATTTTAAGTCATTCCCTATCTTTTATATTTTAAGTCATTACTGCAGGGCAATACAAACTGAAACATTTCTTTAGATAGAAATAAGCACCTATTCAATATGGTGGCTGTGCAGAAGCCAAAGTGTGTTGTAATTTATTACCTTCTTAATATTTCTGTTTTTCTTCTGTTTCTATTTTTCTTCTTCATTTGTTATTCAGTATATTTTTAGTGTGCTTTCTTGGTTTCTTGTATTTAATATAACTGGGAACTTACTCTTATGCTTCATAGGAATGTGAGACATGAAAAGATAGTTATGAAAACTTTGCAGAATATAAAGTGGTACTTAAATACTTAATAATAATTAATAATTTTGTAGCTCAGAACAATAACAGGACTTGAAGCACATACTTCTAAGTGAATTATTGTCTCTGTCTAGAGCTTTCTAAATAGATGGCACCTTTAAATTCCTATTAGGCTGGATAAAAATAAAATTATAATACAAAATATCAATATAAGTTTCATAATTTAAATAACAATAAAACAACAGCAACGACAAAGCAAAACCAACAGCAAAAAAAGCATCACTACGTAGGCAGAAATAAGTTGTGAAATAACTGTTAAATATATACAAAAACAATTTTATTTAAAAAAAAAAAACCTTGTATTTACTTGACACGCTTTCTTTGGAAATGTCAAGCTATTATACTGAGGAGATTTAAAATACATTAATATTTGAAAACAGTAATTTAGAAGCATATATAACATAAGAAAATCAGATGAGGAAAAGCTAAAATAACAGACATTTTTTTTGTTTTTTTTAGCCTCAGAGAAATGGTAACTGAAATGGGGGCACTGTGAGGCAATCTAGGAGGTTATAGGAAGACACAAGAAAAACAATAGCAGCTTAAATGGTCACAGGATAAACAATAGCCATACCAATTAAAAAATCATAATTATATATGCCATTGAACCTTAACATAAAATTCGATTTACAAATAGCATCTATTTGAATGCTGTGTAATAAATTGTCAGCATAGCAAAATTGCTAAGCCAACAATTTAGTTATATAATCAATGCATAAACATGCTAAATTTCTCGGGTGAGAAAACGGAATTTTCTTTATTAAATAAAACAAATAGAAAAATCTATTTTCCACTTTATTTCCCTTAATTTCGAGAAAAAAAGATAAACTTTGTGTCTTCTTAAAATTTTATATTTTGTTTAGGAGTAGTTCATAAAATATTTTGTAAAAGTCATTTGAGCTCCATCAAGTCATCTTCTGTTATTGTTCTTATTTATACCACAGAAAAGTTATATATACATTATACTGGATCAATAATATGAATAATGACATGATTAAAGAAAAAATAAGCAATTAGTATCTAAAAGATGGTATTAACTAATTTGACAGCAGCTTTTAACACTAAGAAAAAAATAAGATTATATTCTTGTACATTGACTATTACTCACATAAGCATTATTATGCTATTGTATTTATTTAGCAATAACACAAGTTTTAATACATGGGTGTAAATATCTTATTTGATTCATTTAGTAAAGGAAAATTAATTTTTAAACCCAGCAAAATAGACTGAGTACATTAATAATTTTTCTTTCTATAACCTGTATTGAAGTGATAAAAAAAAGAGATTTAGGATCATAAAAAGAATAGTAATAAAGGTGAGTTCCTAATTTACTTCTCAGTTTTATTTCAAGTTAGCTCTTCATTGCTATAAGGCATAAAAGTTATTGAATTTTACTACATTCACCTCACACTGGTTTCCTATCAAACGGAATATCAGTGGAACCCCTCTGCTGAGCTCCCTACGTGAAATCGTCCTTTTGTACGTCTCATAATCGGTGGTGATGTGGCCAAGCATCTGGCAGTGACAAGCAGACGCCTTTGATTTATTGGCTAATATCACCACTTGTTAGTGGATGGTTGAGCAGGAGACTAAAAGAGCATAAAATCAGAGAGAATAAATTATGAAGGCACCGAACTGTGCCATTATAAACCTTTCCTTGTCACAGTCATGACATTGCCTAGGAAATGGAAGATGACAGCCGTGTTCTTTCTTCAAAGGGACAATACCTTCTACTTGTGATCCTGGCCATAGACAAACAAACAAACAAGTATATAAGCAGTTGTGCACTCAAATAAGAAAAACCTTTCTCTCAGTAGAGCCTTGGATTCCAGTTTTCTTCTGCTTGAAATAGAGCACAGAGCTGACTTCAACTGCAAGCCTACCGTAAGCATACATCTATCCTGTGTGCTAGAACCAAAAAATCAGGAGGCTGACTCTCCTTTTCCCTTTACTCCTGAAACGCTCACCTTTATTTACATTGGTTACCCACATACTATTTTAGTGAGTCATTTTAGCTAATCCATTCATACTACACATCTCTGCATAGCAGCTGATATCCAGCTTTCCTAACTTCAGTTAGTATTAAATTGGCTTTTTAAGTTAGTTTAATCTGTTGAAGTAATTAAAACATATCTGAAAATAAAGATTTAGTAAAGCTCATAATAGTAAGAAAATAAGTATGTAATATAGTGGAGAGGATATAGATCTTGGAACTTGAAGTCATTTTTTAGATTTTTGTTTTCTAATATATTTTAATAGTCAGAAATTATTTATTTTTTTGAAAAATAGCTTTTATTCTCTATTGAGGTTTTAATATCTTTTAAATTTATTTTTAAATTTTATTTTATTATTAGTTTTAAGTATAAAGTACATTCGTTAGACATTTATACAGTTTATGAAGTAATCCCCCTGATTGCTCTTTCCTCTGGCTCTAATTCCTGAATTCTTATAAAGTTACATCAATGAAAAGGCAAAGTAAGTTAATGTATTATTCACTTTCACAGATGCTATTTCAGCTGCATACTTTTATTAATTTATTCCAAGAGTCAAGAAAGTATAACTTTTGAGTTCAATCTTAAATTGTCCCTTACAGGGGAATTACGATAGAATAGTATTGCAAGACAAGAATCAACACTGTCAAACAGTGTGTCCAAGGGTCTATAAAAAAAGGATAGTTGTTATGTGAAATGTTCATATAAACAAATTAATAACAATAATAAATTAAGAGTGCAAGAGGAAATTTTTTAAAGTGATGGATATGTTTATGTTATAGATTGTAGTAATGGTCTCACAAATATGTACTTATCTAATAATTTATCAAGTTGTATATATTAAATGTATACAACAGTTTTACATGTTAATCATACTTCAGTATAATGTGTGTGTTTTTTTAATACTCAGTGTGGATAGAGAACAAATGCATGAGAAGGCATGCTGGTAGGAAAAGCTAAATAAAGAAATGGGGACCATATATTAAAAGGATTTGTCTGCCATGCAATACATTAAATCATTTATTTATAGCCTATTTTATTTTAGAAAAGGTTTATTACTAATTACAAAGTATAAGATACAGTAAAATATAATAACAGTAAATTTAAAACAATGAAAATAATAATAAACATCAAAACAAAACCAAGAATAAAGCTAATATTAAAATACAAACCATGGCCTCTTTAATATTCTAAAACTGGTTCATAATTTTTGCTCAAAGCTTTTTACCTACCATCAGAAAAAGATCAATTATAGTTTAAGACACCCTCAACATTGCAATAGAAAATAAATGACAAGTTTGTAGTTCAAGTTTTTTTAAATTTTGACTTATAATTTATTTTCTATTATATCACACTGAAGAGTTGAATAGAAACAAAACAGTCCTGTAGAGGTGGGGTACAGTGAGTAATTAAAATATTGACTTGATATGTGGCGAAGATGATTTCCCTTATGTAGTTATCCCTATATCTTTGACTAAAGACAAAGTTTACTTCCAAGTCCAGGATTTTTAAAAAATATTTCTACATATATTGAACAAAAATGATCTTTCTGACTATTTTAAAAATTTATTTTCCACATTTTTGCAATATATCTGGACAAGTTTTTAGTTAAGTTGATAGACGCATTTGATACACAATGATACAGCATAATGATGTATATATGGTCGTGTGGCATATGAAAAACTCACCGGCATATACTAATGGATCTTTTTAAAAATGATCATCCTTCATAGCAGCTGAAACTGAGTTAAATTACAGGCCTTTGTAACTTCCGACTAAGAGGAAAATGTGCATTACAATCCTGCTGTTAAAATCATCAATGCACCTAAATCAAAAGGTTCAAGGGCACAGTCTCCTAACTGCAGGTATTAATTTGGAATGAGCTGCTGCTCATACAGTGACACATTGCACCTCAATCCAAGGGAAGTAGGGGCTGAGACTTTTCAGTTTGTGTGTGATGGATCATAATTCCACCACCTTAAGTCAGGAAGGACAACTATTTTATAATATTATAGGTGTGAAGCTAAAGCCTCAGAGCTTTGAAGAAAGAAAGTTTTGCCTTTAAAAAAATCTCAGAAGATTTTGAGGTTAGAAATTCCAAAATATGTATCTCAAATAACAGGGAATTTTTAATTGGCACAGGTTGATTTCGAATTTATTTGCAAGTGCTGCCAAAATAATTACCATAAATGCACACTTAAGTAAAAAGAAATCTGGAAGACCAAAAAGCAGTAGGCTGTGATGAAGAAAATAATGCTGGGAATCACAGTATTTGGAATGATACTTTGGCTTGAACTTGTCTTCTTAAACTTGCCTTCTAAATTCAGGCAAGACAATATCTCTCTGAATCTCAGTAATATTATTTTACCTTTAGTGTTGTGATTATAAATAATGTAATATATAAAATGAAGTGTCAACGTAAAGCTCTATACAAATGCTTATCTTGACCATAAAATCCATAAAATACTTTGTCAATGGAATCCATAGATAATTCTGGAGTATAACCAACTCTCCAGATGGTTTCCAAAATGAGGTTTAAGTATGTATTTCCACTTTCTCATGATTATCTTCTGTCTTTTTTATAGCTAAATTAATTATTTGCTTTGTAGATTTAATTTTCAGAAGTGTAGATTAGATTTTATCTTGGAGCAAAATCATAAAACTCAGATTTCTCAAGATTGTAGATAACACATAACTCATTTTATGATTTTATTCTTTTATTTATAAACATGAATATTACTGGATTGTAAACAATTTACCAAATCTTATGGTTTCTAATAAAGGAACTGATTTTAAAATTTATACATACACATACAAGCATGCATGTAAACCTACATATTTAAAACATTTAAGTGGGCTCATTTTAATAATACTATTTATTAAGTACACTATTATTTTTCTCAATTATGAATTGAATAATGAAGGATGCTACAGGCTTAATATTTAACTATGCCAATAATCCAATATTTTTCATACTATATTTGCTCTTTCAGTCTAAAATGATACAAAAAATATTTGAGTAGAGAGTACAGGGAAAGATTTTGGGAGGGAACAACTATATTGTATTGTTAGATCTATCACTTGTTAGTTCTATAATATTGCGTAAGTCAAGTGATCTTTCCAAAAAGTTTTATCGTTGTTGTTATTTTGCAGTTTTGGTTTAGGTTAGTTGTTTGTTAAAATTAGGACATTATATAGGATAGATTGTGTAGTCCCTTAAAAGAATAAATGTTCAAACTACAGGTAAAACGATGAGAACATTATTTGGAAAATTAGGTGACTATCACAATTTACTTACTTTTTATGGAATATTTTAAATTGGGGACGAGAAAGAGATTAAATTGCCCAAAGTTCTGGTATTGCGTGACTTTATGATTTAATAATTAAATAAGAATTAATTTGGATTTGCATGTTATATCACCTTGGAGTTAGAATCAAGAAAGAGCTTCACAGTTGAAATAGACAATAACATAATTTCACTTGTGTTTTCACTATGCATAGCATCACTTACTGTTTCTCTTTAAAATGTAGTATGGGCAATGCATAGTAGATGGAGTGTCTCCTGTTTTAATCACTTCACTTTTCATTTGAAAAGTAATTCATCATGAGAAGTCAGTGGGGTATAGAGAGCACTAATTGTGGCAAAATATCAAGGACAGTTTTCCTCTGTCTTAATTAAACATTAATGAGTAAAGTTATTTGCAAATGCATGCTGCAGGAATGGACTTGTCTATCTACATTCGGTAAATACTGACACTCAGTGTCAAAATAAAGCACCTTAATTGATTTATACAGGAATAGTTTAAAAAGATTGCTCCTGGCTTGACATTTCCCTAGGTTTTTATAGAGTAGTTTTTGATAAATTATTTATAAAGAAGCTTTCTGACCTACCCTAATTAGAGAAGTGATTGTTTCCAAACTAATCAATTTTGTGTAAATTTGACTTTTTTTTCCTGTCAGTTTTGCTATCAATTTGAGGAGTTTTATCAAAGATGATAATCAAGTTTTTTTAAAAATCTTTTCAGAAGAAATATGCAGGCAAGTTAATTTTTCTTTTATTATTAGAACTATTTTGTAAGATTTTATTTTTTGAATTGATAATTTTTTTATGAACAAGTTTATTTTATTTCAATAGATTTGTTAACCTAACTACTTTACTCCAGCCCGTAATCTAAGACCTTAAATAAAATTAAAAGCCTAATGGTACATTCAACTCAAACTTCAAATCTTAAAATAGTGTTTAAGTAAGATCGCCTTTGATACTTTAGAGTAAATGCAAGTTAATACATTGGAAAAGACAAAATAAAACTTTTTGCTTCTCATATTCAGTCTTGTGGATATCAAAAGGAGCATTTCCCAATATAATTGCTAGATTAGTTGACATGCAATTTTTGATGAGATTTTTTCATATTTTCTATGAATGATTCTCCTGCACCGTTTGATAGGTATAATTGAGTATAGTTTTGAAATATCAAAAATTGTAATTAATATTTAAAATTAATTATATATTATATTATGTGCTTCTAATCTTACATTAGAAGGTAGAAGTAGAACAATTTTCAGAAAATGACAAAAACACAGCATAGTTTTAGAGTTTTGAAATATTAGTATGGTTATACACACACATACACACACATATATTTAAAAAGGGTGAAAAGAAAAAAGAAGTCCTTTTGTGTCTTAGAATGGCTTATGAATTCCGTAATTTGCTGTTTTTAGATAATGCTGTTAAATTTTACTCTCAATTCTCATACAATTCCCAGCTCCCCAAGCCATATGGCTTAAGGCAGATAAAATTGGCTTATTACAAATAATGCAAGCACACTTCACATTTTTCCACCCGTAAAACTACTGAGGTGTTATGGTGTTCATTTTTAAAATTTTTGTAACCAAGTTTTTAGTGAGTATTTATTTTCAGAATTTTGTCTTGTAGACAATATTATTGCCACATTTGAAAATAACCAAGCTTTATCTTATGCTCCTTGAGAAGAATTTTATTTTTATTTCAAGATTAAAATTAATATAAGGAACATTTTATATGTGTGTTTTGAAAAGCTATGGATAAGGAATTCTTATTTTAAAAATGTGAATTCAGCATATTCCCCTTCACTTTTTGAAAATGATGCAAAAACAATAAAAATAAACAGAAACTAACACCAAATTCATCTTTGAAAAAAATGGAGATATCTGAAAGCACAAAGGAGAAAACATGAATTGGGTCTTTCAAAAGCTATGGTATCAATGCTAAGGATGACGTTTTTATGTTATAGCAAAAGGACACTTGACTGCAGTTATCAAAAAGGCCACACAAACATGAATTTAAGTCCTGACAGATCCTGTGGTACAGCACCAAGTATGTCTCATTTGCAACAACAGCACTGGAGTTCCCAGGGTGATGACTAGGAGTTTGACAGGGCTTACTTTGGTTACAAGCACAAGCACAGGAGTCAGGTACTGAACAAGAAATCACAAAGGTAACACTTATTTTGAGAAAGTCTATTGGTGGTTGAAGTTAGAAAAGACATAGTGTGAACAGACAGATGAGAAATCTCACACTCATCATTGATAATAAGTACCTTATGTGGAACTCTTAGAGTGGATGTCCAAGAATATTCATTTAATTTTCTTTACATTTAAAGTGCAATAGATTTTTTTCTAAAATGTTTTGTTTTTGACTCTTCTAGGTTGATGTCCCCAGCTATATCGTTTCCTCTTTCTAAACATATATTTTTAGAAACAAAGCAAGCAATTCTTTAATAATTATTGGAGGAAAAAAAGCATTTTCACAATTTAGCAATAAGGCATGGAGTGTCCATTTTTGGCATTATCATTAAACAATTTTGAAAATATGAACTAATCATTTTCATAAGAGAAAGAAATGAAGTATAAAAATTGGATAGGAAAAAATTTAAATTGTTCATTATCTTCAGATATGACTATATACTTTGAAGTCTTCACTTACCTAAAAATCTTGACAATTTCAGATAATAGAGATTTTAGTAAGTTCCTAACTAGTATAATATACAGAATTAAAAATAAAGCTTTCATATTATGAAACGTTCAATATTGTAGTTTAATAATATATTTTAGTATCAGATTGGGAAAGTATATAATCATTACTCTTTTTATTTTGATTTTTTCATATTTTTATGCCAATTCTTATATCCTATAATTTTAAATTAACTGTAGAATTATTTTGTAATGTGAAAATTTGCCTGAGATGTTTGTTTATTAATTTTCTATAGCAGGTTGAATTAAGAGAATTAACCTCCTTATGTAATTGACATTCTTGCAATAGTCTCTTATTTTATCCAAGTGTTGTTTTATGTTCCTTAGTGGAGAATGCTAGCTTTCTTCACATAAATCTTGCTTGTTGATAAAATTTATGTATTAGGATCCATTGTATTTTCTTAAAAATTATGAGGTATTCAGAAAATGTTTGACGATTACTGATTAAATTTTAAAATATTATCTTTCTGGGAATCTTTTGAATGATTATTTTAAAATAAATAATGTCTTCAAATAGCAGTAAATGAAATGAATACACATATGTGTATGTGTGTGTTTGCACACATGTACATATATATAAGCATGCACAATTATATTGACTTTAAAATTTCCACAGTAATTGTAGTTATAATGGTGATGGTGGTCATTTTTGTTTTATCCCTCACTTTTTGGAAATGTTTCTAGGGTTTTATCATTAAACACTAAAATGTCTAGTGTTAAATAAATATTTATGTGTTTGTATATTTATGAGCTGATGAAGAAAGCCATAACTGAGAGAAGACTTGAAGTAGTGAGTGGAACTACTATTCTAGCCAGATATTGAGGGGAAGAATATTCCAGGAAGAACCATAATTGAGAGGGAGCTAATGTCCCTAGTGCTGAAGGAAAAGTAAAAAGGGTGGTGTGACGGCAGAGTAAGATGAGAAAGGTAGTAGAAATTAGGTCAGAGGTCGGGAGGTACTGATTGTATCAGGCCTTCAGACATTGTAAGGACTTTGGCTTTGATTCTGAGTTGAAAAGGGAGCCATTGCAGAATTTCTGCAGAGAAGTGACAGATTTTTTGTTTTTAAAAGAACCATTTTGGTAATAACACTGCGAACTCCATATTGTCTAAATTATTAAATTAGGCTGTTTCCCATTCTTCTCAAACCTACATTTCCCCTTTAAAAATCATAATATAAAATGAATTATAAAAAGTAGGACAAAAAATGACATTTAAACAAGGTTTACTTGACTTCTGTTGCTGTTATCTTAATGAGAATTAGTAGATGATAGTTTTTTTTTTCTTGTTTATTTGTATGTAGCTCCAGTGGTTACTGGGTCTTTGAATGGGGATTAAATTGTGTTATTTGCATACTTTCTTCTTATTTGCCACACCATCGTGTAAGATCAGACATTTTAAATAGATTATTTGAAGTCTAAATCCTTTATATGATGTCTTGAAACCGAGCCCTAAGCTCTGACTTATGAGGTGCAATAATTAATTTTCTCATTTCTTCACATTTCCATGTTGTTAAATGTTAATCAATTCCTGCTGTTTTAGAGGTCAGAAATTTAAATGTTAGAAATCATACCCATAAGGAAATATATTTATTGGTATTTAAGTTTTTGAAAACAAAGATAGAGTGAGAAACATTTAATATAGAACTAAATTAAATTTACTTAATATTCTCTCAATAAGTGTAAATCTTATGACTGCTATTACTATAAATACTACTTACTAGACTATTTTTAGTTTTATCCTGTTGCTTATTATCTACTAGGGTTTTCAGAGAGCTGCAAGATTTATTTGCTTTGAATTGCTCAATTTACAATTCAGTATTAAGCTATGTACTGAATACATATTTTCTTCCATTTATGCACTTATTTAATTATCCATTTATTCAAAAACTGTTTATTGAGTACTTGCTATGTGCCAGATGCTGTACTGGAAGTTTAAGATGTAGCAAGGAACAAAGATCTTTGTCTTAATGGAACTTTCATGTTAGCAGAGGAAGAGAGAGAAAAAAGAAACTTTACTATGTGACATTTTATAAGATTTTGAGAGCTACAGAAAAAAGAAGGAAAAAAAAAGAAAGAAAAAAATACAGGGGGAGAAAAAAAATGGGAGCAGAGTAAGGAAGATGGTGAGTATGGGGAGAGAAAGCTCCAGGCGTTGTTTCAGCTTTATGAGAGGGTATCACAATAGACCTCATCCAGAGGGTGAGATGCAGCTATCCTGGGAGAGTGTTTTCCGGGAGTGAAGTAAGCCAGGATGGATAGGATGGGAAAAACTATAGGATAGGAGAGAATATGAGAAAGTAACATGAGGTCAGATCTCACAGAGTTTTGAGGACTTTGTCTTTTTTTGTGAAATAAATGAGGAACCATTTCATGGTGTTGAGGAATGACTTCCTCTGATCAGGTTTACCAGAAAAATTCTGGCTACTCTGTTGAGAATAGTCTGAGGAGGGGAAGGGTAGAAGCAAGGAGCTCAGTTAACAAGCTATTGTAATGATCCAGGCAAGAGATGGTGGTGATTTAGATTAGGGTGGATGCAGAGGAAGTAATAAGAAACCTTCAGATTCTGGAGGTATTTTGAATAGAGACTCTAGAATATGATAGATTAGCAATGAAGAAAAATGGAAATAAATTTATTTATTTATTTTTTGGTTCTGAGAATTGGAAGATTGAAGATGTAGTCAGTGATACTTGCAGGACTGCAGGAGGAGCATGTTTTGGGGGAAAATGAGGAGTTGAGCTTGAGATGAACAGTTGGGACACTGAACTTAAAATGTCTTGTAAACAGATGGAGAAGTAGATTGGTCAGTCAGATGTATGGGTTTACAGTTCTTGAGAAAAGCCTAGCTTGGAGATAAATAACTTTGAGAATCCTTGCATAATGATAGTTTGTCACACTGTGAGACAGTGAGCACACCATGGAGTAAGTGTAGATAGAGAAGAAAGCAAACATAAGCTCCTAGTACAAAGAAGTCAGAGCAGAGGAACTAGCAACAGAGACAGTAAAGGAGCAATGTGTGGCAGAATGAGTTCCATGCGGGGCTGACTCTATGGGCATCCAGCTGGTATAGACATGGACTTATACTCCAAAGGACACTGTGCTTGATTTAATGCTCTGCTGTCACTGTATTGAAATTCTTAACGTTTTAACAATGATCCACACTTTTTTTTTTTTTTATTTGCAGTGGGCCATATAAATTACGCAGTTGCCCCTGACTCCATTCGACACAAGCAACATATCAGACACAAGTCAGAGACCTTATAACTAGGTAATGAGCTTTGCTTAATGGAAAACAAAAGCTATTTTAATGTAATTATATCTGTGCATAAAACAAATCTTCAAGCTACAGATTTATTTATTTCCTTCATGTCTTTAATGTCCTTGTCTTCTATTCATTTCTTAATGCTTACTTTTTTTTGCCATCATCTGTACTGAGACTTAAAGCATGAGTGTGAGTCATTTATAATTCTCATTATATTTTCTTTATTTTCCCCACACACACTTATAATATCAAACCTTAACACAATTTCTGGCACATAGAAAATGCTCAATTATTATTTGCCGTTAGATTTTTCAAATGTTGTGGGAATCACTTCATTGATAATCTCTTAAAATCATCTCTATAATCTCTGCAGCTTTTAATAGGTTTTGTCCTTTGTCCATCCTAAATTTATTTTACCTTGAATTATTTTTAACTACACTATGCTTGTTCTTTCTTCCACATTTTTGACATCTTTTAAAACTTTTTTTGTTCTAAATAGATACATTAATTAGATATAAGTAGTTTAAATTCATAATTAGTTCTTAGCTTTCTTCTTTTATTATTTGCTACTCCTTTCACATATTTCTATAACTATTACCTTCCAATTATAGCTATGTCTCTCTTGTTAAATTCAGAACTATCTATTTTCCTGGCAATAGGCCATCTCAGTCTCTATGCTATTCCGGTATCTAACCCTGGAAATGTACCAAATATTTGCTACTTCTAACTGCTTTGTTTCTGTTGACTTCCATGCTGTCAGTAATCTGCCTTCAGAATCTTCTTGTTATTTTACATGTCATAAATGGACTGCTTCTATACTTTCCATCTTTAGAGCCATGTTTGTTTATGTCTCTTCTATACCAACTGCCATTTGCTTGATTCAGTCTTATCACCTCTTTTTAGATTACCAAACTCTCCCTAATTCAGTTCACTCTACAGTTAGAGTCACATATCCAAAAAAATAATTTTCATTATGTTACTTGATCTTATAAATTTTTAATCACTCCCTATTGTCTTTGGTATTCACAGTGTGGTAGGATACTGTGGTATGCACTATAAAAGTATATCACCAGTAATTAGTTACCGATCATAATTAGAGTCTAAAATTTGTAAATGATTTGCTTTCTTTAAAAAAAAATATAATGAAGTAGGGACTTGTGCAAATAATACATTTAATCCCTTGCTTTTCAAGATGTTTTTTTCTTGAATAAGAAAGAAAAGCAAAACAGAACAGGTGGTAATAAAAACACATACAAATCAAAAATTATACATAACCCATAGACTTTCATCTATTTCACAGCTCGAAATTCTGAACTATTATTGACAAACTAGGAATAGTTCTGGTGCTTAGGTGTTGTTATAATCTGAGCACTAATTATCTTAATTCCTGGATTATTTTATTTTTTAATTTTTAGTTTTTTTTAATCAAAACGCATGGGGTATCTTGTACATACAATAAAATTATCCATTTTGTCTGCTTACATACACACACAGAACCACCATGAACCCTTTCTTTTCTATTTTTCCTAATCTTTCTGCTCTCAACTACTTCCTTTCTCTCATCTTCATGCAAAAAAATGTTTATCTATATTTTATTCATTTCAAATGGTGCCCCTATAATCTTCATAAAATCGCCTCTTTCATTGAACCCCAACACTCCTTGTGCTCTTATTCACATATTACCTGGTCTGTCTTATCTGTATATTTCTGTTAACTTTCTGCAAGACTAGAAGTGTTTCATGTGTCTCTACCTTGGGTCTGGAAGAGTGTCTTGAAAGGAAGTAAAAAAGACTCAGACACTGAGGTATTTTAAATGTTTATAAAATGCTTGTTTCTTTCTTGTAAGCAATGGAAAATACAGCTCTTACCTAACCTTACTTAACCTTATGGTAGGATTCTTTTAGCGTTTCTTGTATTTTCCAAAAGAATCAACTACTGTCTATTATTGTTTGAAACTTAACATTAGGTTCTCTAAATAGTTGCATTATTATTATAATTACATTGATCACCCACATGATAAGTGTTAAAACAAAAAGCTTCAAGTTTCTAAGTAGTATAAATCTTGTTGAAAATGAAAGGAATATATTTCCTACCTAGTGAGCATGTGTGTCTAAATGCCCATGCAAAACTGACTTGAGGCATGTTATAATATTGTTTCGTCTACGGAATTACATATGAAATGAACCAAACTTTAAAAGCGTCCTGTTTATTTAATAATATTGCCTTTAAAAAAAGTTCCAAACGGTATTATTTTATGTTCTAAAATAGTAAGTAATACAAAATGAGAATTTACTCTTAGATAATAATTTGGAATTTATATTAGTTATAAATATATGTTTTTAAACTCTCCTGTTGATATGTTTTTGACAAAATGAAGCCAACCTTCAAATAAAGCATTGTCAAAAGGAGACATTTAAATAAGCGTGCATTATTGTAATAGCAGGAGAAATACAGTTTGGAGAATTATATTTGAAAATTACTGATGTAAAAGGCAGCATAAAACACATATAAATAGGTGTTGAAGAAGACTATGATAATTTTTATTATCTTCACCTTTTTTATTCCTTTAACTGAATATATGCATACCAATTCACAGTAGAAAATGAAATAAATCATTCAGGGATTTGCAGACAATAATAAGTTTGAACTATTGTTCAGTTTCATGGATTAGAGTTGCAGTGACATGGCAATTCAAATAGTTTATCATTGAATTGCAAATATAATTTTATAGATATTGAAGTCCCCAAATTCTTGCTTGAATGTCATTAAAAAGTCTAGAATATTTACCATGATAATTCTGTAATTCTAGATTGCCATTATAGTGTCTTGCATGTTTGTATTTTAGAACCAAATAGGAAAATCGGCAACAAATATTCTATTTCTGATATACTTATTTAAAAAATTTTAATACGTATTTACTTTTATAGTTATAAAGTAGAAAAAGATACATGTGTATGTTGTTTAAAAAAAAACTCGGGTTTTACTTCTGTTTCCCACAACATTTATGAAAAAGAATATAGTTATTTTATTCCTTAAACTCATGATATACATTCTACTTTGAGATTCATTTTCTGTCAGTCTCTTTTTTCTTAGGAATGAATTTTGAATGGAAGGACATTGTAAATCACACATATTGTATATGTTAAAATAAGGCAGAAAATTTGAAATTATATAAGGAATATATGACAAGTTGAATGGGGTTCCTGTACTCAGTTCCAATGTGAAGGATGCTTCCTCTACACCAGTAAACAATTCTCAGACACCAGGAGATGTCTAAAATTAAACTCACTTCTGACACTATCTAACTGGAGATAGCATCAGAATCCGTAAGTTCGGGGTTCAGTCCTATAAGACTGTCTGTCTGTCCTGTCTCTCTGTCTCTCTCTCACACATACACACACACACACACACACACACACACACACACACACACACACACACATGTACACCAGACAGCCATAAGCCCCATCCCTCACCTGCCTTTCTGACCAACTGGCTATAGATTGGAGGTCCCGACAACCCCATCCTTTGATTTGATGCTAGAGTAGCTCACAGAACTCTGGACAACTTGTTTACTCAGTAGATTACTGATTTATTACAGAGAATATTAAAGGACATGAACCAACAGCCAGGTGAACAGATATGTAGGGCATGGTTCCAAACAAAGGAACTCTGTCCTCATGGAGATTGGGGCCCAGCATGGTGGCACACATAAGCATTCTGATTTCTTGACATAGAAGCTCTCTAAATAAAGGACCAATGAGCGGTCCTGCATTTTTATGGAAGCTTCATCATACAGTCAAAATTGACTAAGTCTTTGGCCTCTGAAGATCGATTCAACCACCAGCTTCTCTTCTCTTCCTGGATGTCTGGGGTAGGATTGAAATTTCCTAATCACATGATTGGTTTTCCTGGCAACTATTTACCGTCCTTGGGTGGAGTCTAAAAGTCACTTCATTAATATAATAAGACACCTTTAGTCCATTCAATACAGGAAATTCCAAGGGTTTTGAGAAATGTAAGGCTGAAAATGTGGATGAAGACCAACTATCTTTTAAATAACAATATCGCACAAGTCAAGCAGTGAATTTCTTGTGTATTCTAACTGAGAAGCTGAATTACATTTCAACTATTTGAAATAGTTCCAGTTGAAAAGATTTGCCAGTTTTAGAATTTTAGACTTTCGTATTGTTTTTACATTTAGGTAACATAAACCCTATTTATTAACAAATTTAACATCCAATAGAGCAAATATTTTGTCATAATGAATGAAAGAATTCATTATAGCATTAGAAACTTAGTCTATTGAATTTATATAAGAAATGCTTTAATCTCTGTATGTATTTTAATAAACATTCTGTATAGTGATTGTGAGAGTTTCTGTAAATAAAACTAGAATATAAGTTAAAGATACAGAGAAAAAAAAGTAATTGTAAAATGCACCAGCAGTTTGCAACAATGGCATCAAGGCAAGCCGAGCATGTGGAAATAGTCTAATCCAGTAGGAAGATTGTTTAGAATTATTGGAACATGATTCTGTGTGGGAAGGGAAAATTTCTCTTATTTTTCTTCTTAGTTCTCTTGGCTGGCCTAAGAATTAAATTGATATGTGATAGATTCACAGGAGAAAATGGTTCAAATATTACTACGTATGTATGTAGGGGGATTCCCTAAGTGTGGGACTTGAGGACAAATTGGGCAGTTGAGGCTTATCTGCAGTCTTGAGATAAGAAGAAAGAGGAGGGGGAATAGTTGTTTGGGACTTCATAGAGAAGGGAAGAGATTTACATGGAAATGAAAAGAAACAAATGTTCAGTTAAAAAAAAAATGTTTGCTGGGCCATCTTTAACAATTGAACCCAGAGAAGACTTTGATTAAAAGGGTCTTGCTGGCTTCCTCATTGTCCATCTCGCCTAATTCATATTACACTCTATTTATATATGACAATAGCTCCCTTTCCTGGAGCAGGTCTCTATCTAAATTATTTTAGGCAGCTAGTGAGGTCAAAGATTATTCCTGAGTCATGTTTCTTAAAATAATCAATATCCCAAAGAGACATATTTTAGGATGACAAACTGTGCTCCCCTTCAGTAATAATAAAACTAAGTTTTAGTCAGTGTTAATACCTTTTCAAATATTCTAGAAATGATATTTCTCCTTATCACTTGCCCCAGGCATGGATGATTCCTACTACTCAGCCCTCAGCCTTTATATACCACTACTTGCCACTTCCATATTTGATATAATAAGGAGGAAGAAAATGTCACTGTTCTTTAAAAATGAATATTATGTGTAGTTTTTTTATATATAATGAATTTATAATGATAACAATTGTGTGAGTTTAATGCTCTACTTTTTTTTTTTTATTTTACATAATCTCATTTAATTTTCACAACTGCCCCATAAGGTGGGTATTGTGATTCACATTTAAATGAAATGCATGGAAGTTATATAGCTTTTGCAAAACCACACAGGTAGTAGGTGGGCAACCAGAGACTCAATTCAAAGGTCTGTACTCTTAACCACCATGTTACCGTGTATCATTAGACATTTGGTGTGGAAATAGAAACTGCTGCTATGTATAGATAAAATGATGAAGTAATCTGCAATGAGGTACAGATCCACCAATACTTTCTAGTTTTACATAATTAGTATTAATATTATTTTGGATAGCTACCATCAATTGTTTACCTATTATGTGCTAGAGACAAGAACTTACCCTCCAAGAACTTATTCTGCACAACGATGCTATAGAATGGTTATATTACCACCTTTTTACAATGAAGAAAATGTATTTACAGAATTACTGGACTTAATGAATAGGAGAGGAGAAACTTTAGATACTCCTGACTCACATTCTTAACTAGTAAATTGAAGGCTACAAAATAAGAGCGTAAGAAAAAAGAGACAAAACCTATAATATCCTTTATATGCTATACAACCAGTTTTAGATTCACAATGTAGAAAGTTTAACATTAATTCTCATATTACTTATATTATTAAGCTTATGTCAGAATAGAGAATATCATGTTCAGGAAATCACTGACTCTCAAGGAGATATTAAGGAATTAAAAAAACACACATTTGATATCACCTAGAAAAAATAAACATAAAAAATATAAATTTCAGAGGCATCGGTATAGTGTTCAGTCTTCTAACCACAAAAGAAAAAAATTTCAGGTAGTGCGGGTGCCATGTTTGTGAGAAGTAATGATTATAGAAAGGTAATTTCACAGTGAGATTTTTTGGAATTGAGGAAGTGCAAGATTCTCTCTGACACACGCACACACACACACACACACACACACACACAAACACAAACAAACACACAAACACAACAAGGTTTTACAATGGCAAGCTTCCTATTGAAAAGGTCATCATTTTTATGTCAGTTTTCAATATTATCTCTTGGAATTTTTTTAATTAAGAATTTCTTTGTTATATCATCATGGAAATAAATGTAAAAATGGATTCATTTTATAGCCTGTCACAGTTCACATTTATTGAGTAACCATGATATTTTTAATAGTTGCTTATTATCAGTGGAGAAATATTTATTGGTATAAATGTCACAATTTGCAAAGACACTGGGATATAAAAGGAAGTGAATATATTTAAATTTTTATATCTTCCATTTCTTCATTAATATGCAAAGAGTCAAAGTTTTTTGATGAGAAGGGATGCTATGGACAAGGGTACAAGGCCAAGAATACTTATGGGATCCATGGTCTTATAATTGTTAATGCAATCTTCATGTGATGATGAAGTTAACATTTATGTATCTCATTTTTCAATTACAACATAAAATTTCCCTTTACTATTTCCTTGAGAAGTAATACAAAACCAATGTAAACAAAATGAAGAAAGGTGTTCCAAAAATCATATCAAGCAATTTTAAAGTCTCAAAGATTTGTGTTGACAACTCTTCCAAGGAAATATTAATTTATTGTACAGTAGGGCAGTACCACTTCACAGTTAATCATGTGAGCATAGTGTTCGAATCCTGATCATACTCATTGGTGTGTGATTTTGTACAACTCACTTAACCTTTGTGTTTCTCAGTTTCTTCATTACAAAATAGCAATGATAATACTATCTTCTGGAATTATTGAAACATTTAACTGAGTTAATATTTATGAATATGCTTATGAAAGTGCCTGACACTACTGAGTTCAGTGCAAGTACATAGACACACATGCATGAACAGGGAGTGTCTATATGTGGTGGTTATTTTTATGAATTGTTCTAATTAAGAATCCAAAAATATTATCTTTACATAAAAATAAATTTATCATTTACAAATTGTCTTCTCTTCATTTTATAATCTGAAGTCAGGAAGCCTTGTGGTTTTCTCAAGTTTAGATAGAACCTTGTTTGCTTATCTCTAAAATATGCTTATTTCTCATTAAAGTACTTTTTTTTAATTCTCCACAAGATATAGAATAAATAATAAAGAGAGTATATTCTGATGGTGAATTAAACACCCTTCTAGTTGTCTCTATGTGATGGATGTCCCACAATATCTCTCAAGTAATGACCATCAGTCCTTTTGTGTTCTCTCCGTTTTCTGACCCACTCAATGCACAATTTCTAAATTTCATGGGAGAAGCTATGAAAACACAAACTCAGAACTCATCCTCCCTCAATACCAATGTTTTTCATCAGAAAAATACTCTTCTGTAGAAATGAGTAGCTATTCCTCCAGGTTGTAATACAATGCTAAAACTTATACAGTGAAGTAAAATCAAAAATGATTAAAAACTTTGCTATGATTTCTTACTCCCCAGACTCTTACATTTTTGAGTGAGACTCTTACTTTCTCACTAAGGCAGCCAGAGATAAAATAAGCTCTGGGTTACAGAATCCAGTGAAGCCCCCTTAGTCCTTGGTGAGCCCCTTTTCTATAACTATTATTAATATGCAAATAAGTTAGGTTTTTTTTTTTGTCAGTACAACTATGCATCTGCTCTAGTTTACATGATAAAAGGAATTAATGTATAAACTTCGGTATTTTTTATATTAATAGTAAAAAATTATTTGCCGCCATTCTTAATATTCAACTGAGACACTGAAGAGCTCTGTTGAGAACTGGTTTGTCACATTGCCCAAGGTAGATATGTAATGATTAGCACTTTTGACTCTAAAGACACACATTCACTTTTCATTTTGCCATTTTTTTTTAATCTTCTCTTTGGCCTGATCTCCAATCTAGCTATAGCTTAAATTTCACTTTATGTATGACTTTGATATCTTTTTTTTTTTTAATTTAAATAAGACCCAAAGGCCTCTAATTCTTGGAATAAAGGAATCACATAGGAACAGAAAAGGTGAAGAGAAAAAAAGTGATTGATGTGAAATAGAAAGGAGTTTGACAAGAGGAGATACAAATCTTTTCTGTTTCCTATGTTACAAATTTGAACAAATCGAAGATTAAAAATCTTCTGTGCAATTTGCCTAAAGTCCCAATTCATCCTCATATTTTTTTTTTAACACAACCAATTTAAACACTTTCTATTATCTCCAAGGATCAAAAGAATCAATCAACATCTTCTACAGTCTTATGGGTCTTCAATCATGCTTGCCCAAGGCAATGAAAATCAAATCAAAAGCTGCCTCTATGGGTAGGGGGTTATAATTCAGTATAACAGAAAATACTGCAGAAGTGAAAACCTTGCATAAAATGAAATGTAATTCGTGCTCATTGAAAAATATATATCCTTTCAGAAATTACATGGAAATTTTTTCAATCTGTTCTTTTTCTCTCAAGATGAGTTTTTAAAATGCCAACCTGTTATTCTTTCTGAGGCAGAATAATTTTGTTATCAGTCCAACCCTTATGTTTCCAATGCTATAGATTTTTCTTTGTTGTGATAACTTTAGATTATGACATTCAAGTTGGATATTTTTTTGAGAAATCAGTACTCACTTTGAAAATATTAGTTATGTATAAATATGCAAACCTGCATATTTACCAATATGAGTGTGTGTGTGTGTGTGTGTGTGTGTGTGTGTGTGTGTGTATCTGGGTCAAAAAAGTAGAAATAGAAAAGACAAACTCAGGATAATCTTTCAATCTGTGTCTTAAATGTAGCTACTTGATGGTAAAGGAAGTCTCTAAAAGGGTTTGACTGGGTTTTTCACAGCATATAGATCTTAACTCGCAATTTTGATTATTTTCTTATTAGCTGTATGTAAAACATATATTAATAGCAATAAAAAAATTGAGATTTTGACTATATCTACTTTTGTGAAATGTAAGGATTATCTTATTTTTAATTGCTTTATATAAGAAAAATTATGTCTCTCCCCACCATCATTTCTGTATTTATTAGTTAGTTTCCTATGATTCAAAGTGGTGTACACTAAAATCTTAGTACTATTAAGATTTTTACTTATTACCAATTAGTATTATTAATATTATTATTGTTACTATTTGATATAAGAAATAAAATAGTCATTATTTAAATTATCATAGCAAAAATTATTATATGTATATTCATGTCCATAGAGTGGAATGAAGTAGAGGGTTCCCAAGCATTGCTCCCATATTTCAGGAAAAATAAAACATGCTATTGTCACATACGTCCACATGATATGAACATGTTTTTTTATGTTCCACTTAAAATTAACATTTTTATGGGGTTGCCATCATGAATTTAGCATGGACTTTTATGTTAAGAGTTTTGGTGTTAACCATGACATCTGAAACCTGTTTACAACTAAAAAAGTACCAAAATTCTATTTATTTAAACTGTTTATACACAACTCTACAACAAACTTTAGAAATATTGAAATTTTTAAGTTTAAGAAAGCTTATCTTGTTGACTCACATGTTAGAAAAGCGTGCATAATTTTCTTTAATAGGATTTGTTAATCATTTTCCTAAAGGCTGTCTATTTTCTAAATTATATTTACAATTGTTTGAGGCTGATGTTGGGTGGGTGGAGAGGACACAAACCAAATGTTTTTGATGGACAATACTAAATCTTAATACACAGATTTAGATTGCATTGGTAGTCTAGATTCTGTCTTGACCTCTTGAATGTAAAAACTGTTTTCATTGAAATAGGAATTAAATTGTTTGATGTGATTTATGAAACTGATTCAAAGTTGCAGTAGTTGTCATGATTTAAATTAAGATCTACATTGAAAGCACTGCATGTTTACATTATAGGAAATACATGCTTTTTTTGTAGATTTCACTTCTAGAATTTTGCTTTGAAAATTTAAATATTTAAATAGCACTGTGGAATAATATGGAAGCAATGATGCTACATCTCACTTATTGTAATTCTGGACTGATAAAAGGCCTTTGGCATTTTAAAGGTTGAATCATTTATACAATTAGATGAACCAAACTTTGAATGATAGAAACTTACCTAGTTATAGTTTATGTTTCTTTATTGTATCTAATATACTAAGATGCCAATTATTTTATGAGGCATTTATATAATACTATTACAGTGTTTTATTTAATGCAGCTGACTTTTAGGTGAAATATTTTTAAAGATTTTCTGATGATTTCAGTATTTTAAATTCTTTATTAAAGATCCTATGTGGATCTGAGTTTTCTCTTAATTCATATTCATAGGAACTTATTTCTCTGAAATTTGTATACAAAATGAGGGTTTCCAAAGACAAAATAAACCAGTACTAAAGATTTTATTTTACTGCTGAGGATCAAGCACATTTGTCACAGGCAAACTGAGGTTCAAAGTTTTCAAAAACCTTTTCCAAGGTTAAACAATTAGGAGTCTGTGGCATTGAGATTCATACCAGGCATGTTTGATTCTTAGCTCTGTACACTTTTCTTGATGCCATTAAATAATAAGCAAAATAAGTCTGGAGGAAGAATGATCTACCCCCACTCCTTCTCCCATGATATCAGATGAATACCATGTCAAATTTCTCCACCTCTCTAATCTTCTTACCCCTTCATTATAAAATAAAATAAATAAATAAACGCCATTACCTATACCATAAGCTAGTAAAAGAACCAGAATATGTCAATGTACCTAACTTTCACATTACTTTATTCCTGTTAAAATCTGGGTTTTTATTCTACTTGTAAGTTAGTAATATAGTTTGTTGTAGTTTCATAGATGCTGGCAGAAGACACAAAATTCCAGGGTCAGGAACGAAGAATTTAATGTTCACATAACAGTACATGATGTGAGCTTCATGTTTGTATTGGTGCCTCTTGGTGCCTGAGTTTCATGGAAATACAGCATAGTGGCTTGCTGCATACATGATGGTTTTACATTACAGCCAACGAACTGTACTGTTGGCACACACCTCTTTTATTGCAAGCTTGCTCTTTGTCTTGGAGGTAGACCTCGCTTCCCTCAAATTGCTGCTGAAATATAATCTCGAAAAATATCCCAGGTAAAGAGAAGTCTGGGCCTTGTATTCTTGGCAAACACACTGAGAACCAAAACATGCTGGGATAGTCAGGGCCTTGGCAGGTGGCCTCTTTCAACATCTCCCTCATACCTTCCATTAACTCTCCATCAATCTTAGATTACATCTGCACCCAATTTTTTTGCCACTCTTTCTCTCATCTGTATTCCCTTGACAAAATCTGTCTACTCAGCGTCTGCATTCAGGCACTAGTAGACTAAGACAAAATATTAACAAACAAAAAAATAAAACCATGAGTGCTATCTTTATAATTCATATTTGGACTCACCTAGAACATTATTTTAACCTTCTTCTTACTTTTCAAACCAAATATTATTTCCCGGCCTCAATGTAGCAGACTATCCTGCTTCTTATTTCACTAAGAAACAGAAGCAATCAGAGTTGACCTTCCAGAGGTTTCCATAGCCACTTGAGCGAACAAAGTAACAGCTGTGCCAGTAACCTCTGCCACCCCCTCTCTTATTATGGATGAGCTGTCTGTGTTCCTTGCTAAGGCTAAACCTCCACTTATGTATTCACATACTATCCCCTGCGGACTATAAAAGAAACTGGTGCGATTGACTGCCTCTCTCTGGCATCAACTTCCTCTCATTTTTCTGGATTATTTTAATAATCATGCAAACACTATAATGTTACCTATTCACTTTTTTAAAAGTGAAATTCTACATACTTTTAATATGATTCAAGGCTTTTCATTTTTTCTGTGTTGCCACCCTTATCTTCGAGATGCTCTCTGAGCTTCTTTTTGCATAACAACAAAACAAATTTCAATGTGCTGTCATAAAGAATAGCCCATACATTCTGGGAACTTTTGGCAGTAAAAAGCACTAACAAAAATTTGGAAATTGAATGTTTTATTTAAATCTATGATAGGGCTTCTTTTTATAACAGTTTCTGTAAGTAGAAAAGGGATAGTACAGATAGTCTTATTTGAGATTAAAGCTCATAGAAACCTGACATAGATTTTTACCTTGATTATGAGATTTTTATTGGAAGATGATTGTAAAGTGCTTAACCTTATGTCTTGAAGTTAGTAAGCATGAAATAAATGTTTTATTGATCAGTAAAAAAACCCCAAAACTGAACTACATAAATAAATAAAATATTGCTCATTAATTAGAATTAATGTTCCCACATCGTGTTAAATTTATTTGATGATCATTTAAAAAACTTGATATGTCCCTTTCATGATTAAACTCTTTGGAGCAGGAAAAACATTTTACATGTATATACATATACATATACATATACATATACATATATCTCTATATATGTGTATATATATATGTGTGTGTGTGTGTGTGTGTGTATATATATATATATATATATATATATATATATATATATATAAAATACAAAGCCTTATTTTAGATTACATATGGCTGAATGTTTTTCCTCAGTTTCTTTGGGCTTACATTGTTGTTTGTGTTGTTAAAGTTATTATTGTATTTGTATTGTACAGTTATAATTTACTAGTTTGTTGGATATAAGAAAACAACAACAATAAAGCTAATACACTAAACTTCCAAATTAACACACAAAGCATGAATATTTTTTAATTTTTATTTAACAAGAAGGATAAAAATTATTGACTTTTAATTAATGATTTGGGAAAAATATTCTCGTCAGTCTTGACTTTGTGTAATTTCTATTTAAAAATACTTAAATAAATCCATCTTATTTATTTTCTGCTCATTTTAATTCCTTTCAACATTAGCTGTACTTTACAAAATTATCTTTTTTGATTCTCAGTTAAGACTAAACATTTGTTCCAATTCCTCATTCTTGAATAGTTTTGTGTAGGTACTACAGTCAGTCATAGGAGCGGGGTAAGGAACTGGGGAGTGGCTGGAGTAAAGAAACAATACAACTGATGATGCAGGAAACTGAGACCTACCCAGATTGGTGACGTATAATTGTGGATATTAGTGGTTTGTAGTAATGGCTTTAGAGCTGAATATTTCTGTTTAAATCTTGGCTGTTCAGGTATTTATTAAGGCAACCTGGGGTTACTTAATCACTCTGTGTCTTGGTTTTCTCAACTGTAAAATGGTAATAATGGAATCTACTTTTTAAAGTGGTTTTGATGATTACATGACTTAATACATATAAACACATAAAAGGGATCCTTGTGTATTCATCGAGCTTAGATCTGTAAGTGTGAAAGAGTTTTTAGGAAAACAAAAAGACAACTGAGGAGACTAAAATGAAGACATTTAGAGAAATTTGAAGTTTCTGGCAACTACAAGATACATCAAATACTAAACATAGCCAAACACCTAAAACATACTAAAAACCTGTCTACCTCAGTTTTAGTTAGTTAACACATCATGTCTGGATTTTAAGAAAAATTACAAGGCATGCTAAAAAGAAAGAAGAAAAAAATACAATCTGAAGAGACAGTAAATATAAGAAGTAGACTCACTTACGACACTGATTTTGGAATTAACATACATGGAATTTAAAATAATCGTGATAGAAATGCCGAGGTTTCTAATGAAAAAGTAGATAGCATACAAAACAGATGAGTAGTGCAGGTAGAAAAATGGAATCTCTAAGAAAGATTCTAAAGGAAATAATAGAAATCAAAAACACTGTAACAAATTTTTTAAAAAATGCTTTTGATGGATACATTAGTAGACTATTTGTGGCCAAGGAAAGAATCAGTGACCTTGAAGAAAAGCAAACAAAAAATTTCCAAACTGAAATGTAGAAAAAAAAAAATGAAAGCAAACAAAAATAAAGGAACTATGGGAAGTTTATAAAAAGTGTAACAGCAACATTATTGGAATAGCATAAGAGGACAAAGAAGAGAATAGAAGAATTACATGAAGTAATGATGGCTGCAAATTTTTCAAAACTAATCACAGACACCAATCCACAAATCTAGTAAGCTCAGAGAAACCAACTGGGAAAAACACTAAAAGAAGTACATATAGACATGTTGTATTTAAACTGTGGAAAACAAAAGACAATGAGAAAATTTTAAAAGGAGCCAGAGGAGGGAGAAAAACACCTTATGTGTAGAGAAATAGAATAAGAATTTCTTTGGAATTTATATCATAAACTCTACAAACTAGAAGGTAATGGAGTGAAATATTTAGTATTGATAGAGAAAAAGTCTTCCAACCTAGAATTCTATAGTTAGTGAAATTATCTTTCAAAGGTGAAGGAGAAGAAAAGACTTTCTCAGGTAAATAAAAACTGAGTGAATTAACCATCTATAGACCTACCTTATAAGTACTGTTAAAACAAATTTTTCGGGGAGAAGGAAAATGATATAGGTCAGAAATCTTCATATACATAAAGAAAGGAAGAATGTCAGAGAATAAATGAGAAAAAATAGTTTATTTTATTTATTCTTAATTTATCTAAAACATAACTCTTAAGATAATAGTAGCAGTGTCTGTGGTGATTATAGCTTATGGATAAGTGAAATTAAAGACAGCAATGTCATAAGGAAAGGGAAAAGAGGATTTAGGGATACTGTGTTATAAAGTAACTATAACATATGAACTGACAATGTTATTTGAAGGTGAATTTTGATTACGTAAAAATATATAATGCCCATTTTTTGAAAATCACTAAAAACTTTTAATATTAAGTATTACTTGAATGCTATGAGAAGAGAGAAATAAAGTCATGTAAAATGCTCACATAAAATTAGAAAAAAACATAAATTAAGAGGAAAAAAGAAATGAATACCAAATATAAGAAACAGAATATAGTTGTAAACTTTGTAGTTATCAATTTGCCTATATGAACAATTACTTTAAATGTGAATCTTCAATTTAACAATTAAAAAACAGGAATTGTCAGAGTGGATACAAGACTCAGTTTGTTGTCTATAAGAACTACACTTTAATATATACACTCGGATAGGTAAAATTTAAAGGTGTGGAGAAAGATATGCTCACACTAATTCAAAGAAAACACTAGTAAGATGTAAATCTAAACAACATATAAATTAAAACAAGGAAAATTGTCATTATAAAGAGAGTATTATATGATGATAAGTAACTGAGTTCTCCAAGAAGAAAAAAAAAAAACAATTCTAAACATGTATGTACCTAAAAACAGAGAATCAAAATATATGGCAATAACCAGTGGTTTTACAATAAGGAATAGACAAATTACTGTTGTAATTGGAGACATCAGCAACCCTGTCAGTAACTGATAGATCAAGCAGAAAAAAAAAAAATCAGTAAGGATATAGTTGACCTTAAGAGCACTATCATTCAACTTGGTTAATTGACTTTTATAAAATATTCTATCCAGCATCAGTAAAATATACATTCTTCTCATGCTTGAAGAAATGTTTGCCAAGACAGATCATATTTTGTGCAATAAAACACACCTTAACAAATTTAAAAGATTAGATACAATACAGAGTATATACTCTCAGACAAAAATGGAAGTAAATTAGAAATTGACATCTGAAAGAGAGCTGGAAAATTATCTAAATATTGGTACACTAAACAGTACAATTCTAGTAAATCATGCATTAAAGAAAAAGTCTCAAGAGAAATGTGAAAATATTTTTAACTAAGTAAAAATAAAATTAGAAATCATCAAAATGTGTGGGGTTTAATGAAACCAATTCTTAAATATAATTTTAAAACATTAAGTACATAAAACCAGAGCTATTGATGTCTGTCTAAATAAGCAAAATAAATAAATAAAAATTAGGGAATAAGTCAATGAAATTGTGAACAGGAAAACAATATAGAAAATCAATAAACCAAAAAATTGGTTCTTTGAAAAGGTCAATACAAGCGATAAATGTCTAGCTAGGCTAACCAAGAAAAAATGAGAAGACAAATGATCTGGCATAAAGCCCTACACATGCCATTTTTAATAGCTCCTGGAACCCTAGGAAACAGTCAATTAAAAGTGTAAATTTCAAATTGTAAGTTCAGTAAAGATAGCAACCTTGTATATGAAGCTGACTACTTCATCCATATAGTATACCACAGTGCCTGGCACCAAGTAGACAGAAAATTAAATATTTACGGAATACATGAATTATAAAATACTCTAGTCAGAAATGGAAGTAGCTGTTATTATTTAGCAGAGCAAACAACATACTTTTAGCTTATTTTAAAGGTTTTTGATATAAGCACATTTGCTCAAAACTCAAATACATAATGAAAACATTTTTATTTCACATAACATCTCTTGATATGTGCAAAAATGTGTATTTACCATATTGCACAAATAATTAAGCGGTTATAATCTTTTCTGTGTCACAATATTAGAATTTTTTGTGTTGATGAGAGAAAGATTAAATTTCAAAGTGGCATTGAGAATATAAACAGAAGTAGTATGGTAACAAATAAAGATATTTTATTTTATGATATTTGCTCTATGCAACAGACGCTAATTTCTTTGAAAACATTTCATATATGTTTATACACATTTGTATAAACTGTGATTTTTTTTTGCGTGCCCATTGATAAATGCCAGTGTCTAGCATAATAGAAAGTATAGATACAAAAGCTTTTGACAGAATAAATAAATTCATGAATAAATGCATGCACCAAAGTTCTGGAAAGATAAATGTAAGCTTGAAATGATGTTCCCACTGAATTTCGATTCAGTACAATTATTGATTTTCTCAGTTTATTGTCTTCTTTCACCTTCCTAGTACATATGTGTTTATATGTATGTATGTTTTATATTTATATAAATATTTATTTAAATTTACAAATACTATTATTTACGAAGAAACCAACAAACTATAGGAATAATTTGAAGTGTTCACCAATTACAGAATCAAACATGTTCTTAGAAACTAACTGGACAGTTTTATGAAAATATTTGCCATAATATCTTCCTTGTTTAAATTCCGATTTGGTTATTTCTTTATATTTACATTTCCACCAAAGAATGGAAAAGGGAAGAAAATCGATATTTAGCTCAGATTTTAACTAAAAAATAATACAACATTTTGATTCTATTAGTTAAAAAATATTTTTACATTTCTAAATATCGTGACATTTAATTGGTTCATTTAGATTGTGAAAGTAGCTTTAAATCGAATTTGGGAGGCAGGACTATATAGCAAAATGGTTAAAGATGCTTAAAGGCAAATCTAGATTTATATTTGGCTTTGACACTCACTGTTGGGTTTTCATATTAGGAGGCAGCCTCGACCTCTCTAAGTCTGTTTCCTTTTCTCCGAATAGCTCAGGTACTGCACCCCAAGTTCCAGATTGTGCTCTATGTTATGTGGGATATTATTTTCAATTTCAAGATAATTCTTAAGGAGATTTATGTTTTTAGTTATGGTTAATTAAGATTCAAATGAGAAACAATTTTTGTAAGCATTTAATTCAGCTCATGACACTTAGTGGTGAATAAATAGTAGCTGGTGTTGCCTCTGTTCCACTGTCTGCATTTTCTTCCTCCCTTCTCCTCCTCCTGTTCTTCTGTCTCTCTTCTCCTCCTCCTCCTTTACAGTGATATTATTATTTCTAATGGACATACCCTCTGTTAAAATAGTTTCAGGGAGATTGATGACATATAAAATGAATAGTACAGCCAGACTAGCAAGAAATGACCGAATCCAACAGCAGAGCAAAATCATGTAAGGTTTATAAAGTATATGAGAGAAAATAGCACCACATTAGTGTTAGCCAGGCCAGTGCTTGAAATTCAAAAGCAAACTATGATGGAGCACATGCCTTAGCCCTTACATATAGGAACTGAGGTGTAGCTATGTGATAAGTTAAATATGGACGCAAACCATGCACATTATCTATTGTGAAGAACCTTGAATATGAGGTATTTAGATGATCTGATATCGAACTTACTAAAATCAGCATTTACTTTTTTAGTTTAAGTTTTAAATGTCTCATTTCTATCCTGGCACTATATACAAAACACTTTTAGATTTATACTGAGAAAGATAATAGGCATGTCCCCTTATACTTACTTTTATTATAAATCTATTGGTGCATTAGTAGTAGGGACTAGGAAGAAGTTTAAGTCAAGTTGCCACTAGAAAATAATTGCATTGCATTATGTAAGGTATCTCTGAACTCCCACATATTTAATGGTTTTTCACATAGACACCCATTATAAATTCCAAATGCTCTTCTGCACGATCCACAACCTTATTTCCAATTTCCAACAGATCTACAATTTTAACTTAAGGTTCACAACCATTTAGATCAAATTCTGATACCTCATCTTTTATGACTATTTTTAATACTTTTGCAAATGTTTTAAATGGCCTATATCATTAAGAATTTACTGAAAGATATGATGATCCAAACCCTTTAAAACTGTATTAACATTAATTATTAGAGTAATCTTTAACTTTTTCTCTTTGAATCGTGTTGCTTTCTTTTCTCATGTTTCAAATACACTAGGGTCAAGAGAAAAACAGATATGGCTTCTGACAACTGTGGCATTTCAATGAGGTATAGTGGACTCTATGTTTGTAACTCCTTTATTTCATACATGATAACTTCCTATCTGATATCTGGAAGGATTCATTTATCCTTAGTAATTAATGCAGGTAATTCTTGTTATGAAGAATACTTAAATTAACAACATGCTAACCATCCAAGTAGTAATTTTCAATGACTGGAATTTACCTGATTTTTTGAATGCAATATTGGCCCTAAACTCTCAGGGTTAATGGCCATTGATGGGGTTCTGCTGGTGTTCCTAATGCCCCATGAACTGTTCTTCCACTGACTATAGCAAAATGTAGTATGTATAAGGATGCAAAAAACAAAACAGACAAACAAAAAACTGCTATGGAGCATGGGAGTTGTCAGCCATTCCTCAATATTAAGAAATCAAGATATCTCCTTTTTTATGACACAGTGCTATTTAGACAGACCTTCAACTGTAGGCACTATAGTTTGTTTAATGTCTGATCTATGATTAGGAGTAAGATAGATCCATGTATACTTAAACTTACCTTAACAAAGGAGTTTAGCTACCTTTTTGCTCCTACTCAAATATACAAAGCCAGCTCCTTGACAATCTGTCATCAGTCACATTAAAACAGTGGATTTTCCAAAGTCTAAATAGGGCAGGACCTTTATATGTAGATTTAGAAAAATCATGATAGTTTCATTAACAGTTTAAAAATTGCATCTATTCCAGATCCCAATTATTTAAACAATGTTGTCTGTGAAAGTGAAAGATATTGAAAAACATGACAAAATGTACTGTGTAAATATTTGGTCAGTAACCCGAAAGTTAAGAACTAGACCAAGTTTATTATTCTTTATTCTTCAACGTTTATATAAACGTCATTATCATTTATAGAAGTTACAAGAATGAGAATATCAGTGAATCAGAAAGTATAATGATGTATTCAGGCCAAAGTTACATATAGTTAAAGGGATTAATTTTTTTAGCTATGAAATATTAAATATATATTAATATTTAGATAGACTATACTTTACAAACTTCTTGATGCTTCTGAATAGCAAGGATATTAACTAAACTAATGATCCTTTAAATGAGTATGTAAAATATAATTTAAGCTACTTGCAACATGCAAAAGAGAGGCACCATTTGTTACTGCCAAAAATCACTGGCATGTGGAAATCAGAAAATCATTAGCCTTGATAGGAATAGCTTAATACAGCAGGGAAGAGAACACATTATTTAGAGCAGTTAAATGACAATTGATGCAAACACTGGTGAAATACAGAAAAAAAGCAGAAAAGATTTAGTGAATGATAAATTCCGAATTAGTATTTACCCATGCAAAAGAATGGTAATCTTTGGTCATTAACCAATGCACTTGGATTGTGAGCCCTAATTGTCATAAATGATTATCTGTACAAGTTTAATTTAGAGAAGAAAAAAATGTTGTCCTGACTGTTGAGTAAGTATATATATATATATATATATATATATATTTTTTTTTTTTTCTTTATCAGCCTGTCGGTTTACTTAAACCCCTGCTCACATTCCTCCTTTTCCATGAAGACCTCATGGTACCCTCAGCTGGAATTAATTTCTTTTTCTTCCATTATGCCTCACATTTTTTTTTTTTTACATCTCTTGTAGCAGTGTGCCTTATGGTACATTTTTACAGGCATAACCCATCTAGCATTGCTTTCGAGAGCACTGATCCGTCACAGGTGTTTAGCAGAGTATAATACTGTGCTTTCCTCAGTGTGAATGGCATTTGGCAATCTGTTTTGTTTACAGTTTTGAATCTCTTTGCCATTAACAAACTATTTACCAGAGGATAATTTCTATTTGATTCTCAGCAAATATATTAAAAGTTTCCCAAAGTGTGAACAAACGTGGACCATTGTAATGTCCTTTAAACACAAGGATGACAGGCACTGTCACATGTTTGAACCTTTATGAATATGGACTGTGTTACTGGCCTACCCATGCCATCATTTGAATATCGGTAAAGAGTCTAGGGAAGTCAGTCAATTATCCCAAATGTTTATGCTAATTTAGTTTTAAATGACTCTTTAGGGAACACATCTCCAAAGGGACTGTCGTGACTTTATTGCTCACATTTATGGAACTCTCTTTTATTTAATTTTAAAAAGAAGTAAATAAGATACACCTTTATTTGTATACCCTTTAACATTGAAAATTTCCTCAAACGGAGGGACATAATACCACAGGGATAAAATCTTAACTGGCTATAAAGTCCAAATAAGCAACATAAATGTATGGAGAGGAGAAAGTTGGCATTATAAACTGAGAATTACATAAAGTGTTAGCAACTGAAGAGTGCCCACCTGCCTAAAGAGGGCAATAGCTATTAAGGAATAGGCTGTTTCTATGGAATAATTTGATTTTTTCAAGAAAAATCAAATCTGATTTTTATAAGATTTAAAAAAAATTGGACATTTAATTTAAGTTTTAGCTATTGTCAATATTGTGCAAGTTCCAATAAAACATTTCCATGGATGAGATTCAACTCTTGGGCTACCCATTCATGGCCTCTGCCACAACTAATTTTCTCTTTTTCTCTTCTTTCCTGTCTTATTTATTTCTTTTACTTCTTTTACTTATTCCATCTATCCTTCTCTTTTTCTCTAAATATGTTTGTATGTATTCACACACGTGTAGCCTATGTGAATTAACGACATGGGACTAGAGACTATTTCTCATTAAGGTATTCCCTATAACAGGATTTTCCAAATTTGGTCTTCAGAGTTATTATCTGCATCAGAGGAACTTAAAAAACAGGTTTTTGTGCCCCATCCCAACACTGAACTATGGATTCTGTTGATTATCGTCTATGAAACTGCATTCTTAACCAAGTGGTTTTTATGCATACTGAAGTTTAAAAACTGTTGCGATTTGGTACTCTCATATCCTTGATGGAAAAGAATTAATTGACAATAACTGAAATTCATCAAAGCCTGGGAGCAACTAGAAAGACAACAAATAACACCCAAAAAGTTATTACAAAGGTAGAAGAACCTTCTGGACCTACTTAAGATTCCCCCCACATAAACTGATCTCACAATTGTTTTTATTTTCTTACTGACATGTTAAAACTCTTCCTACATACTGAAGGTGGTATTAATTTTGAAAGGTATTATTTTAAATGGGAACCTCAAGGAATATTTAATGTATCAGCTTCTGACATTGCCATATAGATGAGATTATTATTTACAAAATGTTTTTTCACAATCATGTTTTCACTAACTACTGTTGCATGCATTCGGGTCATTCTGTTGGACTATGTTTACATGCATCTCAATGTTTTGTGAATATGCTCTAATATTACTGAAAATAAAATACATAAACTTACATAAATCCTGTAGACAATTTTCTTTCCAAGTTTTAAATAATTGGTCTTTGCTGTCTAATTATAAAGGTATAAAATTTTAACAGCCATTCATATGCACATTTTTGTGGTATTACTTGCATTTTTATAACTTATTCTTTCTGAAGGAGTTTAAAGATTAACTTGATAGTTTAAATTTTATTGATAGATTACCTTATGCTGTAAAGGCCATTCATTGTATGTTTCTGCTTTGATGCAATCTGGAGTAAAATGAAATAATCTTCAGCTACAAAAATATAAAACATAAATGTATGAATTACTAAATTTTCAAGGTTGTTTTACAACTGAAGATTACATTGCAATTTGTATTTTAGTGGCACCATGCAGGTTTCTATGTCTATATATCTTTAAGGCTTATAAATATAATGAGGTAAAGAAGTCTACATTTCAAATTTGAGTCATGATAAAATATTTAAAATATATTAATAATGCATTACTCTGAAATGTCTTGATTTTTATGCTTTATGTAAAAATTCAATTTTTAAAAAGCTTTAGAAAACTGACTTGTGACATTAAATATGTCGTTTTCATGCTTTAAAAAATACTTGTCTATTCACACACATGAATCCAACTTTGCAAGTATACGACCGACCTTTGAAATCCACATCATTGCAATGGTAAAATAGAGTGGCTCACTCACATCTCTCTGTTTAATTTGTATGGATTGGGAAAAAAGATTAAAAAGCATTTTAGTCTCCGGAATATCTCTAAGTCTAGAAGCAAATAAGCAATTGTCAATTGTGCCATCAAACAACTGTTTAATTATACCAGCGGAAACTCAAAAATAAAATTTGCTTACGAAAATCTTGCCTATGAAGTTCAGAGTTCTTAAGACATAGGATATAACTGATTTACATCAAGACTGACATATTGTGACAAGTAAAAGGTTAAATGCAAATTCACTAGGTTGTTTATGTTAAAATTAGTATTTCTAGAGTAGCTGAACCAACTGTGATGGATGAGTGATGATTTGGGGTTTTATCCCTTAGAAAATGCTAGATTACTTAAGAGATTGCAGGAGAACAGAGGATGATTGCTTGAGAAAATACTATACATGTGCTACTTTGTTTAATTTGTCTTTATAAGTCTACATCTGAAGACATATTAGTTCAATTTTTTTCTTTGCTCATATGATTTTTGGAAAGCCATGAGTATATTTATATATAACCTAAAAAAGCATATATATACACACAAAAGGTCAGCATATATATTAGTATCATAATTGCATCACATTTAGATGTTTCTTTTGGATGCCAGAAAAAGTGTATCTATGATTATTAATATTATGGGTTATGGGTAGTTTATTAATTTTTAATGTCTAGGTTAATATCATTTGCATTTCAGAAATAACGTATTTGGACCTTTGCAAATCAATAATTGTGTGGTATTGCAGAGCAATTTCTTATCTATTTTAAATCATTGTCTCTTTAAAAATGATTATTCTCAAGACTTTGAACCTTTTTATCTACTGTGTTATAAGATAGTTGTGAGATTATATTTAAATATGCGTTAGAGATCTCTTGGAGAAAGCCCTATTACATTAAAAAAGAAGTAGTCACCTCTCATAGAACACTTTTCCTTTCATAAAAAATCTTTTATTATAATTATATCCCCATCATTTGTCTCCTATTAGGAGCTTATGCCAAATGTAGGAAAGTTTTAAACATACTCCATCTTTAAAATGTGATTCACTCTTCTCCTTCTCGTGGGCTAATCTAGGCAGGAGTGTTTCTCGCTGTAACAGTTCAGTCAGCAGTTCAGTACGTGATTCTGAACATGTATCCTGTCCTAGACAACTCCAGTAGAGAGAGAGAGATTTTTGAAAGAGCTATTCACAACCAGCAACTCAATCTCCAAGACAGATTTTATATGTATATATGTACACATACATACACACACAGTTTTGACATCGTTCATCATTGAAATATTCTTCTGATAGTAATAGATTGATTTTTTTTTGGATAATCACATTTGACTATGAAGTGATAGAGTAAGTTGAAAACAAATATATCACACAGTATGTGGAATTGATATCTGTATAGTAACTAGTTTCGCTGCTGCTGTTGCTGAAGATCAGGAGTGTTTGTCCCTATTTAACTGTGTCATCTGTTCCCCTTATCTTTCAAAGAAGAGAGTCTAGAATTGAGAGATAGTTTATTCAGTTATTAGTTTATTAAGGTTTATTCAGTCATTTCTTATTATGGCGAGATTATACAGGTTCAGCATAGAGATCACAGTGTTTGAGTAAAATGCAGGTGTGGGAATCAGGCTGAAATTGTTAATATACCAGCAATGACCCTAACAAGCTATGTGGTATTACTTAATTGAACTAACCTCTTTCAGGTGAATAATAATACACAGAGATGTACTTTGAAAAGGCAAGACAATGTTTTACATAAAGTGTTAGGCATGGTGTTGGCTCTTGGTTTGTATACCCTTATGTGCAAGTTTTTTTTTTCCCCCATCTCTTCTTCAAAATAATGTGTTACAAGAATGGAGATGATATGCATCTCATAAGTTCCTGTCACTAAATGTATATTACCTTGGACTAATTGGCACCTTCTCACACTTTAAAGTATAAATCTAAACCCAATGACGTCAGTTTTACTTTGCGAAAGAAAGATCTGAAACTCGATCAGTTTAATTGCTGAAGTCCAAAGTACCAGCTTTTGCAAAAATTCTATAAAATTTTACTGGTCTAGAATTTATCATCATCAATTTTAAATCTTTTCTTCTTCCTAAAATGATACTTGAAATTGCACCCATAATTTGATAATTAGGGGAAAGCATAATTAGTTTATTTGGTACTTTCTTTTTAGAGTTCTGATTCTAATTTCTCTCACATATTTGTTGAAATGTCACCAAAGTCAAACTTCTAATGAAGGTTAATGTTTCAAAAGTTACAGTCTTTCTCCTGAATGTTCTTTCTATGGCTTCCTCTCTTAATGAGGGAGGAGATCTCACATACCCTTTAGCACAGGGCATATAATATGTCTTTTGGAATTCTAAAGCCATACTTTACAAGTTTTTTTAAAAGAAACATCTGCTTTTATATTTTTTTTAAAAGAGGTTATATAGTATTTGAGCGTCCAGTGTACTTAGTAGCATAAATATAAACATTAAAAAATAATAATTCCAGTACTTACATTATCATATGCCTCACCTTGTCCTTTTTCTTTATATCCTTCCTTTTTCCTTTTGAGAATCACTACTCTAGAGCTTATAGTTTTAATACAACACCTTAAACACATTTATCTATCATTACTTTTCTCAGCATCACAGTATGGATAATAGTCTCTGAAAAGATGTTTAGAGAGAAAACTATGTTAATTAAGGGAAATTTTATTCATAATCTCTAACTCTAACTACGTCTGTTGAATGGTGTGATATTCTCATGCACACTTGTTTTAGAAAGGACGTTTCCACTTATTTTGATTTTGAAGAACTCTGATTGATTTATCTCATTTTCATAAAAGAGCTCTTTCTTCATGTGTGCAAAAATACCACATTTAATGTAATTCTTTCTTTCAATATACACAAGACTCATATGCATAATATAGTAGTATATATGCCATTCTGTCACAATTTATTCTTTAAATCAATTTGACATTGAAATTCTCAGCCTTAGCTGGAAGATTACTGAGTATTATTTTCTTTCTATTGTATATTTTTATTAATATTAAACATTAAGATAAGTCTGTGCATTTTAATTTCCGGTAATATTTTGCAAATGTTGAGCATATAGCATAGAAATTAAGCTGGTTTATTACTACACTTTAAAAGATTTTTTTTTATTTGTGATAGAATTATCAGTCAGGACAACCTTAATAATATTTCAACTCTAATGTAATATCTATTAAAGTTATTACTAGATAATTTGTAACCCCTGTAGTATCAAGAAAATAACTTTCAGAAATTTTACCATTAAAATGTATTCATTGGCCACAAACTAATCTTTTCATTAGTGATGAGATTCAAGTTGGAAAAGAGAATGTAGAAATCTTCAGTAACATCCAGGCAGCAAAATGAGATTGAAAGTCACATCAACATACTTTGTAATTGGTAATCTTCATAATAAAAATTCAACTAAAATGAAAAATAAATCATCTTGATAACATTTCATCCTGGTAATTCCTTCTCTTCTATGAGCACTGGTCAGTTAGACCAGCTAAGTAGAAAACAATGTTTTTTTTTTTCTTTCTGTTGCTCATCAGATTAGCTATGATTTTTTTAGAAAAAAAAATCTTATTTATACATATCTATGCTTCTATTCCTCAACATGTATTAAAAAAACTTTATAGAAAATTTTAAAGTTCAACAGAGACTCACAATACTGAACATTAGTTAGGTGAATTCAAGGTATACCTGGGCATTGGGTGGCCTCTTGGAAGTGTTTTTGAGAAACATGTTTTCTCCATATAAGTAAAAACAAAAACAAAAACAAAAAAAAACAAAAACGTGGAGACAGAATTTGATTTAAGCTTTTTACTTTTACATTTACTCTTCTGTTAGCAGACATTCAGTTTAGTGAACAGCAGTGGTCTGGCCCCAGACTACCTCTCTCCTTCTCCTGCCACTGTCTCTGACTTCCAAATCTGACTTCCAGCATTCACATCCCTGTAGCCTTGCTGTTTCTCCAATGGGGCAATTCATTTTGGCTTCAAAGCTGTTCCCTGCTCTGCCCATTGAGTGGCGTGCTCTTTCTCCAGTTTCATTTGATTCTCTCTTTCATATTGTTCAGTGCTCTGGTCAAACATGACCACTTAGAGAGCCCAACCTGGCCATCACTTCTATTTCACTAAGGTTTTCTGTATCATCTTCTCAGACCTTATCAATATCTGAAATTGTTTTGTTTATTAAAATGTGTATCTATTTTTATATGCTTCGCCCTCATCTGTTCTCTGCTGTAAGTGTCATTAAGGGAAGAAATTGTATTTTTATCTTTACATTAAGGCATGTGATAAAGTTTTCAAATAATATTGTTGGAAGAAATGAATTAAAGTTAGGAAAAAGTTCAGTTTTCCTCTTATGATGTAGGCCCCACCTGATTTGGCCCTTGTTTGGAACTATTTTCCCAGAAATTTCCATAGTGTTTCCTTTTTTGGAGTTTCAGCCTCAATGCCTTCCAGAACCACTTTTCATAAGGATCTTACTTATATAATTATTCCTTACTCTTGTGCATCCTAGTTATGTATTCATTTTCTTCTTAGCACACATTATGATCTGCAGTTTTATTTATTCATTCATTTACCTGTTTATGTATTTTACGTATTCATTTGTTTGCATGTTTACATTATTTCTGTCACACTAGGTTTCATGGCCATGTGACTTTGTCTTTTCTGTTCATTTCTGTGTCCTGAATTTTTAAGGAATTATTTTTTTTTTCTAGAGAAGACAGATCAACAAAAAAGAAGTAGAATTTGGTGAAAGTAACACATAAGAAATAGACCTTGGTAGTAGAAATAATATAGAGGAGCAAGTAATTTGCCTTTCCTGGAGAGTACCAGGGATTTGACCAAGGAGGAGGTAAAGTCTGAGAGGGTGAAACTAAGAATGCCTTCTCAATTAGCTCAGAGACTGTGTACATAGATGATGCTATAGCTCTGGGCCTCCAATTTAATCATATAATAGGAAGCATTTCTCTTTATTTCAATTCAGAAGCAGTGAGGAAGGAGTCCAGAAATACTTGTGAATGTTTGGAATAGGTGGTAGAAGAAACAAGAGAAGACGTAGTGTGTTCTTGGTGAAATAGAGAACTCCTGGGTAGAGAGACTACAGTGCAAACTATTGCATCCTCTAGTTGTAACTGCCAGTGTAAACCTGACTCACTGCATATTTATTTTTCACAATTCAAATTACAAGATTGTGCACTTTTTTGTATCACTGTTGTACAAAGGTGGCATGGGCCTCTTTCACAAACAGCACTAATGTCAGCCATTATAAAATTAAAATAGGGTTATTTGTCAAAATTCTGTAAGCAAAGGACCGATAGGACATACATGATTTTCTGGGACTGTCTTTATCTCTCAAGAGAGGTGTTCACAGTATTTACAGAAAAAGAAGGACAAGGAACATCTGTGTGACTTCATAACAGTGGAAGTTATCTGATATAACTGACTTTATTGCAAAAGAGAGGCCTGCAAAATAACTCAAACCAGCAGAACCAGTGTCTTAATAAGTTATCAAAGGTGAGGAAGTTATAAGCATCAAGAGCAATGGGCTTGTCCCTTTTCAACTATGATATGTCTCTTTTTTAACTTTTATCTTGTGTGTATAAATGTGCAAGTCCATTTCCATATGAATTTACTTGGGTATTCAGACATTATTGTAAGTCATAATAATAACTAAAAAAGTGAATCTAATTACAGAATTGGCATTTCATAAAAGCTTAACCGAAATATAAATTTACACATAGAAAGGGTGCTAGTAATTTACTTATCAGTTTTGAAAATGTTACACACTTGATTGAAAAGCTTTTTTATGTATGATAATAAGTGTCTCAAATGTAGCTGTCTAATAAGATATTCAAATCATTGATGTGGAATGAGATGAAATATGCAGATGGACATGTTTGCAATTTGCTCCTAATTTTATAATTCTGAGTATTAAAGGTTATTCACTCCAAATGTCACTAAGATTACCAGAGTACCTGTGAGTATTGCTTGCTTTTCTAAATATGGTAATGTATATATTTTATTTGTGTATATTATCACGTTATCTATCCTTAGAAAGTACTGTTTTATCATAGAGTTATGATACAAGAATATACAAGTAGGTCAATGAAACAGAAATATATGGTTCAGAATCAGCAAAGAGAATTTTATGAATTTTGTATGTGACAAAATTGGCATTTGAAACCTGTGGAACCAATTTACACTTTACTTGCCATTTTGTTGGTTTAAAACAAAAGGAAAGTTTGCCACCTTATATCACACTCATATCCTAGATAATTACATATTATATTGGTTTATCGGTGATATTTATTAAGTTCTTATTAAAGGAGAGGAATTATTTCAATAATATGATCTTAACAACCCGACATCATAGGCTCTATTGTCATCTCTATTTTAACTACATTTGTCCAGGTTACAATCGTGAACAAGTGAACAGTTCCTCTATAGAACCCCATAGTTCGTTAAAGCAAATTTTTATTTTTTTTTTTTTTGGTGATTATTGTAGGGAGAATATGGTGAAGGAAATGCTTATATCTTTTCTTTTCTTTTCTTGTATATTTGTAAACTACAGAACTAATCTTATAACCGGGCAAGTATATAAGAATGTTTGTTGCAACAATATTTGTAGAGTGAAAGTTGAAGTTTTATTAAAGATGCTAGAGCTGTTGAGAAGAATGAGGGTAATCCGTGCACTTTAATGATAAATATTTTAGGTAAACAAAAGCAAATTTTACATATGCTGTAAAGTATAATTCTATTTTGAAAGAAAATGCATGCAATATAGATGTATAAAGAAATAAATTGTATACAGCTATGCAATACATATGTACTACATAAATATGTTCTGACATGATAGACATTAGTGGGTAAACATGACAAATGAGAGCTGGGGGACAATGGTGATCACAGCGTTTTAATACTCTTCTATTTTTGTTTGCTTTTGCTAAGTAATTATTATTTTTAAATTGAAAAAGGAAAATGTATTGTTTGAAGTATTTAGATAAAAACAAATATTAATTTCTAACTTTGTTTTTAAATCTGTGAACATGTTTTGTTTAAGTAACTTGAAATACAATACACAAATATTACATATAACAAAATAACACCATGATATTCATTGAACAATTTCGTCATATTCTATTCTACAAGGACTTTGTATCAATAGTAATATTGATAATGAGTTTATTTTTTAAGTATTCACACCCTTTTTAAAATCCTAACTCAAATAGGAAATAACAATGATTTAGGAAATTATAAACCTGTGTTAAAATTCTTTCAGTATGTGGTAGCAGATAAGTCATACTGCATCTCCATCTCCAAGGTCAGTAATATAATAGAGCAAATTCCCATTTAAACCAAATTGCATTTAGAAGAAGATATCAATTTTTATGTTATGAAAGTGCTTGTGGTGATTTGTAATATCAAATTTGTCTAGCTCTATGCAATTATCAATGCCTCAGAAAATATTTGCATGTGACAATATGCTTGAAACCTCATTGTGCTTTCATTGAGCAGTAGTTGAATTTGGTGTTCAAGGAATCTCTTTAATGTAAAATAGACCAAATTGTAATCCCTCTTCTGATACTGAATTTTTCATGTTGAAGGGTCTCCTTTCCTCATCAGGAAAATAGTAATAATAGATTTGACTTATGGGCTGTTATAAGAATTAAACTGAGTTATATATTACAATATTAGTGCAGATTCAACATACAGTAAATTTAAAATACATGTTAGTTCCCTTCACTGACCCCAGGCCCTTTGGAAAGAAACTAAGCTAAGAAACCTGCATCAGTTTTATTCATTTGGAATACATATACTTTTTCAGTTTTGACTGTGACTCATATTCTAGAATTCATGGCTTATCATAATAGAAGATCATGGCTGAAACTAGTCCAGAGGGAGAAAACAAACAGTCAAGTTCGTTTCCCACATGTAGATATCGCCAAACTTGTAGAATGTCACAGAGGGCTGAGGAGAAAATAAAATACATCAGCTTCTTCTTCCAGAAAGCAAGTTAATGTTTTAAAGATTTAGGTCGATCCATTAAATGTCTAGACTAGAGTTTTTTCATGTCACTTTGCTTTATGAGGGAGGGGGACGGTGCCATCTTCTTTCCTGACCTGCTTTGGACTTCTCTGTTCCATAGATTTTACCTTCAATCTCGCCCTGTTAGCATCTTCCAAATGTCTCTTGATGGTTCTGATTTACCAGTGGCATCTATCCCATTCGCCTTTGGTTCAAAGGAGTTATTCTTAGTTTCAGCCTTTTCACAGGGTTTGTGTTTTCCTAACACTTTTACTCCCTGAAATCAGAAAATGCTTACATGACTAAGTCAATTTAATTCATTGTAGAGGTGTTTCCAGGCCTGCACAGGCAAAAAACCAAGAAGAAAAGAAGAATCATGAAGAAGACACCCCCCTGCAAACAAACAAACAAACAAACAAACAAACAACATTTCTTTTTTCCCCAGGGGAACAGAAAATTGGTGTTCAGCAGTGCTATAAAATGATATTGTAGGATTTTACTCAAAGAACTCTTGTTTAAATTCTGCCATGCAACTTAATAGCTCTGGCCCTCAGTTGTCTTCTGTGCAAGACAGTTTTGAAAATGACTAGCCCATTTAACCAACAGGGAGGTGGTATAATCTTTGGGTTAAAATCATGAATTTCGCACCTGAATTAACTTGGATTTCAAATCATGGAACCTCCACTTTCTAGCTGTGTGACCTTGAGCAAATTCCTTAAACTCTATCCATGAATTTCTTTCTGTCAAACAAAGATGATAACAACCTTTCTCATAGTTATTATTGTGAGAGTTAAATAAGATAATATGCTGAAAGTACTTAAAATGGTGTGTATACAGCAATCATAATATACGTGTTTACTCTTGTTATTATTATTTTTTTATTATCAGATTTTATTATTCAGGATTAAAGTGAACATACAATACTTACAATAGTATATATATGATGCAAATTATAACCTAAAGTCATTAATTATACATATCATTCTTCTTATATATTTCTGCTCATAAACAATCAAATTCATGTGAAACCCAGACAATTAGGGATTTTTTTTGTACTAAAAAGAAAAAAGTCATCTCAGATATTCAGATTAAAAAAATTATAGTCCAAAACTGTTTAAATGATACCTATCTCCTATAAGTTAGTAGAGATTTCTTGAGCAAGAACTATTTCCAGGAATTCTCTGACAATAGAATAAAAAAACAAATATATAAATAATGAATTGGGTTGTACTCTTTATTAAAAATGCAAAGTGTGGATTTTATTTTTAAACAACTATAGATTTTAAATTGTATAGATTTTAAAGAAAAATTAGTTATTTTTTTCAATAACTTTTTTTGATATATGAATTTAGCACATAATTTTCATTTATTTTTTGATTTATATAGAATAGGAGAAACACCAATTTTGAGAAAATGTAATAATTAGTAAACCTTATAGATTGTGCTAAAATAAAGTGTGAACAATTAGAAATATCATGAATAAATATAAACTTTAGTATTTTTATCTTTTCTAAATTATAGAGAGATGCCATTTAATATTTATTAAAATTTAAATTTTCTAGGGCAAAGGGAAAACAATATAATCATAACTGTGACCTTTCTGACATAGATATTATAATTTGCAATTCATATAACCTGCATAATTTTACTTGTCTTTTTATAAACTTATTTAAATGTGAGTTTACATGCCTAGCATGGTCCTAATTGTAACTGATAATAAATAAATCAACTAAAGATGATAATGAACCAAATTATTAGATATCAATGGGTTATGCATTAATCATAACTTTGACACTGACTCTTGGTATAAAACTAGAAAACTGTATTTTTAAACCTCAGTTCCTTCCCAGACGAGTTGGATATGTGGATAATAATACTCCACTGCACATGTCCATCTAAAGAGTTAGAGAAATATTCTGATTCCAGATGCTTAGCTTTTGTTGTAATGCATTTGTACAATCTTTCAATAATTTTGGTAGAATCATCTTTTCTCAAACTTTTTATGACCTCTAGGATGAAAACGTTATGAAAGTGCAGTCTAATAGAGGAGAGAAATTGTATGTTTGTAAGATTAAAGGATGTTCTTCTTCTTGATGTAAGCAAAGTCAATGAAAAAGACTTTCACCGAATATTTTTACTAAATTTCAGAAGTCTTAATTTTTTTTATCAACTATAATTGTACTTTATTATCCATTATTGATTATCATCTACAAAACCTTTGACTTTTCCTGACTTTAAGATGACAATAGGGAAATACAAATGATTATTCAGTATTAATGATTATCTTACTAGCTTTCTAGTTTTCCAGGCTTACTTTTTGTAGCATTTTTCTGTCTTGCCATACTGAGAAATGATTATGATTCATATATAATATTCCTTTCTCCTCAATACTTCCCCAAAGTCATTCTATAAACACCTGCTTTCACAAGTAGATAAGAAATATTTTAGATCAAATAAATTAGGAAAACACTGCCTGCTATCTTCCAGTGTATACAGTAATATTTCAAAGATTTTAAAAAGTCAAATGTATGAAAAACTATTTAATTACCTTTTAACAATATTATCCACTATATTAGGAATAGGAATGCTTTCTTGTCAATAGTCCGCAAGCCTTATTGAACCATTCATTGGGAAATGTTTCTTTACCTATTTTATCTCAGTAATGTATTTCTTTTTTAGATATGTACTTATTATTTTTATTGAGATATAATTGACATAATATTAGTTTCAGGTTGGCAACATAATGAGTTGATATGTGTATGTATTGTGAAATGATTAAATATTCAAAAGAGTCCAGGACCAAGTAATGAGAATGTGAAAAATGGCCACCAAATGTTGAAATGAGAGGGATCATTGTCTCTTGAGACATTGGTGATATAATTACATTTTATTAATATTTGTAAATAAATAAACATGCTTGCATATAGTTATTAACAATTGCATGGCAGTCATATATGACTTATGAGACTATTGCAAGTCTAATAAAATTTGAAAAGCCTTAGTTACCACATTTGCAAGTCCTTAAATTACAGACGAGTTTAGTTACATTGGGATATCTCTCAGAGGCATATTTAAGGTTTTTTAAAAATTGTTACCTGAAGTGAATTGTTCATGGTACATTACCGTTGAGTTGGCAGTTCGAATAAGTGTTTCTTGTTGGAGTCAATTTGATGAGAAGTTAATGTGTTTATATTTGTTTTTAATAATTAATTTTTTCTTAAAATAGAACATGCCTAAATGGAAAGAAAGCACGCATAGAACAACCTGAAACAATCTGAAGTTATGTAAAGCACACCTTAATTATCTTCTACAAACTGTCTATGCTTCTTCTCACCCTCTCCACGCTACTTGCTCACTAACAATATGAATAAATGAATGTTTGTTCATACAAATCATTAAGTTCATATATATTATACTATCCAATAGAATTTTCTGAATTGATAAAAATGTTCTAATCTGTGTTGTCTAATACAAGAGTCACTAGCCACACATTGCTCTCGAGAACCTAAAATGTGATTCACACAATATTACAAATTTTACTTAACTTTAACTTTTACTTAAATTTTACTTGAATTTGAATGGCTGCATGTGAATGGCTGCTAGTGAATACAATGATTTATTTATGAACATTTTGAGGTTTTATTACATATTAGGTACTGTCATAAGAAACAAAGGTAGATTATCCCTTTTAATTCTCACAGCTAGCATATCACATGGATATTGTTTTTATTTACATTTTAGAGTTGAGGAAATAGATATAAGAGGTTAAACAAGTGATATCATAACAGCACCAGTAATAAATTCTGTTGTATATTCAGCATTTACTAGTACTAGTCATCGATCTAAATGTGGTACTAGTCAGCTAATGATTTGTACTGGTTCTACTTGTTACAACCCCCCAGTAGGGTGTTTTACTATCCTGTTTTAACATTAATAAACAGGCTTGAAAGAGATTAAGTAATATCCAAGTATATAGAGACTAGATAGAACAGCTGTCTGACCTTAAAGCTTCCTTTCTTCCCTTGCCAATTATCAATGCTTTCCTGATAAGAAGCAAAATAAGAGTCACTATTCTGGATGAATCAAAATAATTATAAATACATTTTCTTGGAATTTCTTTCATCATTTTCTCATTTCTACCACCAGCATAAAGCACTTTGGCTTCAAGAAAACTTCATTTTGCTCCCCATTTTTCTTCCTATCAACAAAGAGAAAATATCCTGCCTCTTAAGTTTCATAGCTTTAATATTTTAAAGAATGTCTCCATTTACACAAGAATAGAATAGAAGATTGAAAATCTATTTTGAATTTATTCATTGCCTCCAATCAGAGGTCACCTCAGCACCACTCTGTCTCACCTGTTTGTCCTTTGTCTATCAACACACCTGCCTTTTGCTGACAAAGATTAAATCTACTTTCAGAAAAAATGTTTCATAATGTTTGTGTGGGAAATTTGGCTGCACAATTCCAATATCAGTCTTATCGTGAGCTATGAGTACATAGTATTTTAATATGTTTCTTCAATAACTTAATAGATGGCATTTTTCAAACTAAAAAATGTGAGTTTCTTTTTTGCCTACATAATAATCCTGAATCACTAAAAATCTATAATTATACCAATTAAAAATCTAAATGGATTTCCTTAAAAAGTACAACATAATATGATTCATTGTCATAACTCTAAAATTCAGTAAGTTCAAATCATGATTTATTGGATCTAAACTCATTTCTTATCTGAGTATTTTTTTTTATTTGATTGATTAGCCATATTGTTATTTAGGCTCTGACAGAGCATGGAGGAATAGTGTGCATGAGACATTAATCAGGAAATTATGCATTGCTTTCGCAACTGGACTTTACTTTGTAATATTGTATTAGCTTTTAACATGCAAATTATTTTAGGTAATTACCTCATTTTTCAGTGGCCACTTGATGAATAGAGGTTTCATGTAGATTCTTCTATGTAATTTAAAATCTTGTGGCGATTTGTTTCTTTTCTTGTTCATAAAAATCCCTGTTTGAATTGTCATACATCAGACTCATAGGCCAGTTATGGAAAATTCTCATAGTAGCATCTTATTCTCCCGGCTTCTTCTAACTCTGATTTGAGCTGATGGTTTGAGCAAATGGTGCATAACAATTTTAAATGCAGTCTCTTTGCTGATCTAAAACTGTGCCCATGATTTGTATTTTTGTATTATGGAAGTAAAAGATGAGATACCTTGTAGCTCATGGATATATCACAAAGGAAGCAAAATTAAAGTAGGATTCACTGTCTTTTTAGCCAGTTCAACTAGCAAAGTTGCTGTTATATTTTTTCTTTAAAAAATACAGCTCTAAACACTGAGTATTTCATGTTATAAATACATATTTCTATTCTCCAGTTTTAATATTATATAGTTTAGCCTAATAGTCAAGACAGTATGGCTTTGATTAATATTGTAAGAGGTTAAATAAAAATAGGTAGACTATTATTATGTGTATTGTAATTATAGTTGTTTAACATATATAACGTATCAGTGGACCTCTGAACCAGAATTTTGTTAGATATATTTCATATATGTGAACTGTCCAGAATATTTAGATCATTCTTTCGTCATATGTTTCAATCTAGCATGTCACATAATCGTATTTGTTGTGATCTTGTCTATTCAGAATCCTGCTGCTGTAAAATAGCTTTCCCATAAATGTCAAGTAATGTAAAATTGAATGCCTATATTTAAATAGATTTTAACAGATAATAAAACTCTTGAGATTAAAATGGTTTCATTCAGAGAAGCAGACAATTCTTTCCACAGTGTGCAATTTATGTGTCACATTATGTAAAATACAATTTTAAAAATACTTTAAAAAGCACAAATGAAAAGTATTGAATTAAAAAAAAAGAGAAGATAGTGTTCTCATTGCAGGTCTAGTTGAAAATGTGAAATATAATGACAAGGTACAAACTTCTATTTTCTAAACATTGCTTTGACTAGATTTGCTTCCTCTAATTCCTGTGGGGGTTATTCCAAAGATTCAAGCTATCAAAACAGAATTTTTACTCACAACCTAACCTTTCTTCATTTAAGACAAAACAAAGGAATTAGAAAAATTTGACACCTATTATATAAAGCATAAGAGAAAATTGCTATTCCATTTACAGATATGCATTTGGCACTTTATCTGTGAACACCCAGATATATCACAGCTTACAATTGGTGCACCGGCACAAAGAATATATCTTGTCTCTTGAGAGAACAGCTACTGACAGTCTTTCACTCACTACCTATTAAAAATGGACATGTAAAATTAGAAGTCTGATAAATAGGACATTTTAGTAAGAGAATTTTTAGGACTAATAAATATTCAGCAGTTTCTAATATGGATTGGAGGTAGGAAAAGGAGGGGTAGAAATCCCAATTAGATTGACAAAATAGTTTATGTATTTGGGATAACATCTCTGATGAAAAGGAAGTAACAGATTCCCAAAGGGGCCACAATGAAAGTTGCCAATTCTCCAAGTTACAGACAACCAAGGGCACATCTGATATCAAAGTTGAGTTTATTGACGAGTTGCAAAGAGGGAGATCGCACACACTAGGCTGTGGATGGCTTTTAAGTGGACAATAGAATAGAATAGTTTCATGATAGGATTAGAGCTTATGTTAGGTAATTTGGGTAAGAGTTCTAAGAGATGGAGATAATTGTATGACTGAGTATCCTAATAATGTATGAAGTATGAAGCGATCCTAAAGCTGCAATTGGTACAGAAGCAGCACTTACTAATATTAATAAGGATAGGGAGCTGTTAGGTCATTTTTGCTATTTGTTACTCATTTATCTATGGTTAACTTTATTTTTGTCTGAGTTCAGACACAAATATGGAGTTCTGTTTTGGTATTTGTTTTACTCATCATGGTCATAGAATGCCTTATCTGATGGTCAGCATGACACACAGCCTATTTGACAATGCCATATCAGCTCATGTATCAGACACATTGTGAAGAGACACTTGATGTTAGAAAGGTCTCATTGTATATAGGGTATGAATTGAGAGAAAATAGAAATTAATATTTAAAAAATATATACTGTGGGCTAAAATTTTATATTTGTCAATTCATTTAATTTCAAGAGATTATAGTATCTATCTCATTTACCAGCTGCAGCAGCTTCTGTAGGGGTGGTAGTAATTTGCTTGGGGCCACACAGATAACAAAAGAAAAGGCTGGGATTCAAAATACGATCTCTCAGATTCTAAAGTATATAAAATTTTTGCTTCAACAGTATAAGAAGTATATATTTGAAGTTAGAATTGTAAGTGAGTGATGATGTCATGGACAGAATTTCAGAGTCCAATGTGGGAATTGATTTGGAGGGAAAAGATTTTAAGCTTTGTCTTAAACATGTTACATTTGAAGAACTGATGGAACATCATATAACTATATAACTATCTGTTTACTCATTTATCTATGGTTAACTTTATTTTTAAGTTTTTTTGTTTTGTTTGTGCAAGGCAAAAAAGAAAAATATCAACCTGTACAACTCAGTAACTTATTACAAAGTGGGCACTTTTTAACTACCAATGAAATTACAAAAAAAAAAAAACACACACACACACACACACAAGTCTTGCTACCATCCCAAAATTTCTCTTCATAGTCCCTGATTTCTTCTCCCAACAGTAGCTGATATTTTGATTTTAATTGTAACAATATTCTTGCTTTTTTTTATATTTTCCCACCTGAACTTGTATCCATGTATACCATAATCTAGTTTCTCCGTTATTTTTATCATTTTTATAAGTGAAAGCAAAGAAACTATAGTCTTATCTACTTTCTTTTTCTCAGAAGTATAATTGTGAGATTTACCCACATTTTATTTATGTAGCTGTGGTTTGATCAATTTATTTGCTGTGAGGTACTTTAAATGATTAATATTTTAAACTTTTTAAAACAGTTTTAAAATTTGTTTTAACAGTACTCTATTGATAAACATTTGATCCATTTCCAGTTTGAGCTCTTACACATTTTTTGTATGTATTTCTTGATATACATATGCAGGCATATCTGTTCAGTAGGAGTGAAATTTCTGGATCCAATAATATATCTGTCTTTGAACTTAGTAATTGGTACCAGCCTGTTTTCCAAAGTGATTGAGTCAGTTTACACTCACTCCATCAATGTGTGATGGATTTCTCTGCTTCAGATTCTGAGTATCATTGTTTTTTAAATTTTAGTCTTCCTGGGGGAGTTATAATAATAAAAATTTTCATCTGTTTTAGTATTAGTAGTGTTTTTACTTTGTGTGTTTCTGGTTTTTAATAGAGCTTAATAACTTTTATGTTTATTTGTCATTTGGATATTGTCTTTTGTTAATTCTCTCAGCAATTTGTGGAGAGGGGTGTTTCATTTGTTTTATTAATGTGTAAGAGTTGTATATTCTGTACATGAGCATGTTAGGGGTAAAAAACATGTTGCAAATATCTTTTCCCACAATGTAGTTTACTTTTTTTTTTTCACATCTTTAATGATATATTTTGATGAGTGGAAGTTTTTAAATTTTCATCACTCTTTCTTGGATTAGCACTTTTTGGGTCCTGTTTAAGAAGTTTTACTATCTTGAGATCATGAAAATATTTGGTGTCATCTAGAAAACATCATTATTTCTAGAATTTATTGTTATGTACTATAAAAAACAAGTGTTTTTTTTTTTCTCTCCCTCTCTGTTTGTAATGTCCAAATGTCTCTCACTATCATTTGAAAACATTGCTATTCATTGCTATGCTGATTTCCTTTGGTGTAAACTATTGTCTGTATATGCGTGGGTCTGTTTTAGGGTTCTCTGTTCTATACCTTTGGTATGTGGGGTTACTTTTCTAGTTTTAGTTTGCTATGAATAATATTGCTAGAAACATTCCAGTTCCAATATTTGAAGATTCATGTTTTATTTTCTCTTGGGCAAATATTTTCCTTAATTTCTCTCAGCAATGATTTGTAGTTTTCATTGCATAGATCTTGCACATATTTTGTTAACTTATTCTTAGTATTTCATATTTTTGGTATTGTTATTGGTATGACATAGTTTAAATAGTAATTTTCATTTGTTTGTAATTATTAAGCAGAGATATTTTTGTTTCTTATATTATTTTCTTTTATTAAGCTATAATTTATGTTCAGTAAAATTTACCCTATTAATTTTATAGTTTGATGATAGTTTTAACAGATATACAATTTTGTAACCACTACCAAAATTATGTAAAACCATCCAAAATTTTCTTATGCTTTTTGTAATAAAACTTTTTCTTCAATCTTAGCTCCTGAAAATCTCTTATTAATTTTCATACCCAATAACTTTGTATTATTCAGAATATCAGGTAAATGGAATAATATAGCATTCAGCTTTTTGAGTCTTGCTGCTTTTACTTTGAATAATTCATTTGAAATCCATCCTGTTCTTTTCATGTATGAGTTCTTTATTATTTCTGAGTAGTATTCCATTATATGGATCCACTGCAATTTGAAAAATATTTGGATTGTTTATGAATATAGTAGCTGTAAACATTAGCTTGAGTAAATACCCAGTGACAGATTGATGGAGTAAAAATGGTAAGCATGTTAAGAAAATGGAAAACTATTTTCCAAAGTGCCTGTACCATTTTGTATTCTCACAAGCAAAGTATTAGAATTCCAGTTGCTCCATGTCCTCACTATGCTAAATTCAATGCATGTGTGTTTCATTTTTTATTAACTTTAGCCATTCTAATAGGTAGTGATACCTCATCCTGCCTTTTATTGCATTTCTCATGTAATTCATAATGTTGAATACTACTGTCTGCACTTATTTGCCATCAAAATATACTCTTCAGTGAAGTATCTTTTGAAGTATTTTTCTGATATTTAAAATAAAGATTTTTTTAATTGTTGAGTTTTGAGAGTTCATTACATATTTAGATACGAGTTGTTTGTCAGACATGTGCTACCAAATATTTTCTCCTAAACTGAATTTGTCTTTACTCTTTATATAGTTTCTTTCAAAGTGCAAAAGTTCATAATTTTAATCAAGTCCAAATTATAATTTCTTTCCTTTTTTTTTTGGATAGTACTTTTGAAGTAATGTTCAGAGTATCTTTGTTTAACCCACAGTCATAAAAATAACCTCATGTATCACCTTCTAGACATTTCATGATTTTGAATTTTGCATAAAGGTCTGTAGTCATTTCGATGTAATTTTGTACATGATTGAAGTATAGATTGATGTATTTTTTTGTCATATTTGTAATTTTTAAAAGCCATTTAGTAAACTGGCTGGACACCTTTATTTCAAATCAATTAATCATTTACATGAGAGTGCAATTTTGGCCAGTTTGGCTAGAAGTATATCTATTTAATCTTTTTAAAGATGCAGCTTTTTGAAATAAAAAAAAAAACATAAATAGATACGCCATATTTCAGAATAGGAAGATTCAGTATTGTCAAGGTGTCAGATTTTGCTTCTTGATCTATATAATCAATGCATTCCAAATCAAGATCCCAGCAAGTTATTTTGTCCGTCAACTGATTCTAAAGTTTATATGGAGAGGCAAAAGGCCCCCAATAGTCAAGAAAATATTAAGAACAAAGTTGGAAGAATGATACTACCCAATGTTAAGGCTTTCTATAAAGCCATAATAATCAATATAGCATGATATTGGTGAAAGAATAGATAAATTGATCAATGGAACAGAATAGAGAACCCAGAAACAAACCTACATAAGTGTACCCAACTGATTATTGACAAAAGAGCAAAGATAGTTTTTTTCAATAAATGTGCTGGAACTAGATATTGACATGCAATATATATATATAGACTCAGATCTTACACTCTTTACAAAAAAAAATAACTCATAATGTGTTATGGACCTAAATGTAAAATTTAATGCCTACTGTGAGTAATACCTTCATAGGCATGCACTGGTCACTGCTCAGCTGAATACTCAAAGGGGGCCCTCTGTCGCTGTGTGTACGCCTCCTCTGTGGCATTCTGCCCTGCAAACTCTAGCCTTCCCACCACTTCCAGGTCTTTCTCCTTAACTCAGGGAGACCACCAGGATCTCACCTGGTTTCTTCTCTACACCACAGCTTGTTAACTTTCTCTCCTGAGGGAATCTTAAGGCTTACCACATTTGTTTGCTCTCAAAAATTACTACCATTTTTTATTTGTTTGTTTGTTTGTTTGTTTGTTTTTCTGAACCATTTTCCTAAGTGTTTGAACCTCTCACTGGGTTTTTATAAACATAAAAATCTTAATGTGTAAGAATACTTCGTAAGCCACAAAATTCCATGTAATCATTACTTTTTGCTGCTATATGAGAATCAGTTGAAAATTAGTGACTGAATGTTATAGAATAGGGGTCCCCAATGCCCCCGGGCTATGGACCATTATGGTTTGTGGCCTGTTATGAAACAGGCTGCAGAGCAGAGGTGAGCAAAGGGTAAGTAATCGAAGCTTCATCTATATCTGCAGCTGCTCCCCAGTGCTAACATCACCGCCTCAGCTCCACCTCAGATCATCAGGCAGTAAATTCTCGAGGAGTATTGGTCCTTGATGCCAAAAAGGTTGGGGACTGCTGTTATAGAATATCTTAAATATTCCAATATTAGCCTTTTAAATTATATCTAAAAATTATATTTTAAAATAAAAAATGGTGAATATCATTATATGAAATATATATATATATGTATATATATATATATATATACATATATATATATGGATATAAGTTCATATCAATGGTAAGAAAAATTACTTTGTACTATAGATTATTCTGTACCACATCTCTGAAATTCATCTTAGAGTCTTGGATTAGATTACGTTGCTTGTCTAGGTGTTTTCTCCCATGACTACCTTAAATATTATCAACATATTATCTTCTATTTATTTTATTCTTATCAAATGGAACAGCTCTTTGATCATATCTTCTTTCTATTTTTTTTACATGAGAAATAGATCTCTGTTTAGATTGGAATGCAATGTCTCATCTTTGCTTACTTGCAGAATATTGCTCTATAAATCATGTAAATAACTATTTACAATTTTTTTTCTTTTTATGTTGCAGGTATATGAAGTCTGGGGACAAGACCTGCAGTAATTTTTCTTAAGGTAGGGACACTTCATTTTGTGTATTTTTATTTGTTCAGAGCTACCTATGCAAACACAATGAAGGGCTGCTTCTGAGAAAGGTGATCTTATCAACATGTAAGTTACAATGAGGAGGAACTACTCATTCTGAGACAAGCTTTTCAAAGACATTTAGATATATCCCCTCTCCAAAGCTTTTTTTGATATTTTCATACATGATAAATTATTAAGATTTTGAATAAGTGAAATTTTCATTTCTTTTTCATCTGTTTCATCTTCAGACATTTAATAAATACATGCTAATGCCCACCCCTAAAGACTGATTTTTTTAATGGAAAAATAGTACAAATTATATGATATACTTGCTTAATGTTAGCAATTTTCATAAGGACATTCCTAACAAAGCCCATCGTGGCAATAATAGGAAAACTAGCATGCAAAGAAGGGCTTAAACAGCCTTACAATACCCACTTTGGGGCACGTAGTAGGCGAGAAGTATGAATATGAAGTGGAGTAAATATATGCTACCATAATTAAAGTATGGATAGATATATTGAGCCGACATGTATATGCTATTTTATGCCAGGGTGTGTACCCCTTTCTTTTAGATTTAGATAGGTAAGGGCTAATGGAAGCAAATGATGAGACATGCAACTTCATGGAACTGAAAATTGATGTTGAATGAGGACCAATTCAGTACATCCAAATCACATGCGTTGCTGTTGTTCAAGTCTAGAACAAGGGTTATTAATGTTTATTCAAGCAATTAATCTGTTCTTGGGTAAGAGGTGGGGCTGTGTTCATTTTCAGACTGTATTGATCAGATTTTTAAAACTGATTAAATAGTCCTGGTAAATGATACCAAACATTAAGCCATTTTAGTATTTGCATAATGACAAATATTTCCTTTTTGTATTTGTTTTTATATGTAGCAAACTAAATGCCAAATCAATCAAGTAAAATAACCTCCCTTTAGAAAACAGAAAAACAAAATTTGAAGAATTGTCAAAACATTAAGCTAAATGTCCAAGGGCTATGATGAGAGGCTCGATGAACAAGCATATTTAAATAGATACAGATTGTCTCATCAGTGTCACACGTGTCCTATTATAAATCAAACAGCTCAATTCAGCAGGTATTTCACATCTGTGCAATAATAGGTAAACTGGTGGAAATGAATAACTTAAGTTGAGGCACCTCTTTATTTAAATTGAAAAGTTTTTTTTTTTAAATCTCTATATTCCTCTTTAGTAAGTTATTACAAAATTTTTGCTGATAAAATAAAAACACTGAATTAAAAATTTGTGACTAGGAAATGAAGATTTCAATCTAAATTATTATTTTCTACATCTGTTCTGATACATTTAGAATGGTTTGTGCTTGTAAATTAGGTGTTAATGAAATAAAAATGCTGTAACCATGTGAAACAGCAGAATTGCAGTTGACTGAAGAAGATTGTGTAAATTCTCCAAGGATGCTCTACTGCAATTAAAGCTTTCTTGAGCTATCCACTATAGATGAAGTTATGTCTTTATACACTTAACTATGAAATTTAAAGAAAAGGCCAAAAAGCTGCCAAAGGGAAGCATTATTAAGAACTGCCTTTTTAAAGATAAGCATTCTACTCTTATTACTTTGTGTTTACTCTGTTTCTAAACCAATCAGCTGTATATCGTATAAAGGCATAGTGTTTTATAGTCTTCTCACCCACTACATAGGGACACAGTCTGAGAACTGTGCTGAGGTTTCCTTAGAAAAGGAGCTGGTAGTACTGATGTTCTTTCTTTCTTGCCTGTCTTTGTCCTTGTGTCCTAATCATACTTGCTAGGCTGCTGCAAGAAATTCTACTTCTAGTGACCAAAGGATATTGTAGTTATAGTTCTGTTCAGCCATATGCCTAATTAAATAAAATTTGTATCTAAATAAGATATGTTTCTGTCAAAAAGATGAAATGAATAAACACATAGTGACATCCCAAAGAGAGTCTTCCAACACAGGCAGTTTAGTATTAGTTTATCACATTAATGTGCAATATTAAAAGCAAAATGTTAAGGAACTTTCTGTTATAATACTTTGACCTTTACAAGTAAATATTTCTAAAATTTAATTTCAAATGTTTTCATTATAGTCAAAAACATTTAATAGGTGTTATATGGAAATATTTTTTAATATTCCAATCTTTCTAATTGAAGTTTGCTGATAAAATAAAAACACTGAATTAAAAAAAAACTAATAAAATAGTTTATATTTACATGATAATTTAGTTTACCAAGGAACATTTACTTTTAAAATTTGATTATAGTAAAAATTTCAAAATGACATGCTAGGATTTATTTAGATGCAACACTAATATAGTTTTGGATTATTAGAAAATTAAAATATTTTTTCTTGAACTTTACTTCACATTGTTGTAGGGCTATACAGTTTTGCAAATACAAATATCCTAATTAAGTAGATCAAATGAAAATCAAATATTTTTAGTAATATATCATCTAAGAGAAAATGGTTTCTAATTCTTATATAATTCATGAATTACTTTGTAAATAGTTTTCTGTAATGGTATAAAAACTTCCAACTACATCTCATTTTACTTCTGGAGTTGTTGTTCTCTGTTTTTATTTATTTTCCTATGTGGTTTGTATTGACTTCTGTTTCTGTTTTTGAAGAAGACTAACATGCATTTCTCTTCAAATCAGTCAAAATAATAACTTATTCTTTGAGAATGCCTCTGCACAGTTAGTGGTCTGAGTATTTTTTTTTTCACTTACAATCACCTTGACGTTATTCCACCCCCTAGTAATATTCCTAATATTCCTAAAATGGTTTGATTGACAATTATAGGTGATGGGAATTTCAAAGCTTGCTATAATTTTTTTTCTACAACTTAGACAGCTGCTACAAAACATTTTTTTCTTTCTGTTCTCATTTATGCATCATTAGTTTTCCCTCTATCCTTTTTTTTTTTTGATAGGAAGATAGGTTTTATCAGATTAAGAATTTGAAGCTTACTGAAGTTTCAAATATAGATGCTAATGGTTTTAGCTGCTAGACGATGAAGAAAGAAAAGAACTGATAGTCATACACATCAGTAGAGAATACAAGGCTATATGGAAGGGAGTTCAACTAATTCCTGTGGAAATAAACTGGCACTTAATCTAGTAACAAACTAGTTACTAAAAGTAATGTGATGAGAATAGATAAGATGAGCAGGGTTGGGGAAATTAGAGTTAAAAACTATATGGAGAATATATGGGGAGAATGACATCTGGGTTGTGTTTGGTTGGCTACTATGGAATCAAGTTAAGTTATTATAGTTTAGAAAAGGAAACATCCATAATTTAGAGAACAAAGGAGCCAGGAGCAGAGTGGAAAACCTCAGTGCCATGAGCTGAAGGAGTGAGGAAGAGGGATACTGGAGTTTGAGTTCAGAGTCAAACCAAGAGAGAATTGCTGTTGAATGACAAATGAAGACACAATGAGACCAGAAGTTAGTCATCTTGAGGTAAGAGAGTCATGAAAATTGAGGATGGCATGGTAGACAAGGGACTGTGGTATACAAGACCTGATATCCTAGGACATTACAAGACTGTTCTTGGATGTTCTAATGATCATACCACATCTCATTGGCAACCTCACTGTGCATCACATATGATATTTCATAAAGGGCAGTATAATATGGGCAAGAGAAGCCAAAGTGGGAAGATCTGGTGTAGGCACAAAGACCCACACTCAAGGGTTCTGAGAAGAGATGAGTGTTATGTCAGAAGACTCCCTTAGCCTCAGTTAATTCACATTACCCTTATATTAATCTCAAAGGACAACATTATATGGTATGGTGTGATATGCCAATGCCCTAATAAATCCTTGGGCATTTTTTTTTAAATAATGGAGGTTGGCCATGTTACCCTTCTTTCTGCTTTGTATATTTATTACCTACCTCTTAGTGGTTTCCTTTCCAAGTCCATTGGATCTCTCTAACTATCCTAAACCAGTGCTTTTCAAAAATAAGTATGCTTCAGAATTTTGGAAGGAAGCCTTGTTAAAGTCAATTTGCTTCTCCTCCTACCCCCAGAATTCCTGATGGGACTCAATAATTGGTATTTCTAACAAGTTCCCAGTGGGTGCTAATGCTGCAGGCCCAGAGCTATTTTTTTGAGAACAATTGCCTTAAACTTTCTACCCTGCTACTTTATCCAAATTTGCTATTCCCTGAGGCAAAAAAAAAAAAAAAAACTATTAAATAAAATTACATGATTCCCCAGATCTGAAATACATAAACTAAAATCAAAGCTACTTAGGGCATATAAACTCAGCAATATTTAGTTATCTGATGAAATGATGTATACAAAAATGTGAATGATTAATATCCCTAACAATTTCTCTGGCTTCATTATTTTTGTTAATTGAGATGAGTCTCTAAAGAGAAGAACCTCAGGCAATGTGACAAAATGAAGAGGAAAACTTCTAAATTGTGAGCAAAGATTTTTCTGGGCAGAATGTTGATCTATTTGGTACAGCCAAATTGCTTCTTCTGCCGTAGTTCATTTCTTCACTTTAGAATCTACATATTCCACAAATCTACAAGTTATTTTTTTTCTTTTTCTAGCTTTACTATTTTATTTTCAGAATTTATAGTAAGGTGGTAGAATAAGAATTATGTGTGCAAAGGAGAGGAAAGTGGGGTTACAGGCATGTGAATCTTTTTTTTTTTTTTTTTTTGGTAACCACCTGTTCCATAGATTTTGGCCATCACAAAAAAATATATATTTTAATGCCAGTTAGAATTCATCTTTCTTTAAATATTTTCTCAGGTTCAAGCATATTGCCTTATTTGAAACTGTATTTGAAAGAACCATTTATTTTCATCAAGAAGCATTGTTCAACCTAACATGTGTTAAAAGAATAAATTAGACTTGAGCATTGCAAAATTACTTTATTTTACATCACATGGCATTTCCATGATAACATAAGTGGATATTCCCATTTGTGGGGGCTGTATTTTTAGTGGTATCTTATTAGGTGATTTTAAACATAATAGTAGAAATGTTAATTGCTATAGTGACCTCAAAAGTGATGTCTTACCTCAAATTCAATGGCCTGATTCTGAATTTTTATCTTAGTTTTAGGTCAAATGGCATAAAGCTGAAAAAGACAATAAATTATTATTTTGTGTTTTAACCTATGTCAGGAAGACAAAATAGAGTTTGTTGGGAGAAGAGCTAGAAATGCCCTCAAAAGCTGTCAATCATGTGTATTCATTGACTTTGTTAAATGATACCTTGTATTATTAAGAAAGTAGGGTGGTTTTAGAATTTAGGATTTCTCAGTTTTCTTAAAAGATATCTTCAAAGATTTAAAATACAGCAGTAAACATTCAATGTTTTGTTCCACATTTGTTTTTGTTTCCTCTCTTCTTCTTCCTTTTTTTTTTTTCAATCTGCCAGGTTTGTTTTGTGTTCCCTTTTCCCTTTAATCAGAGATAGGAAAGAGATTCTGCATGTCACTTAGTAATTTCTTAGCCAAGGTATCTTCAAACATATTACAATGGACAGGGCAATTTCTTAGAGTTTACCAGTTTAATAGCTTGACCACAGGTAGCATTTAAAAAGTAGAAAGGATATTCAAATTGCTTCCAGAAATTCAAACTATATCTCATCTTATGTATCAGCTTTGAGAATATTTCCTGAAACATATTAGAAGGAAGTGAGCTTTTAAAATTAAGGTCTATTGTCATTTAGTATTATCTTGGTTCATATGAACAGAAATAGGAAAATGGGCCTTTTATTCTATTTCAAATTCACTATTTGATTACTGTGATGATGGCCTTGCTTAGTAGTTTAGTTGTGTTCACCATCACTTTGGATCCTATTGCACAAAACTTTATATCATTGTAACACATATCATATGAACCAAGATAATACTAAATGACAATAGACCTTAATTTTAAAAGCTCACTTCCTTCTAATATGTTTCAGGAAATATTCTCAGAATTAATATCATTCCATTTAAAATGCAATAATAGACATACAGAATGACTATGTAGTAATGTATAAGCTTTAGCCTGTACATAAAGAGTTTACAGTTGGTAGGTTGAATTATAATAGAGATTTTTCAGATGCCAAAATTGAACTAATTTAAGTCCAAGTATAGAAATGTTTCGGATCCCTATGTTAAAAAAAAAAAAAAAGTTTTTCTTTCTTTACCTTTTCCCCCCCAAAATTCACTTTTTCAAAATGTCTCCTAGGGAATTGCTAAAACCATTCCAGGTACCCCCTCAGCTAATTCTACTGACCCAGTTACTCATTCTGCTACTCTACTGTGCCAGGCTCAGCTTCACTAATCAGCTATTCTGTTTATGTAAGCCACTCTATTGCCTGGTGCCTTCAGTTAGCCTAGGGATTTCTGTTAGACCCCACCTCCCCCAAAATAAAAAAAAAATAATTAGCACCAGATCCTATTTCCACAAGTATCCCCCCCCAAAAAAAAGTAGAAAGTGGTAATTCTCCTAAATGGAGTCTGTTCTCTTTTATTGTCTTCACTTCTAGTTAGCCCCACAAGTTAGCACCTAAGGTAGAAACATAGAACACAGTTTGGAAATAAATGAGCTAAAACAGGGGCTGCCAAACTATTGGCCATGGTTTAAATCAAGACCACTGCCTGTTATTGTGAGTCCACTGCCTTGAGCTGTGTATAGTTTTAACATTTTAAACAGTTGCGGAAAAATAAAAAAAATAATATTTCTTGACCTGTGAAAAGAATGTTAGATACTAAATTAAAATTTCAGCATCTATAGATGAAGATGTATTGAAAATCAGTAGGTCCATTTGTTTATGTATAACTTATGGGAGCTGAGTAGCTACAGCAGATACGATACCATTTGATCCACAAAGCCTGAAACACTATCTGTTTCTTTATAGAAAAATGTTGCCAATTACTAATGTGAAATATGGCTCTCACAGTAGGTCACCACTTAAGTCATTTTACACTTTGAGAAACATAATGAAATATAACTATATTAATCTACAAGTAAATAAAAAATATTGAGAGAGAAATTATGTATTTTCGTACATGTAAACATTAAGGTACCAAAAGCTTCAGAAATATCTATGGGGTGGAGGGGAAGCTTAAAGTTAAGAGAAAGAGAAAATGTATATATATATATATATATATATATATATATATATATATATATATATATATATATATATATATTTGTGGGAGATAAAGTACCATTATTTAATTTTATCAGCAGCATGTTCAATTAGTTCACCATATTTAAAGGCACATGATTGCAGAAATTCCAAACCAGAGGATCCTAGTATTAACCTTTAACCAGTTTCCTGACTCAGCTCTAATAAGGGCCAAGAAAAGACCCCAACTCATTTTACCTGTCAGTTCTATCTCGCCTAAAACTTATGGATCAGTTATGTTTTGTATTAATCCATACCCTCTTTGAATCATTGTATGGTTTTATGAGAGACATGTGACCAAAATAAAATATATATTTGAAATTTATTCAAAATACCTAAAATAGTTATCTTGATATAATAATTGAGATGATCTTTGAATAATGAGGGGTGTATTTTGACGGGTGGAAATGGTAATTGAACTAGTATTTTAGATTGAAGTATAGCTTGAACAGAAACCCACCGATGGAAAGATGTGGTATATATTTGAGAAGTATGTTTCCAGTGATTAGAAAAGGTGGTACATATATACATTTAATTAGGAAATATAGGTTGGAATTGTGATGTGGGCCATCTTAAATATGGTAATTTGGTAATTTTAGGAATTAGAGGGTTATAATCAGGCCTGTGCTTTAGAATTGCAGACTCTGAGGTGATGTGTTCATAGCCAGGGCTTGGACATCACAACCCACTGGCATAGTGAAGAAAATATTAAAACTTCTTATATTTGTTTTTAATCTATAATATTAAAATAATAAGCTTTATAATGCTTAATATATAGGTCTGTGTATCATATGGTTGGCCCTATGTCATCTATGGTCAGTAACACACCCGTAGGGAAGCATGGGGATTTCAAATCAGTAGGAATGGCAACATACCCCTCCTTCCTTCTAGCGTTTAGTTCGCTGTTTCTTGTTGACATTTATGTCCACCTGGGTAGTGGATTCACATATTATTCAGTTTCAACTAAGATTAACTTCACAAAATGGATGAATGGTTTACAAAATAGTTGAAGCTCATTCTAATAATTCAAACATAAGCAATCAATAGGAAAATGACAGCGATGTCGTAGATTTAATTTAAACTGTTAGGCACTAACATAATAAGGCCAAACAATTACGATCTAATCTGTCTACAAGTTGGCCAAAAACAAATTATTACAGGACAACTTGGTGTATACATGAATTCATACTATTATTAGTGATACAAATTATAAAACATGCTTAGAAGACAATTTAAAATATTTTGTCTTCATCTAGCCCTTCAGTCATATCTATTATATCATGTTATTTTATTGTGGTAAAAATTTATTAGCACAGTGTTCAATTCACAATGTTATAAAAAATAATGTGATATATATATATATATATATATATATATATATATATTACATATACATATATCACAAAACATTTACTGCTATGTGTGAGTAATAAAAAAATAACTTTTGACTGTAGTAGAGATTATAGATTTTTAGAAGTGATCTTAAATTAGGAGATAGATTGGAAAGTGGTTTCACTGAGTCTTATATGGACTGGGATTGTGGCAATTATGAAAGGAAAGGAAAAAATATACTTGCTGGAGATATTATGGGATGACATGGATGAGATGAAAAGTCAGAGAACAATAAAGCTTAAAGCCTAAGTGTCTGATGCTTTGATATGCATGCAATGATATCAAGGATGGAAGAGAAGCTGAAATTAAGAGCACAGTGTATTTTGTTTTGGGGTTTTTTGGTCATGTTTTTTAGCAGAGAATCACTCAAAAAATTTTTTTGTTTGTTTTCACTAATGAATTTCTTTAATAGAATTTGGCAGTCTAAGTGATCTCTGCAAAATAAAAAGCTAACAGAAGGAATTAATTGGCCTATATTTTCAGTAATGATTGCCACATGAAGTGTAGAGAGAACAGATGTATTTTAAGTTGTGTGTGTGTGTCTTTTATTTCTCACTTGCATGCTATAGTAAGTATTGTTTTAGCAAATTTTTAATTTTGAAAAACTTAATACACACTTTGAGAGGTTGTCACTTTTATGTTACTTCATGTTATAAGACTCTCACTCTGAACTGTATTTAAAAACTTGCAAGTCCTAAGAGTTGGCATGACTCTAAAAGTAACTTCTCTATGTACTTAAGTTTTTAAATTAATATATAGTTAAATCAGTTGCCGTACCATATATTATAACACTGGAAAAGTTTAAAGGTTAAACAGAAAACTAGTTGTAAACTTTGATTTTTTAAATTTCTGTTAGTTATATGTACTTTATATGTTTGGTTTGCTGCTTCATATGCATACAAATAATTTTTTTATGTATGTTCTCTGAACTCTAGTACAAAATTTTAGTATAAACTTTTATTTCAACCATTTCTGTACAAGATAGAGAGTACCTTTATCAGTAGGAAAGAAGTGATGATAATTGGTGTGACAGTGATGCAGACCATCAGTGTTATTTTTATATGCTATTGATTGAAATCACTGGACACTCAGTGACCTCTCGGTTTCTTTCCATAACTTAGTCCTTTAGAGCCTATGATTATAGTAATTGTTGTTGTTTTCCTCTTTGCTCTACTTGCAACAAAACTTAGAATCAAATGTGTTGACCCCTTCTATTACAGAAAAGTGTCAGGTGGCATGTGTATTTCTGTAGTCATCACTATACTTTCCTGAAAGTATTTTATCTTAATTTTTCCCCTGAATACATTTGCTATTATTATTATTGTAAGCCATCTAAAACCAATTGTGTAAATATTTTTATGCAAATATATGTATTATATTAATACCTCCAAAGATATAAAACATAAATGATTCTTATTTTTTTTTACATTTTCTGTAATTTTTTTTCTGTTCTATTGTGGCAGATATAGACCTTTAATAGAAAATACACAAATAATGAATATAATGCAAATTTCAGATTAAAAAACTATAAAAGTATTATGGATTTTTAAAAATAGTAAAAGTCATTTTACCCTTATTGTAAAAGTGATGTCTGTAATTGAAGAAAATTTTTAGAAAAGATAAAAAAATAATTAGCCAGCCTGCTCAGCGATAAGTTGATATAGTCCTTTATATTTATTTGTATGCATGTATCTGTATAAGTGTACGTGTGAACCTAAAGATACCTACAAGTCTGAGTGCACCATTCTTCTAGATGTATATCATATTCTTACTGAACTTTCAAAGTTTTCTCACCTATACCTAATTCTTTAGTACTTTCTCAAGGCAACTTTTATATTTATCGAGCTTTTTCCAAGTTGTTAACTTCATTTTTATGGTAAGTTTTACTTTTGCATTCACGTTTGTTTTCCATCATTTTTAATTAAAATTTAGTTACAAGAACAAGTACAACTTACATATATAACTCTAAAAAATACACAATTGAATCTTGGTGAGAAATGAAATTAACCATGGAAGCAAATGTGAGTGGGCTTATTAGAGAAAGGTGTTAGGGACTGTGATGATCGAGTGACCATTGGTCATCAGTGGGTGAATTTTCAGTTTATTTTTGGTTGTACATTATTTAACTGAATGGAAAAAAATTAAAATAAAATACTAAGACACACTGTATGTCAAGATTTATTTTTATTTTACCTTACAGATACAACGTCATAGATTAGGTGTAAGAAGTGAAAAATAGGAGAGAACAAACAGGTTACCAAGTTTAATTACATTGGGGAAAAGGGGTCGGCCTTTTATCACTTGCTTTATTTGAAAGAATTACTTAACAAAATTTTTTACAAGAAATTATGGAATCCACTTATTTTTCTATAAATAAGTGGATTTTAAGAATTCTAAATTTAGAATTTAAGAATTCTAAAATTAAATGACTAGGAATGTTTTAGATCTGTTATAAAATGTTTTATTCTTTCCTTGTTATACAGTTTTGAAATTCTACTCCATAAATTTCTAAATCTCTTAGAACGTTTAGTTTCTAAATCTTTCTAAATCTCTAGTTCATTTATCTTTAGTTGGGGCATTTACATGTTGAATTTATATATTCTTGATTCTAGTTTACAACCTAAACATTGCATTAGTAGGTTATCTCCAACAGAAGTCAATAGAAATCATTTCCATGTATTGATTTTAAGTGACATAATTCAAGTTAAATAATAATTTGATAATGGAGGAGATACCAAAGCATATTATGTATTAATCTCATGAATGAGCTTATTGTTATGCAAAGGAGTCATAGATACATCCTACAAATGCTAGACGTGCTTTATCAGGAAAAACCTACAAGCAGAGAAATAGAGCACATGCATTATATGAACTCTAATTACAAGAGAAAAAAAAGAAAGGACAATAGAAAGAGGCCCATAGGTGTTGTGTATATTGAAGTTTTCAGTCATGAAATTTAGAGTTACATTTAAAAAATAAAAGCAAGAATACACAAAAATAAAAAAATAGAAGCAAATATTATTTTTAGTACAGAAAGATATAACTGAACTTAATAAAACAGGAGATTAAATTTGCAGAAGAGAGAATTAGTGAATTGAAATGATTTTGAAGCAAAGAAAGGAAAAAGAAACATGTGAGACATGGTGAAAATGTCTAACATACATATAATAGTAGTCCTAAAAGAGAACAGAGAGAATGGGATCAATGCAATAGTTAATGCTTTACTAGTCAAGAATTTTCCAAAAATTTAATGATGAAAGATGATCAGGATGATTTTATATGTATATAAGGAACTGCCAGAGAAACAACTGTGAAGAAAGTTGAGAAACAACCATTTCAAATCATTGCCCAAAGATAATCAGTTTTGTGGTCAGTACTTCTGAGAAAAATAAAAAATGATGCAAACTTGAACATGATACCTAATGTACACATAATGTGTATGTATCCACAGTACATTTCTTCCAGAAATTTTGGAATTAAATTACAGAAAAATATATAAAACTAAGCAAATTAAGTTGAGGCAATTACTAACTCCAAGAAGAAAAAAATTGTGTAAAAAAAAAAAAAAGTCACCGTTTCTGAGCCATTGGCTCTTTTTGTTGGAAAGGAGAGAGAAGAGTGTTTGAGGACATGATATACAAAAAGCTAAATTCTTATTTTTTTAGTAAATAGTTTACATTAAATGTCTAAAAGTAAAAATAGGAACTAGCAATAGAAGTACTCTTTTTAAAGTATAGAAGAAAATTTCAAAAACGATAAAATAGTTAATATGTTTATTTATTGTTGTGAAAAGGAAATGAAGGAAAAGGACAAGGTGGAGTCTTCTGGGCAACCAGATCTCTGTTGTTCTTCTAAGCTTTGTAAAACATGTAAAACTCATATATAAATAGCTCTATGTATATGAATACTTAGTATATATGCTTTTGTATGCATGATGTATAGTATATACAATAAAATAAATTATATTTCATAAAAATTAGTTTCTATTTATATATAAATGTAGTATAAATACAACTTATATATAAATAATATGCTCATAAAATAGTAAAGTAGGATGTGGTTCCATAGTGTAGCAGTTAGCATGTCTGCTTTACATGCAGAAGGTCCTGGATTCATACCCTAGTGGAGCTACAGTCCATGGTCTATGGCCATGCCACCCTGAACAAGCCCGATGTCTGATTTTGGAAGCTAAGCAGGGTTGGGCCTGGCTAGTACTTGGATGGGTGATCACTTAGGAAGACCAGGTGCTGTAGGCATAAATAATAATAATAAATAAGTTTAAAATAAAATAAAATAGTAAAGTAAAAAGAAGTAATGTTAAGAATTGTATGCATTGGCAACAGGTTGATCTAAGATTGCATGCCAACTTTTACTTTCTAACTTATGAACTGGGAAAGTTAATCTAAATCTCCCTCTCTTCTGTAAGTGAATAATATTACTCTTCATCTTTTTTTTAAAGCTCAGTTTATAAAAGAATTATAAATAATTGTAAACACATAATGCTAGCACATTGTCAGGCACATAGTAAGTACTCAATCAGTACTAGTTATTATAATTTGTAGATTACTGGAAATATAGAAATGATCATAACAATATTAGGAAATAAGACTTGATTTTGATTGTTTAACATTAACTGTGTGTTTTATAAACAAATTAGCATACTAATATCTAGTAAAAAGTGTTAACATGGTTTATGGCCAGTGACTTCCCATACTTTCTTTTTTATGACTCCTTTCTTTCAAATTAAGCAGTTTGATTAATGGTTTGTAAACTTGACTCTGTCCACATATCAACCTTGAACATTCTTTAAATTGTCAACACCACCTTCCAACTATCTCCTGATATTCTGTCCTCCAGAATTTATAAGTGGGCTGACATCTTTAGTCTTAGGACTGGGGGAAAAATAAAGAACCATATCTGTGACATCACTAATTTTCAACCCACATGTGACTACATTCCACATGCATTTTCACGCTGAGCCACATTTCTTCGGTTAACAATGATTAATATGAGGTAATTTTAAATAAAAGTTTAAGCAAAAAAAAAAAATGTTATGGAAGCACTCGAAGTAATGAAATTGTTTCCTTTATTGCAAATTTTATTTTAAACCCTTTCAATTATCATCTCATTGACAATGTAATCAGGATTTAATATTGAATTGCTGTTAATTTTTAATGCTACTTATGTTGTGTAATACAGTGTATAATTTAGCACTGAATCTGTTAGTAGAACTAAGCTTTGGCACCCTTTGCAATTATCCACTCAAAACTAATATTTTTAATCAATTAACACTCCTCTCCTTTTCCCAACCTGCATTTCATCTTAGAATGCATATACCAGTATAGATTATTTAACGTTTTAAAATATTTATAAATGGGATTTCACTTTTAGAAGTACAAAATCATTAGAAAGACAGTAAAATATTCTCCCAAGATTAAACAAATATGTATAGCTATTAAGTATTATAGCTTGAAGTGCGTTGACTTCTCAGCAAATTTTCAGCTGTGGAATTTTTCTGTTAATCAAGTGATATTCCTAACATGTAACTACTCTAAATAAAGCAGAATATTTAGAATGAGTCAATTATTTTAAAAAATGTATATGTCATTGGGAAATTGTAGTTTACTTAAATCTTCAGAAGAGGTTTTACCAACATGGTTGTTGGACCCTAGATTTCCTGTGATTTTCACAGGAAACCTTTGAGTTAAGAATGCATTTCTTAGGGCTTAGCTTATTAAAACCTGTGCATGTTTTTAAATGGGTACACAACTCCCATTCCCTTGGGAATATGTGAGTGCCTATCTAGTTTGGATTTCAAATACCAATAAAGAATCATAATTAAAGTATAGCTGCAGTTTCATGAATATTCAATCACTCCATAAAAAGAATTAACTTAAGCCATAGATCAGTTACATGAAAATTGATAAACTTCTTTAGCAAGTATGATATTTTCAGGGAACAAAATCAGGTGCAACAAAAATGTCATTTTCTTTATTTTTTCATCAATTCAAATTAATCATTGTGTGATAGCAGAAAATTTAACATAGTCCTGTTTTTCTCATTGTTGTAGCTTTAACTATACTCCACCAATGCTTTCATTGCTTCTGCTCTCTTCTCCTTTTCCCTGAGATGGTATCTAAAGTCCAGGATGGGTGGAGTAGGGTAGTTTCTGTGACCTGCACAATACTGTGGCCTGAAGGAAGGCCCCAGCAACCATTTTTTTCATCTTTTATTATGTAACTCGGCCACTAGATCCATGCCTGATCTGATTATGAAAGATTGATATCTGGGCCAACAAGTACCTGTTCCTGCTTAGTCACTAGCTCTATTGTCCACTCCAGCATTGGAGGATCAGATGCCTTGTTCCAACTTATGATCTGTTTAGGACAATACAATCTTCTGTGCTGGCCATAACCATACAGGAAAAAAAATGGCTGCTCACTGAAACATGTTATGTTTTTGCATATAGGCTGTGAAAGGCTCTCTCTGGTTCTTTAGATGTAATTCTACTCTTTTCTCTCATATCTTGAATGGGGGACGCTTGCTGTAGGTCGTGAATCAAACAAAAGGTGAAGCACAATTCATCTTCATTCTTAATTCATCTCTACTCTTAAATTCTCACACCTATCTGGGAGTTTTAACACCCTTTCTAGCTAACCCTGGATATCTCTAGCTTGTAGAAGTTCATTTAGGTACAGGATAGCACTGTCAAATAGAGTAAAAAACAAAAACAAAACAAACAAAATCCCGCATATGTGCTAATGTTACCTCTTTTCATCCGGCCACACTTTGAAAGTTATGCTCAGGACTAAGATCCTAGGAGGGTGTTGATCTGCGATTGACTGTTTTGATTAGAGATTGCACCATAGACCATCGCTGATGGAAATAATTATTTGAAAACAAATGCTACATACTAACAATGTCAATAACTGTACTCCCTTCAATCAAAAATTTAAGGACATTAAATGTCACAGCAATCGAAAGTCAGGAAAGTGAGAAAAAGAAAGGTAAGAGAAAGAGAGAGGGATGCCAGAGCCCTGAAGCTGATATTGTTTAGGTCCTTGTCTCTTCAGTTCTGTTTAACCAACATCCACACATGCACAATCTCCCTTTCCCTCTGACCAATCCTGTTGCCCCATACTTATTTACATGCACTGCCCCCACGTCACCTGTGTTTCCCTTTTTAAAGTTCAAGAACAGTGTTTTGTATATAGGTATGTTAATACATGTCTGTAATATTGTATAAGTAAATATCATATAAGTGTCTGTTGACCATTGTATAAGTGAAACATTTATTTAAATCTTTTATTATTTAAAATGCAGGTTGCAAAGTTAAAAAATAGATTGCCTGAATATTTTAGGTGAAGAACCTGGTCCAAGTTCTTTGGGTGGTTTGGAGTGAAAGGCAAGAACAGAAGCATGTGTAAGACTGAGATTAAGATGGTTCATAGGTCAAGTTTAAGAGTTAGGAAGCAGTTTCAAGAGAGAGTCAGAATTTAAGATGACAGTCAATAACTCAGAGGGTCTCTGTTTCCGGTTAGACCCCTGGACTTGAGGTAGTCACTGCTTGGCTCTGTTGAGGTAGTGTCACATGCTGATTAAAAGTGTTCTGACTGCTTATTCTGAGGTCAGCCAGTCATGTATACAAATCCTCATTTGCCTTTTATGACTTTGTAAACTTAAGGTGTTTTAACATTCTGGTTTGCCCTTCTATAAAATAAGAATATTAATAGCATTATATATTAGGGTTCATAATGGAGCTTTCCAGGTCCATCAGAAAGCAAATATATTCTCTGCCTCCTTCCTGATTTATTTTGGGGGTTCTTTGGAGATACTGTGAAGTGGGTAAATCTTTGCCCACTGATTGTGATTTCTCCCTCAGCCTACTCATCTGCAATGAGTTCTAGCTCCAGTGGATGTTTTCTTAAGCTAATGGAACTTAAACTTAGGAACCTACATATGCACAAGCTCTATCCAAAGTTCTGGGAGGGAATTTAGGAATATGTTTACATGGTTATGTTTTTCTTAACTCTCAGAACTAAGATATCCTCTATATTGTTTTTCCTAATGCCTCCTATGCCTACGAATTCCATGTTTCAGGACCCACATAATCTGATTTTGTCCTCACACTGGGCTGTTTTTTTGCTGAGGTCCCTTTATTCTCCAAGATATCTTTTCAGGTCTAAATCTTGGACAAAATAGACATTATTTCAAGAGCCAGTCCTTCGAGTGTTTAGTGACACGGGTGCACTGTTTTTATCATACTCAAGAGGAAGAATATCATCTTTTCTGATCAGCTCCTTTTTCTCAATTCCACTGAGTTTTATTGAGCCCATGAATCAGTCAACCTTATTAGAAATAGTCTACTAAAGCTATCCCTTACTAGGCTCTTACTTTCCCATGGATAGGGAAATCAAAATTTGTAACACACTATCAACTCTTTCCAAAGAAATCCTTTCGTGAATTTTTAATTTCTCTTTCTATCTTCAATACATATTTTTTTATATTCTTGAAGAGGGGTCAACTAAAAAGCATACAACAGGTTCTTGGACACCTTGTTTTTAAGTTCTGCTTTAGACATGTAGTGTATCACTTGGAAGGTAGAGGGCATTTACTTTCTTAGAACCTCAGATGAACTGAGTGAGAATTAAAACATTTTAGCAACTCTTTCACAAGTCAAAACAATGAGAGCTCAAAAGTATTTAGCTATTATTGTCAGAATTCCTTCCAGAACTGGCTTTGGGTCTAGAAATGACTCTATATTCCTGAAATGATGTCTGAATCATTGAAGCAAGTCTTATAGGAAATTAAAGTTAAAAAGGCAGGAAGAATAAAGAGAGTTGTCATATGCACAATATTAATTTTTAAAAGATTATAGCAATTTATCTTAAGTAAAACTAAAATCATATTACAAAGTAGAAGCACTGTTTTTTTTATAATTTGGCTATATAGTGTGTGCATTCTTTAGATTAAGGGATTTTGTATTCCAAAGTTGACTCAAAGTTATTTTTAGATTGTTTTTTTTTTACATTTTCTTTCTGATAAAGATCAGATTAACAATTAATTGCATTTAACTATTGTAATTTGCATCTTGTCTCTAGTAAAAATAGGGCTTCAGCTGCACAGGCACCAAATTTAATTTTCTATTGTTTCCATTTTAGGTAAATGTGAAACTATAGTGTTTCTTTGCAAAAATAATTGCACAATGTTAAGTACATTTAAATTTGCAGAAACATGATTTTTATAGAGCAATAGAAACAAAAGCACCCAGAATATAAAACTAGGTGGATTAGACTGAATAAGGATTAATAATGTTTATTTGACCCCACTTCCCCACACTTGTTTTTTAGCACAATATTTTTTAACAAAAGACAAAAGATATGGGTGGGTTGTTTACTTGTTTCATATTTTATATTCTAAGGAGAAATATATGCAGTTAATTACCATGCTCAGAAAAGAAAATCATTCACATGGAAAATGAAATTAAAAAAAAAAAAACAATGTGCATATATTTCAGCTCTAATAGTGCAAGAAAGAACTAATACATCATTTTTCTTAAAGTGTGAACTACAGGTTCTTGAGAGTTCAGATTCTCCATAAATTATGTCAGTTTTGTATGTGCTGTCTTTAAATGTTTCAAAATGCTATATTTTGTTTTGCATGTTTAAATTATAGTACAAATTTGCTCCATTTGTATTATATATATATTTGCCTATACATTTTGTGATATTTAAATAGGAGAGAGATAAGAAAACCAAGTAAAAGTCTGTACTAAAGCAAAAATAAGAATCAACCTGTAACTGAGGGTATAAATTTCCTAAGGAACTAAAAATGACAGTCACAGTCATAATAAAAAGATAATAACCATAATAAATACATTTCAGATATTTTTTTCTTTAAGATAGCAACAACTCTTTATAAGAATTTTTTTCTGTCCATGTGATTTGGGTGGGTGAGATCACAGGCCCTGCCCCAGAAGAAGGAATACAACTCAGATCTCATCAATTATACCTTCCCAGCTTCCTGGTTACTGGCATTGGTTCTGGACACACGTCTCAGCAGGCCAAAATTCCCTAGTTCTTTTGAGATGTTTCAAAAAAATGTTATCACCTGGAAATTTCTATCAATAAGGGCAAAATAGTCACAAGCTGCTGGAGATCAAAGTGTTCATGTGAAGAAAGTCGGCTTGATGAAGCCAATTTAGAGAAAACCAGAACTTGAAGACAGAAATGGAGCTGGTGACAGAGTCATCTGAATGACAGTTGGGATCCAGATTCAGCAGAGCCTATATTTTATTCTCTGGATTTTTAATCTACTCGAATAAAACAATTCACGTTTCACCTAATCTAGTTTGAGTTTCTTATACATGTAACTAAAAAGACAGTCCTGATTGGGAGACTGTTCATTTGTATTGATCCGTGTTGAGCGCTTACATGGATTACCATACTAAATTTCACAAAATGTGAGTTTTGTACTGTTATTTATTCAACTATTTATGAAGTGTTTAGTAGGTAAATATTCATAAGTAATGATGAACACAAGAACTTTTAAATTTTATTTATTTTTCTTTATTTTATTTACTATTTTGAAATAATTTAAGACTTCTAGAAAAGCTGAATTCCGCTACACACATCACTCAGCTTCCCCTAATGTCAACATCTAACATTATTATGAGACATTTGTCAGAATTAAATAGTTAACATTGGTACTCAGTATTAACTACACTAGAGATTATTAAGATTTCACATTGTTTTTACTCATGTCCTTTTTCTCTTTTACAATCCCATAGTACATTTAGTTGTGTCATTTTCTTCTTTTGTAATGTGTGACCCTTCTTCAGTCTTTTCTTATCTTTTATGGTTTGACACTTTTAAAGAATATACATTACTTATTTTGCAGAATGTTTCACAATTTTGGTTGTTCTCATGTGTTCTTATGCTTAGATTGAGGTTATGCTGTTTTTGGCAAGAGTAACATAAAAGTGATGTGCCTTTCTCCCAGCACCAGGTCAGAGCATATATGTTGTTGATTATCATACCTCGGGTGAAATTAACCTGACAACTTGATTAAAGTGAAGTCTGCTGGATTTTTCCACATTAAAGCTACCATCTCTTTCTTTATAAATGATAAATACCTTGGGAGAGAAAATTTGAGAAAACACTTATTTCTTATTTCTCTTCAAACTTTGTTCTACTTTCTTTAACTTTGTACTTTTCTAGTTTACTTACTTTTTCACACAAATGTTAGAATCAGCTTGTCCATATCTAAGAAACCATTTTGAATGAATTGAATCTCTCGATCTATTTATTGATAAATGGCATCTTAACAATATCACGTTTTCCAATGCATGAACACGGTATATACCTCTCCATTTATTTAGATTTTCCTTTCTTTCATCAGTGCTTTTTAGTTTCCGGCACACAAATCTTATACATATTTTTAGATTTTTATATCTATACATTTTATTATTTTTGTGATGCTATTACATATGGTAATTTTATTTCAAAATTTAATTACTCATTGCTATATTTATATAAATGTAATTGATTTTTTCTACATTGACCTCGTCCTGTTCCTTTGCTAAAACTCCACTATTAATTCTAGAAAACTTTTTGTTTGCTTTTTCTAAACTCTTTGAAACTTTCTATGTAGACAGTCGTGGTCTGTGAATACATTCAGTTGCAATTCTTGCTTTCACATCTATCTTTTATTTCTTTCTCTTGCTTTATTGCACTGCTTGGGACTTATGCAGTAAATAGGAGTGGTGAAAGAGGATCTCCTTGACTTGTTCTTGAACTTAGGGGAAAACACTCAGTAATTTATCATTAAATATTATATTAAATCTAGTTTTTTTTTAATTAGATGCTATTGCTGAGTTAGGTAAATTCCTTTCTATTCCACATTTGCTAAGAATTTAATATCTGTTATTTCTCATGTGCTTTTCTGCATCAATTGAGATAATCATTTGTATTATCTTCTTTACTATAAAAATATGTTCACTTACTTTTATTTATTTTCACATTTTGAGTCAGCCTTACCTTTATAGGTTAAACCCACCTTGTTGTAGCTGTATGATTCTTTTTATGTATTAGTAAATTTGATTTGCTAATATTTTATTAAGAATATCTGTGTCTATGTTCATGAAATATATCAGTGAGTAGTTTCTTCTTGATGTAATGTCATTATATGGTTTTGGTAGTACAGTAATACTGGTCTCATAGAATGTGAGATGTTGTGTAGAAAGAGTTAATATAGTAGAGTTGACTGCTTATCCTTAGGAAGACCTCCTCCTATGTCTGGTTTTTGTTGGCCTCTTAGGTCTTGAATTTGGAGAGTCTTCCAACCCTCCTAACTGATAAGAGTGACTCACTGAGCCTAAACTCTTAGTACAGACCATGTGGCTTATGTAAAATACCTCCTTTCCTACTGGAAGTCTGGAATTTTGGAATATGTCTAACAGAGTGTACCTACCTGGTCAGCACCCAATGAAAACTTTGAGCATTGAGTTTCTAAGAAGCTCCCCTGGTTGAGGATGTGTTGCACAAATTGACACAACTCATCGCTGGGTTGAAGGAGCATGTCCTATCTGAATATACTAGGAGAGGACCTTTGGAACATTGTACCTGATTTCCCCTGGACTTTAACCTCATTTGACTTTTCCCTCTGATGATTGTGCTTGCTATGCTTCCATGTAATAAACCATAGCCATGATAACGCATGCACGTTCAGTCCCGTGAGTCTTCCAAGTGAGTCATCAGACCTGGAGGTCATTGTGGTGCCTTCCACCACCTAAACATTCCTCTCTTTCTATTTCTGGAAGGGATTTTAGAAAACTAAAATTATTGCTCTCTTAAATGCTTTGTAAAGTTAATCAAACAAACCATCTTGGTCTACTCCTTTTTTTTTTCTTTTTTTTCTCCATAAGATTATTTATTATTGATTCAATCTTTAGTAGATAAAGGGGTATTCATATTATCAATTTCTCCTTGTGTGAGTTTTGTTAGTTTGTCTTTCAAAGAACCAATCTATTTTCTTCATTTTTGAATTTTTTTTCTGAGTATATAATTCTAGTTTCAAAGTTTCTTTTTCTTTTCAATATTTTAATGATGTCATTCCATTGTCTCTAGCTTTCTTAGTTTCTGATAAGAACTCTGCTGTAATTCTTTTTATCAGTATATGCCTTTTCCCTTGTCTGCCTACCATATTTTCTCTTTATTTTTGGTTTTAAGTATATAGAATATAAAATGCCTAGGGAATTTATTATTATTATTATTATTATTATTATTATTATTATTATTGTTATTATTCTTATTATCTGCTTAGCATTCTCTGAACTTAATATTTCTTTAGTTTAATTTTTGTCATTAATTTAGAAAATTATTAGCCAATTCTACTTCAAATATTTTTTTCTACTTTTTTTTTTTCTGAGATTCCTATTAAGCATATATTGAGCTGTTTACTATTGCCTTAAAACTGCATGATGGTTTCTTTTTTTTTCTTTTTCTTTCTTTAATCCTTTATTCCTCAGGTTATAGTTTTGGTAATTTTCATTGACTTATCTTAAAGTTCATTGATTCCTCCCCTCATCTCTTGGCTCTCTTAAATTTACTGATGGGCTGTAGGACATTCTTTATTTATATTAGTATATTGTTAGCTTTTTCATTTGAGCCATTATATTCTAAATTTACTGAAATTTGCTGAAATTACTTTGCTTAAATCATTTATTATTATATTATTATTATTTATTATTATTATTATTATTATTATTATTATTATTATTAGTTTGCACATCATCTACTTTTTCACTTAGAGCCATTAACTATTAAACTTAGTTGTTTTGTATGCTTGTTAGATTGTTCCAGTGTTTGTACCATATTCAAGTCTGGTTCCATTGATGACTTTATCTCTTGCCAGTGTGTTGCTTTTTTGCTAAGGTTCCTCTTATTGTACCACAGGTTTCAAATTCTACTAGTGATACCTTGTGCTAAGGTGGAGGCTAGTTTACTAGAGGATTTCTCCCAATTTCTGGTTTACTCTCAGTTTTAGGTCTGATATTTGTACTCACCATGTTTTTGCAACTCTTCCAGCAGCATCACCCTGTTCCCTGTTATTTATTGTTTGTTAGCCTGGTTGTGGGGAAGGGCAGTTCTTCTTTTTCTGATTTAACCTGAGTCTTAGGAAGATACTGTGTCCCTGGAAAGTGGCCTTCTCAACATTCCCGCCTTTCTCTCTGCTATAGATCTAGGCCTAATGCACATTCCTGACTGTTTTTAGTGGTAGATTTTTCCATTTTCTTCTCTATGCAGTGGGTTTTCATTTGTGCCCTAATAACCAGTAGTTTTGCTCTCTGCCCAATTAGATTTTTGTCCCATGGAGGAGCTAGGGCAGGAGGATTCAAGGAGAGTTTTGTGCCACTACGATGGGCCCTGTTTCTTCCTCCTCAGGTTTACATCATGAGCAACGATTTTTCAGAACTCCTCTAATTATTTTTGAGGGAACACAGTAGGACTCTGTAGGGGGAAAAATATATATATATATATATGAGTGTATTTTTTGGCCACCTGGGCTTCACACTCTCTTGCCAGGCTATATTTTGCCTCTTTAAATTTCTCAACTATTCTAGCTAAATTCTTCAGAGCAGTTTTCTGCTGCATCTGTTCCAGGAAAAGAAGTTCTCGTGTTCCATTTCTTCCTACAAGTGCCTATCTCTGTTTAGATTCTGGAGTACTTGGTTGGCCTCTGATACTAGCTCTATATTAGGTTGAAAAAAATTACAAACTTTCAGTTCCCCCTACACTCTTTCTATCTCTCTACATCTCTTAGTTATCACAAACATACATCACTTTTAGGAGAGGCAACTCCAGATATTCTTAGTTCCACTGGGGTAGAGTAATAGTATAGTAAATAGTCTCATTTTACAAATGGAACAAAAGACGTAGTCTAGGCCTCTGACACCAAATTAAGCAGAACATGACCAAGTCTCCAAGTGAGCCCTAACTTATTACAATAATAGAGCCATAGGAAATCCAAAAATACTTTTTCTCATTACACTGCTCTTATGAAATGGACATACTCTCCCCAGAGCGCTGAGTTTATTATGTGCATGATACTGTTCATGTGTTGTCTTGCTTAATTCTCATAGGAAACATATGAAATATGCCACAGGAAAATGACTCTTACAATGACTGAGAGATTTGTCTGTAGTTACACATCTAGTGAATAGCTTAGATGAGATTTAAACCAAAACAACTTAACTTCAGAGCCTATGCACTTAATCACTGAACCTATTTTTCTTAAAAAAAAAAAAAAAAAAAAAGAGGTAACCTCTAAATAACCCTACATTAGTGAATTTAAAATTAAACCCGTCACCTACATTTTGAGTCACTTGGCCATACTTTTGAAAGGTGAATGGCTGGCAGTTCTTTTGGTTTTCAAACTCAGAAAAAAAGCTGCCTCTGTGAAATATTTGAAAGCACTCCTTGTTCATTTTTATGCTGGTCCAGCTAAAACAACTAGTACATTTTGGGTGTACTTAAGAGGAACATGAGTGTTCATCTAAAATGTACACTTAGTTAGATTCAGTTCTTAGATCCAAGCTAGCTAGTAAGCTTTTCATTGTATGGTGAATGACTTTTTTTTTTTTTTTTACAATTAATTACTAATATGATCCTCAATTGTGTAGAAAATACTCTGGATAAAACTTTAAAATTTTAATGAGTAAAAGTGACCAACGTTTGACCTCTTTTCATGGAGTCTTAATTGAACAATAAGTAGTTATCCTAAAATAACCATAGACTCCAATGGGCTTGTGGTTGAAATAATAATTACTATATTAGGCTGATTGATTAAGGCTATGAAAAGTTATTAGTGTAAGGGTGAAGGGCCACTAATTTACCTTGTTCTTGGTTTAATTTGAATTCTGTCAATAAAAGGGGAAATAATTGTGGTATTCATATTTTATAAAAAAACCATTTTCCCTTCCAATTAACATCTTTTAATTCTGTAAGCAATTAATCCAAAAATAAATTATTGCCCACTATCATCTTAAAGTCCATTGTCGTATAACATTTTCTATTTTTTTCCTAGTTAAGTCTATTGACATAAACTACCACCAGCTAAATGTAAAGAAATTTAAAGCCCACAATTATTTTCATATACTTATTCAAACTTCATTAAAAGTTGGAAAAGAAGTAATTAATACATATTTATCACTTACTATACTTTATAGAATGTTCTATATATATATATATTTTTTTTTGTGCTATAATAAAATTTGATCTGACAAATTTTATTATTCCCACTTTTATAGCTAAGGAAACCAAATCTCAAGAGAGGTTATGAAACTTGGGCAAGTCACATAGATTGTTAAGGGCAGTCAACAGAGTCTCATTTACTTTATGCCATATTCATTCATCAGGAGAATTACAGACTAGCCAAAATATATTCCAAAATAACTTTTTAAAATTATTGGTCTAATTTTAAAAACCTGTAAATTTATTCAAGGTTCTAATCAATGCATCATTAGATAGTTATTGAATGAAGCAAAATATGGTTCAAAATTGTTCAGAAAACAAATGGGGTTAATAAATTTTCTGATGCTTCAAGTAACAAGTAGTTGCCCTATTATTTCTTACTCTTTCTTGGAAAAACTATTAACTGTGTAAACATGTGACATTCATGAGTGGAGGTGTTAATAAGGCCTCTTTGGAGATTTCAGCCATAATTAGCAGTAATTATACAGCAAAATAAAACTAAGCAGAAGCAAAATGAGAGCTGAGAGCTGGAGAGAGGTAAGGAGGGAGGAAGAGATAGAGAATTACTAAAAATACAGAGATAAGAAGGAAGAGGTAATTCAGAACTTGGCAGACTTATGTTCAAGTTCTGGCTCCAACATTCACCAGCCACATGACCTTGAGCAGCCAGCTTAACCTCTGAGCTCATTTTTCTAAGTTGTCAAGAGGAAATAATAATGGCTGTATTATAAGGTTATTAGAATATTAAAAACATAAATATTTCTAGCATAGCTCCAACATCAAATGAAGATTCAATAGCTGTAAATATCTTCTTTTCTCTCTTTTTTTCTTCTATTTGTCTTCTTGTCTAATAATTAGCCTCAGTCCTTGGAATGTGTGCCAAGGCATGGGGCAGTGTTTAAAACCATATAGCCAAAAATAACACAGACCTAAAGATAAAGCTATTTGATGGTGTGATGGTTGAAGATACTGATGGCTCTTAATTTATACTGAAGTAAAAATACAGAAATCCCTGAGGATGATGACTCTTCAAAACTTTCAGGAAGTATTATTCTCCATAGGAGGAGAGGTTGCTTTATATTCTTCCCTTTTAATGTGTCTCATTACACCTTTCAAACATATACATTTCATTACATGCTTCCATTAAAGCATTTCATTATAACTTTCAAATATGTGCATCTCATTACATCTCCTTTAAGCATCTTTACATATTCTTCATTTGTGGATTTCATTAAAGCCTTTCTCTTGTATATCTCATTACTAAATTACTTTCATGTATGTTATTATAACCTATATTTCTCATTACATTACTTAAACATGCACATCTCATTATACCTTTCTATTTATGCATCTCATTACACTCCTCAAAAAATGTGTATCATATTGCATCTTTCTCCTTTGCATATCGTTTCATTTGTCCAATTATGCATCTCATTATGCCATTTCATTTATGCATTTTATTATACCCTTCCTTTTATCCATATCATTGCACTCACTCCTTAAACCTAAGTATCTAAGAAAACCTCTACTTAATTCCATTTTATACACCTCACTGATATTATGTTGATTTTTCTATGTGTGATTTTTCTGGTACTCCTTAAAAATATGAATCTCAGTCTGAGGACTGATGGCATTACTCTTCTTAAATATGCATATCTCATTACATATTTATCATATTTTAGAAGATGTCCCTTTTATACCTTAAAATACTATTTTCCCTTTTCTATTGAAACTTTGCAGGAAAAAGTCAATCATGCTCTCCTTGATAATATAAAGTAATATATCTCATTACACCCTTGAAATAGCAATGTCTCCTTTATTATTATGACTTCTTTGCATCCCTGGTTCTAAACCTTCTAGTATTTTTTGTAAATATGTAAATCTCATTTCTGTCTCTTAGATATGCTTTGGTATTTACTTGAAACCACTTATTTATTTATTTATTTTCTTTCCTTAAATCATCTCTATCCTATATGGTTGTGGTTACAGTAGTATGTGATCATTATCCTTAGTCATCATTAGAATTTCCCTTGTTTACTCTTCTCTAGGTTATCACTTTTTCTCTATACAAATATCCCCCTAAGGTAATAGATGCCTTTGGAATGCATTAAAGAGTCAAATATAACCAAATGGTTCATGTACTACTTTACATAAATTGTTTTATTATCAAAGCCTCTTTTGTTGTGATGCTATTTAAAAGCATACGATGGTTGAAATTTTAACATTCAATATGTTTTAATTGTTCAATTTTATTAGCGACAATAAAATAAGCTGTATTGGGACATTTATTATATGGGCATGTATAATCAGGATTCTACCAACAAGAAATTCATTGTAATCTAAATAACATATCAGGAATACATAAATTTGAGTATAAATTGGGACACTAAATGTAGTTACTTTAGAAAATTTTAGATATTGACCCATTCATCACAGATATGCCCATGTCACTAGAGAGAATGCTGAATTTGACCCAGTATATTAGGTTTAATGTCATAGTTCTCCCTTTACTATGTGAAAAAAATTTACTATATGGCAAAATTGCTTAATTTTTTTAGTAATTTTACTTAGGCATCATATTCAGTCATTTTTATACATGTAAAACTCATAAATGTATGCGTACCTATAATCTCTTATAAAGCAGACATTTTGGATTTCTTTTTAATTTAGTCACCTTTTTTCTTTTGGTGAGACTTTTTGAGCTCCTTTTATATGCCAGGTCCTGTTCTAGTCTCCAGGAATACAACAATACAAAGACAAAACCAGGTCTAATGAAAAATCTATTCTTAGTAAGGAAAATAGATAATAAATGAATACATAAATGAACAAAATTTCAGATATTGAGAAATGCAATAAAGAAAGATAAGAAGGAAAGTTGGCATTATGAGACACCTAGAGACAAAAAAAAAAGGCTAGCTGTTATCAGCTCAGGTCTGAAGGGACATGATGTCAGAGGAGTCAATGAGAGCCAAAATACAGAAGACAAGCTATCAGATAAGATCTATGATTGTAGAAAGATGAAGCCATCACTATAATTATAAAGTTGAAAAAGGAAGAGAGTAAGGAAAAAATTCCTCCAAGTTCTTGTTGTCCATCCTCTTATCTCCTGCTAGTGCCTCCCATTATCTGAGCCCAGCAGAAATGGAGAAAGAATTGTGGTGATATATAGTGTAGCAAGAATTTTGACTGTATGGTCTGTATTAGTTTCCTAGGGTTACTATTAAAAATTCTCACAAGATTAGTAGCCTAAAACAACAGAAATTTATTCTCTTAGAATTTTGGAGGCTAGATATCTGAAATCAAGGTGTCAGCAAGACCATCCCCCTCTAAAGGCTCTGTGAAAAAATTCTTCCCAGTCTCTTCCTAGATTCTGGTGGCTACTGTGGCATTTTTTTTATTTATAGCTCCAGTCTCTGCCTCCATCTTTATATAGGGCTCTTCTCTTTGCACATTTCTGTGTGTCTTCTCCTCTTATGAGGACAACTGTCATTGGTTTTAGGGCCCACCTTATAATACCACCTAGTATGACCTCATCATAACTATATCTGCAAAGACCTATTTACAAATACAGTTACATTCAGTGGTTCTGGTAGGACAAGAACTCGTAGGGCAATGACACTATTCAACCAACTTCAGAGTCTATACCATACATATTCTAATAATAGTTATCACTAAAAATATGTTTTATGGAAGACTATTTATTCTCAAAGTTTCAATTGAAGAAATTATTCATATGCTTTGACAAAACTGCTTACATTTGTGAGTTCAATTGAAGTCTATGCTTCCCTACTCTTTCCAGATTTGCTGTATTATTCCTCAGACAAGACAGTTATACCAGTGAGGCAGCAAGAAGTGATTTTGCTGGTGAAGCCAAAAAGCCCTCCCTGTTCTACTTGGTTCTTTATTATCTGCCTCTTAGCTACTCTCTAAAATCTCCTTCTATTTTTTCCCTTCCGCATAATGTCTTAGCTACATTGGTTTGTTTTTCTCATTTCTTCAATAAATCTAGGATGTCCTCCTCTTCTGAATCTTTGCATTTTACTAGTATTTTTCCTATATTTTACCATGGCAGTCTCAGTGTTCATTACTTAGCTTAGCTGTCACAATATTAAAGAGAAATTTATGAGCAACTACTTATCTAATAGATCTCCCAACCCTTTACCTCTGGCACCCTCTAGCACAGTATGCTATTTTGATATTTTTCAGCTCTTATAGTTGATCCTTGAACAATGCAGAGATTAGCAAAGCTAACCTCTCATGCAGTTGAAAATTTGGGTATAACTTTTGATTCCCTAAAAACTACAAATAGCCCCTGTGCACTGTGAACTTTACTAATATGACATTATATTGGTAATATAATATGCATTATATTCTGTATTATTACAATAAAGTAAGCTAGAACAAGAAAGAAAATGTTATTGAAAAAAATTGTGTAGAAGTGGATTCCATTTTGTTCAAACTCATTCATGTTGTTGTTCCAGGGTCAATGTAGTACTTACTACTACTTAGTTACTCAATGCCAGTGATTTACCTGCCTCCTTCACTCTACTGTAAACACTACAAGGGCCTCCATTTTATTTTTCTTGGTAATCACTGAGTCCTTATCACCAAGAACACTCCATGATACTCAGTAGGTAAGCATAAATTAAGTGGATTAATTAAATGGGGGATGATTTTTTGTAATTTTCATTATTTAGTCAACCTATTTTTAAAGATAGATGATTATAATCTACATCACAAACTAGATAATTAACGTGTTTAAATTTTAATATGGATGAAAATGTGTGCTAAAAGAGATAGTGGCATCTTTAACAAGCTTTTCAATAACCAAGAAGTATTAATACCACAAATACCTAATGGGGTAGGTACATTAGAAATACCACTTGGTGCAGTTTAATTTTATGAAAGTATATAGAAATAATTTATGTGGGGATATTTTCATTATTGTTTTATGCTATAAACAATGCTCTCAAAATTTCAGGATTATCACGCATGTTGTACTTGTTACTGCTTCTATTATCGGGAAAATAACTTAATACAAGTTGTTAATTTATTAGGTGAAAAAAGCCATAAAATTGCCAAGTTTAGTGACTAATAGTTTATTAATTGCCAGATTATCAAAACAGCAAATTGAAATCAGAAATTATAAATAAATAAGGAAACTTAGAACCATCATTTCACTTCATATTTTTAAAATTTATAATACAACTCATGTTACACTAAAAAAAAAGTTGAAACTTATCCTGGAAAAAACAATAACCCTTTCAATAATTGCTCAAGGACTTTTATCCAGAATAAATTTGAAATATTTTGCAAACCAAAGTTAAATATTTGTTTTACATTTTTTTTAAGTTCCTATCCACATGTTAAAAAAAAAAAGCTTTTTAGATTATCTAAAATTCTGTTTTCTCTAGTAAGATCAATGTAAATAACTAGAATAACTACTCTTCAAGAAGAGAAAAAAAAAAACACCTCACAATGGAGAAATGAATACGAGCTCTGAGTGAGTTCATATCCTTGGAAGCTATATGAACTTTGAGGTGTAGGACTGTACAGTAAGTCTTGGAAGATAGAAATATAGAAGAGATCTGTATATGGCTGTATTTGGTGCATATCCAGAACACTGTCTGACACATACTTGGGAGAGACTCACCAGACATTGAAGAGGAACTTGTTATACTCAACACAGAGATATGTAGCCACTTCAAGGCACTTACCTAGAGAAACCACTTGTAGCATACATGTTAACTCTCCCATATCCTTTTTGACATCATGAAAAGTTTGATTTGAGGCCTTAGGACACACCATTACATTTATAAATTCTGTCTACAAACTAAATCTGTCCTTCTTGCACACATACCAAAAGCAGGATGTGAACTTATTCCCAAACCCAGCTATGCTTTGCATCTGTCTATTGTTGAGTTATTTCTTGGTCCTGAAATATATAAACACACAAGTATGCACACATACACACACAAACATTGTCATGATTTAGACAAAAGCATTCAGAAAATTTAATAAAATCTAATTATTAAAATAAAATAAAACCAGCACATCTAGCATAATTTTGTAATGAACAATAACATTTACTGAGCAGTTACTATGTTTTTAGCACTGGGTCACATACTTTGAGGAACAGAGAATATAGTCATTAACCCCATTTCACAGATGGGAAGTAAAAGCTTTAATAACTTTATATACTTAAATTCATAGACTTCATATATAAAAGTAGGTTTTAAGCAAAAGAAATCTTGACTCCAGAGTACGGGTACTATTAGCTTTCTCTTAATTAAAAAAAAAAAGCCTTAAAATAACCTCAAAACCTCACATTTCTAATAGAAATATATTCCTTTGGCTTGAGATACTCTTTTCTTACAGCCACCTCTTTTAAAAGTCAAAGATTCTTTGAAAGATATAATACATTGAATTTCTATTTACTTGTAAGCACACCTCAGGAACTATGTCTAGTCTAACACCCAATTCAGAGAGTGGGTGATGCGTGTAGAGGTCTTAAACAGCTGTGTGAGTATGAGTCTATGTGTGTGTGTGTGTGTATATATATATATATATATATATATATATATATATATATATATGGAAAACAAAGAAAAGAAATTCTGATACAAAGAGTATATAAGAAAATGGAAGAAAGGATAGTATCCTATTCTTCATAGCCAAAAAATAGGAAATACTCATAATTTATTTTAATCCAAAAATAACAGAAGGGTGTGTAAACAGGAAATAATCCCTGCTATAAAATACTATGTTCTATAAATTCACAATTTAGTGCATGGATTTGTTAGCTATAATAAATAATAGTAAATAATAGTAAATATATTATAATATGTTAGACTGACATCTGATATATTAAAAAGTGATTTGTAGAATGGAAAAAATAAAACTTAGAGCAGGATAGGAGATTTGGGAGCATAAGAGGGAAAAGTACCATTTAAATAAGATGAACATTATAGGTTTCATGAAGAAGGTAGAATTTGAGCAAAGACTTTAAGTAAGTAAGGGAGTTATTAAAGTGGCTGTCTAGGTATTTTCTTTGAACTCTAATTCTAACCACAACAAACATCTGAATCAGGTATTATTGCAGAAACACATTCTATCCTATTTAATGAATAGGAGTAGGGAAAGCAACCTTCCCAATTTGCCTGGAATTGTCTTGACTTAGCACTGAATGTCCCATGTACTAAGTCCCAGGTAAACCAGAACAGTTGTTCACCCTAAGTCCAGCATGGACACTCATGTGGCTGGAACAACGGACTGGAAAAGGACAATGTAATGAGGTCACTCCAGTAGTGGGAGACCATGACATTATAGCCTTTAGGACATTGTGATGATGCTTGCTTTGGGTTTTGAACAGAGAAAAATATGATTTATGTTTTAAAAGATCACTCTGTAGTGGCACAAGAATGGAAGCAGAAACTTTGTAGGAAGTAAGTAAAGTTATCTGAACGAGAGATTGTGGTGGATATTGTATTAGTTTGGCAAAGCTGCCATGGAGAAATACCACAAACCGAGTGACTCTAATAGAATTTTATTACCATGCAATTCTAGAGGCCAGAAGTTTGGAATCAAGGTGTTGGTAGGAGAGTACTCTTTCCGAAAACTGTAAGGGAAAGATTGTTTCTACCTCTTCCCCATTCTGGCAGATTGCCTAAAATCTTTGGTGTTCCTTGTCTTGTAGATGTATCAGCTTGATCCACTATCTTCACATGATTGTCTTCTATCCATGTACGTCTGTTTCCCAATTTCCCTTTTTTATAAGGAGACCAACCATAATGTTTAGGATTCACTCTAATGACCTCATTTTAATTTGATTAACTCTGGAGACCCTATTTCCAATTAATGTCATATTCTGAGGCACGTGGGGTTAGTACTTCACTATATCTTTTTTAGGAAGGGGTACACCAGTCAATCAATAATAATTATAGACGTCAAATTCTGAATATGTTTTGACGGTAAAGCAAGCAACATTCCCTGACAGATTTAATTTGGTAGATGAGTGAGAGAGAAGTGAAATATAACTCCCAAGATTTGATCCTCAGAAACTAAAAAATTGTGATCAAGTGAGGTGAGAAAGGCTATGGATAGCATGGATTTGGAGGAAAGATCAGAAGTTCAATTCCAAATATGTTGAATTTGGACTGTTTTCCTTCCAATTAAAGATGTAAATTTGTACGTTTAAGATGTCGACATAAGAAACATCCAAACCTGTAGAGAATTTTTATATGATTTTATTTGAGCCAAATTGACAACAATTGCCAGGGAGCAGCATCTCACATGCTTCAGAGAATAGCAGTTTTGTAGCTTCTTTTATGCCTTTGGAATTATGGGAGGGATTTAAAGAAGATTACATAAAGGTAGGAAAAAGCAAGATGGAGATCGGATTATAGGATATTTAACAAGATTATGTGCCTTCTTAAGGGTGGCCATGCCTCATGGAAATATTACTCCTGTCATCTACCTGGTGCGCCAACCAAGACAGATAGAACAATGAACAGGGCTCTCTTAAACACCTTTCACTAAAGAAGTTATATAATGATTTATTTGAATAAAAGAGAATTGCCAAAGCTGTATTCTCGGTTAGGGGATAATATCCAATAAACAAGGTGAGACTTTAGATGGGAACATAAATTGCTAATTTGTGGCAAGACAGAGAATGTGGGAGTGGAGGAGCATAGGTGGGTATATGTGGTGATGGGAATGTGTGGAAACTCTCTTAGGATCACTTCAATTTTATTAGTACTCTGGACAGTAAAGTTATCAGGTGAAAAAAAAAAGTATGAATAGGAAAAGATACGTGGGGATTCGAGGATAATATATATATTCTTTGAACCTGAGAATAATTTTGAATTGTTGGAGTAGTTCTTACTATTTTCGTTTTTTAATCCAAGAAAGTGGGTCTCAAATAAAAGTTAATAACACATGTATATGAAAAAAATTGAGAGTAAAAGAGTTTTTTGTTATTGCTCTTTTGTGGTCAAGTTCCATTTATTTTAGAAGCATAAATAGTAGGGTAGGGAAGGAGCGACAGAAACAGCAAGACACCGGTCTTTTTGACAGTGTCAGTTCCAGGCCAGACTCCGTCTGCTGGTATGATCACAACAGACTCAGCATCCTGGGTCAGCCTTTTCCTCTGAGGAGAAGGTATGAGGACATTCTGGGTGGAGGGGAATAGTCTGTGAGGCTAGGGATGGGGCAAATTGGCTCTGGTAACTTCTGGACGAGGTGAAAAAGGCCAGAGGGTCTACACTCTTGTCCTGGAGCATCCCAGGTTAGCTCTGTCTGTGCCTGAGACAAAGCCACATTCTGGAAAGAAAAACGTAGTCTCCTCTAGTTGCTAGGAAGTCCCAGGTAATCAAGGGAAATTCCCTTTTCCTGTTGTCAGTGGGGTCTTCTTTCCTCTACACCACATTGCTCTTACAAGACAAATGCTAAAGATAGAATTAGAATAATGATAAATATTAATTATATGCATAGTATAACAATGTTTACAAAATTTATATGAAAATTTTAAGCATATTCAATTGTTATTGTCCTCAGGTATGACTATATTTTAATACGGTGCATTAAAAATGTGATCTTTCATCACCTAGGTTAGTTCTATTAATCTGAATTGGTGTTGTGAAATCCCCAGGAACAAGCAAATGATTACTTTATTTAAAATTTTAAATATACCTATAATACTTCTAGGAAATGAGACACTGTTAAAGAATGAAAGATAGATTGACATAATCTCCAAACATTTCAGAAAACACTAATTTGGAAATAAAATACCTGTTTTAACTGGAAGATAAAAACTTTGGGGTAAAGTTCGCTGTTGCCTTCAAAATTTGAGAGAATAGCTACTGAAAGTCACTCCATCAAAGGCTGTCAGAGGAGCCAACACTGTCAGCATTTCTAATGGACAGCTCCTTAGAGTTATGGAACACTATCTTTGGTGTAGATGGGCATCATGGCGGATTAGCTTTTCAGTTTTTGTGTTTTTTTTTTTTTGCCCAGTCCTTTTCCCTTCCACACACAACCTGTCTATGTCAGTTTCACATCTATAAAACTGGAGAAAATGAACTGAGGTAGAGGAAGAGGGAAAATTGACACAGGATACATTCCTGACCAGCATTTCTCATATATTTGCTAACAGATAGGAAAGTGTGTCAAAAAATGATCAGAATTTACAGTCTCTCAAAATACAAATCCTATCTTGATTTGGATGAAGTTAAAAAGAATTTAATCTTCAGAAAGTTATACTTGGATCTAAGTTTTGAATATCTGCCAGTCTTAGTTGATTATCTTTCCTACAAAGATTTGAAACTTTCCACATTTACTATAATTTATTTTTGCAAATTGTAGATAGATATACATTAAATTCTTAAACATTTTGATTGTTCTGATATAAACTTTCTCAGCTTTAAAACTGTTAACATTTGAACAATATATATATTTTTTTTATTGTGAGAGTGTAACACTCAAGTTATGACAACAACAAAAAAAAGTCTCCAAATATCAAAAGTACTCTGGGAGGCAAAATCATCCCAGTTTTGAATTACTCATCTAACTAGAAAAAGCAAATTTAGGCTGTTTTTTTTTTTCATTTGTTTTATCTTTCTATTGCATTTAAACCAAGATAATAACAGCGATTTTACACCCTTACTCTCCTCTGTTCTCCATAATTGGTACTTATTGACTTTTGTGTCTTTCTTTTCAAAATTATTGTGGATGAAAAGAGGAGCTATAATAACTCTAACCAAAAGTAACACCATGAGTGTACTGATCACAAATTCCTAACTGGGCAGGTCATAGTGAGTAGTCAGGCCCCTGGGATAATACTTCTTTAATAAAAGGTTTATATTTGCCTTATCCAAACCTTATCCATTGTCTTGTACATCAGGTTCACACATCTTTGAAATGCCAAAATGTTTTTTTTTTTTTTTCAGACCTATGGGAGGCATAATCATCCAGAGGGAACACATAATCTTGTTAGCTATTTCATAATCCAACCCCACTTTACTTTCTCCCACATTCATATAACCTTTTTTGTGGTCCCTTCTTAATTCCAAGTGCATAAAAGAAACTATAATTGTGATTTTACAGAGCATTTCAGGTCTTACTTCCCGGCAGTTGTTGGCTCAGATAAATGCATGAATTTGGCTCAAATAAATGCATAAAAAAATTCCTACAGGTGTTGGGTGTTTCTTCAATTGACATTGTGCAAAATTAAAGATCTAGTAAGAATTAATCTTTCTGGCTTCCTATTAACCATAGTTCTCTATTAGCAGGCTCCTTTAAACTTGTTAGTGCAATGATAATTGATATCTGTAGTAAACCCAAAAGAAAATTGTTTCATTAAGTACGGTTTTAAGGTTAAGTGTATTTTGTTCCATTCAAATTCTTTAAACACTGAGATTGTGTACATATGATAACTCCTCCCATTATTTGACAAGAGTTTGATGCAGAGGTGATACTGTTAGATCTCTTTTAGCCTGACCAAATTACTTAATGACATTAAGATATCAGCTCAACTTAGACTACAATTGATTTTTGTTGTTTATCTCTTAATTTCTCATAGTACACTATAGAAGACATTTTCAGAGCCCAGGCCAAAACACATTTCTGTGTTATCATCTTCAGAAATTAGTTACAAGTCAGAAAATACCTGACCTTTGACTTTGAAAAGATTATAAAGAATTATAGCTGCCATCAGAACGCTAAACTGGTTAACTCTAAACAGGACTTAGGGCTTAGTGTAACAGACTGTCGTTTGTAGGCTGCCTCAGTTCCATGACGGAGCTCTCAGAAATTCCTAAGAAACTCAAATAATGAGTTATCATCATCTCAGATGCCTACAAGATCCTAAATTACACTGTTTATTCTTTGAGCATAGAATGTATTGGGAAGGGAAAAACAAATGTGTTATAGTGATTAAAAAATAAGGTGTCAGTATTGTTCAGAGTAAATAAAAAGCAGAGTGAGGTCGAGAAAGTATGGATAGAAACTTACATTTTCTTAGTAAGAAATGAATCAAAATATATCCAAATAATTACTGTTGTAAAGATCAGTTCTGTACTAGGTTTTTGTGTCTTTTCTGGTAGAAATTATGAAGACTGATTTGTTGTGTGAGTATGAATATTTCTAAAATAGGTTTTTATTACTACTCCACCTATCAATATTGAACTTCTATATCATAGAGCTGGAGGTGGGTCTGTGTAGCAGCTTCTGGTATAAATAACACAGACTTTCGTTATTCTTACTGATGTTCAGTACAGTCAAATAAATATCTCCAGTTTTTAAATATACTTTTGTTCAATTTCCAGAGACTAAAAGTAATTTTTTTTTTAATTTTTAGTTTTACTTATTTTTTTTTACAAAGAGTATTTCTTAAGCTGCTCACATAGCCATTCTGAGACATTTTGATTTATTTTAATAAAGGTATATTTAAGGTATGTGAAAGCAAAATGGCAGAATGGATTTGGTGACCTGTAAGGTTCCTTTTGTATATGATTCTCTGAAGTATAATATATGTGATAGATTCTTTCATCTCTAACCTCAGTGAATTATAACTTCTTTTGCTGACCTTGATATTTCTTACATCAAAAATTGACCATCTAAATTGATGAAATTCCCTTTGGATTAATGAACTACTTAGACTGACCAAAAGTTTAATTTTATCTTGAAATTTAAATAAATTTGAACATTTTAAAATGCTTACCTTTTTCTCCTGAGCCTTTACCTAGATTTCCCTTCACCAACACATTGATTATGAAATGTACTGTTTCCTTTTATTCTTTCAATTAAACCAAGTTTAATCATACAAACAATCTAATCCAAATAGTTAAGAAAAAACTACCAAAATTTTGTGTCTCAAAGGCCAAATGGCACCTGTAAAATAGGTACAGGAAAGGGGTTCAGTTAAAATGGTAGCGATTAAGGAAACAGTGTTATGGCAGAACTTAGCCAGTTTACAATAGTTTGCTTTTATATTCCATATTTTTTTTCTCCACTTTTAACCTTTTCTTTAATCTCAATGTTCTGTTTCCTAGTTGTAAAATATCTGACATACCTCTTTTAGGTTTCTATTACTTCTCAGCCATTACTAAGTGTTGCTAAGTGTTACATATATACAAGAATTTATACGAAAGCACTAATTAATGAGTTATAAAAATTAAAATACCTACAAAATACTGATGACTTATAAATAGTTTTCAAAGATAATCTAGAACAATTCATCAGAAGGAAAATTAATAGGCAAATACTTTCTGAAATTTAATTTATGAGCAGGTAAAACTAAAATGTTTAAGTAGAAATTAATTAAGAGAGTATATGCTCTCCAATATAGATTTCATTGCTTAGAGTATTCTGAATAATGGTAATATGTCTAACTTAAAAAAAAATAAACAAATAAATGAAAAAACAGTAGCTCATTATTTGGCAGACAGCCAAAGGAATATTGGCATATATAAGTAGTCCCTGCAAAGTGTACAAGATGTAGGAATTAATTATCCTAAACAAGTTAATCATTTCTTTTTTTCTCAGGGCATGAACCCATTTCTGATAACTGTTATTAATTAATTTCAGGGGAAAAGTCTTTATTAAAGGTCTCAAGAAATCTTCCTTGAATGACTTTTGGTTTGAAAAAAAAAGACAACATTTTCTCCTGTTATAAAACATTTCAAATGGGGTCATGCTTACATGGCTTGCTACCCGAGAATCACAACTTAACATATTGAATATGCACAAGATTTATATGTATATATAAAACATACCCACATACATTTTTTTTCTTTTAATTTGGGGTATAAGTGGTATCCAAATCCCCACTGTGAATCATTAGCAAAATAGTTAATCTAAACTTAACATATAGTTATATAGAAATATTACCTATTGGGATTCACCAGAGCCTCTCCCTTAGTGTAGCTAAACAGATAACTTTTGCAAAATTGAATCTGTATTTCTCTTTTCATTGTCCAGTTTTGGGTTCTCCTTTTGTTCTGCACTAACTTAGGCCTGGATTCATATTTTCTTAAAGAATTTTCCTTATTACTGATTTAAGACAATTATCACACTTGGTTATTTCAGTGTGTCAAATGTAAAATAAAGTCTTAAATTTGGTCTTTATTTAAGCATATTTAAAAATGATTCTTGTCTTTCAATGGTCTCCACAAAGCACCTAGTTTTAACTCCTTATCATCTGTCTATGCTGAGCTGTAGTTCTGCCCTGTATTCATTTGGTTGTCATACCATATTCTCTATCACTCGTAGATTCAGTTTTGTAGAATCTGATCTGAATTGTAAAGCTGAGGAATTTTTCCTTGTGTTTTCCTTTTTATCTTCATAAAATATATTTTTAGAATTAATAAATTCTAAAATTTTATTCAATGAAATATAAATCATCTATTGGAGGAGTCACAAATCCTTGTAATTTCCTAATCGACACCTTCACCTGCAGATTAAAAGATTTTAATGCCCCATCATTCTGTGCCTTGATGGGTGGACAGCAATTTCTAGAACTCAAATGTATACAATTTAAATTTTATTACGAAAAGAGTTCAAAATTAATTAAAAATGTTTCTGATGCTGGTAAAGAATCTGTGATTTGTTGAAGCATTTTGCATTTCTTCTCATTGAGTCTATTAGTGGTAAGACAGATAATTAGCTTGATCTAAATATCTTTGTAATACTTTCATTCCTTTTGTTTACTAAAACTGCATGTAAATATCATCTCCAGTGTCTAGCAGAGAATTTAGCTTAGAATATTTTATAAATATTTATTTAAATTAAAACATCCCCAAGCTACACTGATGACGATTTTTTTGGCAAAGAGAAAAGCTGCGGAAGGCATATAATAGATAAACTTTAGGAGAATTTAGGAATATTGGTGGTCTTAGCACACAGAAAGTTAGATGAAGTTGTTAGAACTTCATTGATCATTGAAACATGATTTAAAAACAAAGGTTTTATATAAAGCTAAGGAATAAAAAAGTTTATTCCATGGATAATCAATATCATTTTTGCATACATAAGTATACTATTTCTTCTCTTGAGATTATATTCTGTCACCCAAACTTGTATTTTAAATTGTTGACCACTTCCTATTATTTATTACATATATTTAGTAGAACACAAAATTCTGTGTATCACTCTGATTTTTTTCATTCATTATGCTACCGAAAACATGACCTCTTCTGTACCCTCTTCAAATACTTTTCCTGACTCAAACTTCATCTGTATCCAATCCATTATTTCTACAGGTCATATAAATAGTCTTTACATACTCTTTACATTCTAAAAAAAAAATCCTGCTAATTTAATTTTCCCAATACATGAATACTTTCTGGTTATTAACATAAATCTAAAATTCTCTATTTTCCAATGACTAGAATAATCTGATCTCATGCTCCTTTTTCAGCTCTGTCTGCCTAACAGACATTTCTACCTTCAGCAGATTATTTCTCTTTCTCTTCCTTATAAAACACTCTCATTCTTCCACAAATTTTGTGCTCACTTTTTTTTTTGTATCGGTATAATTTTTACTAATTCAGAACATAAATATTAAGTTAAAATACAAAGGTTTGTTTTCCATGAAAGATTTATTGACTGGCCCTTTATTAAGAATTATCTTCTTTTAAAACCTGTGACATTTTTATTGTATTATACAATGTACTCTGTTAACTGTGTATATTATTTTATACTAATTCTTTATCATGTTATATCAGTCTTACTACCTGATTTGGAGGACCAGCTAAAGGATTTTTTAATCATTTGTCTTAACGTTTATTGTATCATTAGTGTAAACTGTATTTGTTGACTAGCCATTTAGAGAGTTATCTTTTCAAGTTTTTTTTAATTCTTGAGTGTTATGAGAGATCTAAGCAATTTATTATTATGTTTTGAGGCTACGAAGTTTAGATATTCATTTTTATCAAAATAATACATTTAATTATTGATGCTAACAAATAAAAGTCAAGGTTGTTACTTTTATTCTGTTGTTTTAAAAAAACTTCTGTGGTCAACTAGGAAAGCCTGAATGAATAATTATTAAACAGTGATGCTTTCATTTACACAATATCATCTGACAAATGAGTTTGAAAGGGAAACTGGGTCTTAATAGGCAGGGTCATACTGTGTAAATGTGTTAATGTTATCACATTCTTGCCACCATATGAACATGCTGGATTGTCATTTATCTGCTTTTCTCCAATGGTGCATGCTTTGTTCATTGTGTTGGGCAGAGTTAGTGCCAGACATTGTGACAGGGGAATTCAACTGAGGCTCTTTATATCTTATTTACATTTTCCCTTTTAATATCTTTTACTTAATTTTATAGAACAATTAACACAATTTATATGTAGCATAGCCACAATTGGTGGCTATGCTACATATAAATTTTAAACCACATATTTCCAGATTTTCCTTTATAACAACATCCTCTTTCTCCCTCCCCCCCCACCAAAAAAATAGAGAAGAGTGAAGGTAATCTTATTTTTTAATTCATGATTTTTATTATATCTTTAACAACAACAAAAGATTTCGCACTGTGAGCTTAATTAAAGTAAATGGAGAGTTTAAAAGATGGAAGAATCATGTTGTTTCTTAATAGAGTTGTTGACTTAACATAAAATGATTCTTTCCAACTCATCCTATATAAAACCATTGGCAGTGGATGCATCTATTTTAATACAAGTTCATTAAGAAAAAAGAAATACCCCCTTCATTGTTTATTTCAGAACTAAATGCATAATCTGTGGGTGAGAATCACCTGTGTGCTACTCTTTAGGATTTTATTGGTCTCTGTTTGAGCCATGTGAGAAGAAGATTAATAAAACCATACTTTCTCATTTAATTTGAGGTCATTCTTAGGTTACTTCACTCTTTCCTCAAAAGGTAATCTAAAGAAGTAATTTCAAAATAAGTCATTTGACTTATAATTTTTTCTAACATTAAACTTTACATTTTTTAATAGATGAAATGTAAGAAAGAAAAGAATGGATACTGCATGGGAAAAACTATGACTTGAAATCAAGAAAATGTATGAAAGGAAGAACGATTGCAATAGAAAAAAATGTTCAATATCACTAAGAATATAACTGTAAAATATTTAGAGGTAAGCCAAGACCCCAGGTAGAATTTAATCAAGGGGAGCAAATATTCCAAGTAAGGATAATTTTCTCCAAATACACTAACTTCAGCATTCACGAGCATTCCATTACCCTGAACCCTATACCAAAGACATTTTAATTAACAAAGCTACATCCAAGTATATTCTCAGAGATCACAATCAGAGTAAAACCCATTCTTTCAGCTTTACTTACAGAGGAGAATCATGGTGAAGTTTGGATGAAATTTGAGTGGAAAAGAAAAAAAAATCCTTATTTGGCAAAAGGGCCTAGTTTAGGAACTGGAAGGAAGGTCTGAGTCTACATTCTTTAGAGTATATTAGGCAAGTGCTTGTCTCTCTTTTAGCCCATGTGTCATTAAAAGCAAAATGTCCACAAATCCACACTGGGAAAACAAAAGTAAAATTATGAGAGAGACCATAATAGCAGATTCAATGTTACTAACAAAGCCCTAGAAATAGTAGTATGATAAAATCAGATATTGGTCAAAAAAAAATATTATCTGTATTCTTACATTGGACATTGTGACGATTTGTGATTTATGAGACAAATAATTAAATCAATGATATCAGTAGATGATGATAATATATTCATATATATGATGAATATATAGCTGTATATAGTTATACAGATATATTAAGAAAACTAAGAGGAGCAGGGAAAAGGATTGGTGTGAAAAAGAGTCGAATAGATAGAGATACCTTCATCCACTTATTCCTAAAAAAAAAGAAAAAAGTGTGAAAAAAACCTGTTCTCAGAAAATCATGTCATTGAAAAAAGAATTTGAAGAAGATACAAATAAATGGATAGGGAAATCCCTATCAAAATACAAATGTCATTTTTCAGAGAGCTAGAACAAGTAATCGTAAAATTTGTATGGAACCAAAAAAGACCCTGCACAGCCACAGCAATCTTAAGAAAGAAGAACAAAGTTGGAGGTATCACACTATTTGATATCAAACTATACTACAAACCTAGAGTAATCAAAACAGCATGGTATTGTCATAAAAAAATAGATACATTGATCAATGGAACAGAATAGAGAGCCCAGAAATAAATCCATGCCTATACACTCACTTAATATATGATAAAGAAGGAAAGAATATAAATGGGGTAAAGACAGTCTCTTCCATAAATGGCACTGAGAAAATTGACAGATACATGCAAAAAAATAAAAATAAATAAATAAAATAAAATAACTGGGCCACTTTCTTACACCATATACAAGAACAGACTTGAAATTGATTGAAGACTTAAATGTAAGACCCAAAACCATACTTATAGAAGAAGACATAGGCAGTAAACTCTGATATTGCTAATAATGATTTCGTGTTGGATACCTCTCCTCAGATAAGGGAAACAAAAGAAAAACAAAACAAAACAAATGGCACTACATCGAACTAAAAAGTCTTTGTACAGCAAAGGAAACCATCAACGAAACGAAAATACAACTGACTGAATGGGAGAAGATATTCACTTATGATGCATCTGATAAGAGGTTTATATCAAAAAATATATATATATATATATATAAATTAATTCAACTCAACAACAAAAAAAAACCAATTCAATTTAAAAATGGTCAAAAGACCTGCACAGATATTTTTCGAAAGAGGAAATAAGGTGACCAATAGATATATGAAAAAAAATGCTCAAGATCTCTAATCATCAGAGAAATGCAAATTAAAACCACAATGAGATATCACCTCACACCTGTTAGAATGGCTATCATCAATAAATCAAAGAGCAAGTGTTGATGAGGATGTGGAGAAAAGGAAATTCTCATACACAGTTGGTGGGATTGCAGATTAGTACAGCCACTATGGAAAACAGTCTGAAGGTTTTTCAAAAAATTAAAAATATTTATACCTTTTGACCTAGCAACTGCACTTCTAGGTAATTATCCAACAAAAACAAAAACTATAATTTGTAAAGATCCATGTACCTGCTGTGTTCATGGCAACACAATTTACAATAGTCGATATGGAAGCAATCTAAGTGCCTGTCAACAGATGATTGGATAAAGCAGTTGTGATTCATCAATACAAAGGAATATCAGTGAGCCATTGAAAAAAAAAAATCCTACCATGTGCAAAGACATGGATGGATCTATATAGGCTATTATGCTGAGTGAAATACCGATGGAAAGATAAATACCTATGATTTCACTTATATGTAGAATCTGAGAGACAAAAAGCATAAATTAATCAAAAACAGACTTACAGATAGAGGATAATCTGGTGACAGCCAGGGCGAAGGGGATTGGGGGACTGGGAGACTGGGGTGAAGTGTTAAAGGAGTACAAACTAGTAGTTGATAGATGGTCACAGAGATGAGTAGCACAGCATAGGGAATGCAGTTAGCATTAAAGTAATGGCTAGGTGGAGAGCCAGAAGAGAGAAGGAGCAGTAAGGGGGATTGTCTTATAAACTATATAAATGCAACCAAGTATTGTATACTTGAAACTAATAATAAATATTTTTTAAAATTGTGATTTTATCAATAAATGCTTAAAGAACAACAACAACAAAAAGAAAGTGAGCAAGCATTAGCCTCATTATTTCATCAATCTCACTAGAGCAATGCCATCTCTAAATTCAACTTCCCGTCTTAAAAAGTCTATCTTTGATTTTGCATTAATCACCGGCTTTATGCTAATTGGCATATTATTATATTTCTGTATCAATTACATTCCTCATGATCAAAATTTTAGTGAAAGAATATAGTGAGCATCTTGGCATAGTTTTAGGGGATTATAATAAATTTGTTAAATGTTTATGATGATTCATAAAAACATTATAAAGAGCAGGTAAAGGATATAACTTTTTTTTTCACTTTCTACTTTTCAGTGGATATTTATTTAAAGGACTAAATACTATAGCTTTAAGATCACCCAGGTTATAACTTGCTTTCAAAAATAATTCTTTGTAAATATTTTAAATTTAAATTTTTCATAATCACAATACACATTCCACTAAACTAATGTTATAAACAGAGTCATTTTAGAATTATTTTTGGAAAAGAGTAATTTTGAGTAGTAACTGATTTTAATAATATTGAAAATATAGTCAATTTTTAGAATACAAAGACATGCACTTGGAGGATAAAGTGCTTTAGCATAGATACTAAAACCTCATTTTTCTTCTAACACAATGATGATTTAAAATAAACTAAATTCTTTAAGGCGGAATATATGCAAACACACACATAATTATTGCTTCAAAAGATACGAAACCTTCAACCTATTTCCCAAGATGAAATTCCAAAGTGCTTCAGGAAGAGTGTTGTTTTGGAATATGAAAGGAGATAGAATTGATGGCTCTGATTAAAGATCATTTTGAATTCTCTTTTTTTAATGGAGATTTTTTTAAAAAGCACATTTTGTATGGAGTTTTGTTTTGACTCAGCCTGCCATAAAGCTGTTTAAATCAAGTCTCATACCCACATTATTTCAATTGCCAAAAACATCAAAACAGCAACAAAGGAAAAACTAACCTTGAATTTTCAGCTTGTATTTCAGCCCTTGTAAACAAGTTACCATGGAGATGATACCCAAGTGAGCTACAGGCTTGACTCAAAACAGTCACTGTGTGTGGACTGTCAGCACAATATAATATGGCATCGGCACTTTTCATGAGAAAACCTGCATACATCGTGTGGTACTTAAAAGCCAGATGAAAGCTTAAAATTTGCGAAAACTGTCATGGATTTGCTTAAAAGGCAGCAAAATAAAGAAGGGCAAACTGAGAATTACATGCTTGAGTTTTATAAATTTGCTAACAAATTTACATTTTTTGAAGATAGTGAAATCAGGTTGTATTCACTTAGTCTTTTGGGAGGTCTGGAAGATGTAGGTCTAGAAGAAATCTTGACTATAGCTTTAAATTATTTTCTTGGAACAAATAATTTCGAAGAAGGCAAAGTTATGTCTGACTAAAAAAAAAAAAAGCAAATTAAGCACTGTCATTATGGACCATGATTTCTGTCTTCTATTTTCTTTGTATAGGTTGTATGGAAACTCTTAACAAAGTAAAGAACAAATACAAATTTTAAGGGCTTAGGTGTCATTTTCAAACAATTTCAAAACCATGAAAAATAATACTCCTATGTCAAGGAAGTGCTTACATATTCCTTTCCTTCTCTGTAATTTTTTTTTTTAAATCCTAGTACTCTTGTGAAAATATACTAAATTTTAGATTACTAATAAATAAGATGTTTCATAATTAGATAATATTTTGACTTGAAAAAAAATAAATATCTACATTCTACAGAATTTATTCATATTTAGTTTAAGATATTCTTTTGACATGTACTTCTCTTTTTAATAACTATATAAAAATATATATGTGTTATAAAAAGACAGGGCATATATCAAAAGACTAGTGACATATCCATTCTATGAAATATAATTTAGTAATTCAAAATGATTCAGTAATTCACTATATCCTACCTATTATGTTCTAAGATGTAATAGATGTAGTTAGAAATATGTGTGTTTATGTATATGTACATAAAATCATATCAAATTATAGAATAAAAGCACATATAATTATATTACAAGATATAATTTAAGTGAAAAAGTAAGTTGCATCATGATGCAGATGCAATTGTACTATTTAAAATTTTTTAATTTCAAAATAGAATAGTTTAAGGGAAAATATGTATGATTATAACCACATAAAAATGATATGAAGACTATAAACCAAACTGATAAAATTAGTGTTTATTTCTATATGAGGTAGGAGAAGAGCAGTTGATACAACTGAAAGAGAAAAAACTGGGTTGCAGGACATATTAAATTATTAAAGAACATGTGTGTTCTTATTTATACTATTATTTACAATTAGAATTCATTTAGATATTACTTAAACAAGTAACTTTAAATTAAAATGAATTTATGAGTACTATTTGAAAGAATCTTAATTATTCCTATGAAATTGTTGTATCGTTAAAAAATATTTTTGTATGTGAGATTTGCCTTTAGAATATATAATAAGAACAATTCTAGTGCCTTGCTACTCAGAGTATGGCTTTAAATTCTTTACAGTCAGCGTCGTCTGTCAATTTTTTCTAAGTGCAAAGTATCTGCCCCCAACTTTAAACTGGCTCAGACTATGTCTTAAAAATCTATTCTAGATGATTTGTAGGCATGTAAAATTTTGGAAGAACCAATCTAGGAAACTGTCTGTGGCATGAGATTGGTCTGCTACCCAACCCAAAATGGTCATTTTCTCTTCATACCGTGTCATGTTATTTAGTTTTGAAAATGAAGTTAATTTTTTTTTTTTTTTTTTTTACTTTTGGTGTATTTATTTCAGGGGTCTTCTAAAAAACCATGTATCTCTTCTGTTTGTAGTCTTTTCACTTAAAAAGATAGCAACGGCCTCATCCATACTTGTTTATTCTGGGATGCGGTTGATTAAACTAACTTGAATTCAGGTTTAGAGGCACACAGAACTGTGAATGTGTCTACCAACCAGTGTTCAGTGAATGCGTATTGAGTAGAAGTGCTCCTCACAGTAGTTCATGCAAAATGTGGTTTGTGTCAATGCAAGGCCACTGATGATTTCGTCTGACTTGAGATTCAGATGAGCATTTGGTGCCAGAGCCCGCCAGCTAAGATTGAACAGTTCCCGAGAGAGGGAGTAAAAATTAAGAAAAAGAAGAGAGAGAGACAAAAGATAGAGTCTGGAGGGCTAATAGTAAATACTGCGCCCCGAGTTTATTAAGCACAGCATATTTATACCCTAGGATGTGCATGAGAAGCAACACCCACAGATATGCAAACAATTGCTGACCTTTACATAAGTTCTCTCAAAACATCCTTGTTCCTGTTTTCTGTCTCTTATTCCTTGGGGCAAGGAACTTCAACTCATTCCATTAAGCCAAACTTCCTCCTTCAGTACAGAGCCCACCTGCTCTGCAAACTTCTAGCTTGCAGGCAACTTTAACCCTGTCTGTAGGGCATTCAGCAAGAATGGCTCCCAACAATTTGGGCAAGGAAGAGTGCTTTCAAATCAAGCATCAATTAGAAATCTGGTTCATTTCTCTATTGCTTTAAAAAATTAAATTTGTTTGTGTAATACTGATTAATAACATTATATGCGTCAGTTACACAATTTTGTTATACCTCATCTGTATATTGCATTATGTTCCCAACACCCAAAGTCTAGAGTCCATCCCTCACCATATATTTGACCCTCTTTACTCTATTTATTCTCCCCTCATCCACCTTCCCCTCTGGTAACCACCATAGTGTTATCTGTGTTTATGAGTTTGTTTGTTTTGTTTATTTTTTGTTGTATTCTGTTTTATGTCACACATATGAATCAAATCATATAGTTTTTGTTCTTTTCCATCTGACTTCTTTCACAGAGTATGATGCTCTCAATATCCACCTATGTTGCCACAAGTTGAAAATAGAGCTACCATATGACCCAGATGTTTTAGTGTCTGGGTAGTATTCCATTGCATATATGTACCATGTCTTATTTGTCCAATCATTAGTTGAATGACACTTAGGTTGTTTTCATGTCTTGGCTATTGTAAATGATTCTGCAATAAACATAAGGGTACAGATATCTTTACAAATAAACATTTTCAAATTGTTTGGGTAGATACCCAGAAGAGAGATTGCTGGGTCATATGGTAATTCTATTCTTACTTTTTTGAGGAATCTTCATACTGTTTGCCATAGTGACTGTACCAATTTACATTCCCACCAGCAGAGAGTGAGGGTTCCATTTTCTCCACATTCTCTGCAACACTTATTTCTCATCTTATTGATAATAGCCATTCTATCAGGTGTTATCTCATTGTTTTGATTTGTATTTCCCTTATAACTAGAGAAGCTGAACTTTTTTTTTTTTTTAATCTATCTGTTGCCTGTTTATATGTCTTCCTGTGGAAAGTGTGCATTTGGGTCCTCTGCCATTTTTCCATTGGATTGTTTTATTTTCTTGATGAGTTACATGAGATCTTTATATATTGGATATTAGCCCTTTATCAGAGATATTATTTGCAAATCTCTTCTCTTCTCCCATTCGATTGGTTACCGTTTTGTCTTATTGATGGTTTCTTTTGCTGAGCAGGAGTCTTTTATTTATTTTTATTTTTTTATTATTATTATTTTTTTTTGTTTCATGTATAAACCTGACTATGAAGGCAAGGGAAGTAAAAGCAAAAATTAATGAATGGGCCTACACTTCACCATTTTTAAAGAAACTGTTAATGTTACAGAACAGGGTTTTCCAGTCCAGTACTATTGATGTTTGAGTCAGATAATTTTTATTGTGGAGATTGTACTGTGCCTTGCAGGACACTTAGCATCCCTGGCCTCTACCTACTAGATGCCAGTAACCACCCCTCCCCGCCTTCCAGTTGAGAAAAGCATAATGCCTTGGGGTAGACAACTATATATCCAGTTGAAAACAACTTCCATAGGTAAATATTATTTCATCTCTGTCATCATATTGATATCACCAGGCTTTACATCTATAATTTGGAATCGATTTCCCCATTTAGGCATAAGGAACCTGAAAAAAAGGAATTTTAAGTAATATATGTTAAAAAATGTCTTCAAGTTACACTCACTAGCTGATTTCATGGGATTTATATTGCCTCTAAAATACTTCTATCATTCCATATTCATTTTAATCTATTTCCTAACTTTCCTATATACTCTGCTCTCCATTTTAATTTTCCCATTTACTTTTATCCTCTCATTACATTCCCTGCTCTCTTTCTTTTGTACTGCGTACCTACTTATCTTTTTTAATAGAGTCATATTTAATAGATTTTTACCAATATTACTGTAGATCTTATGGTTTAGTCTTCAAATTGGCAATTTTAGAGTTAGTAATATCTGGCCCTACTAACAGAACAAAGAATGACAGCCCAGTAACACTGGAGATGACAAAAGGAGTTTAGTGCAACTAAACTTCCCTAGAATACAATAAAATCAGCATATCTGAAAAGGATTAAAAATAATAAATTTCAGGACAATTTCAAATACTGTTTCACACTTTTGAATTAAAGATAATGGAGTGAGAAATGGAATATCTACTCAAGAAGGTACTGAATTCTTCTGTTAGACTTGCCACACTTTCTTTTGCTAAATAAAGTGTATAAAACAAGCATTTTTATAGGTTATCAGTAGCATTAATGTGAAAAGTATAAGCTTTATTGCTAACCATTTGAGATGCAAGGAAGCTCTCTCTGCCACAGAAATTGGATGACCATGCAGGCTGACAGCTCCCTTGTGTCATAAAATAATGCAAACAATATTTTTTCACCCCAAACAAAATTGGTTAAAATTACATTTTCCCAAGTCATATGGAAATGCACTAATTTGTAACTTTCTAAAGCCAACACATTTATGCTTCAGAGATACATAATTTAGTAACAAACAGCAGACTGAATTTTGATCAGGTTTTAAAAATGGGTACAATAGGCTTCTCAGACTTCAAATGAGCTTAGAAAACTCTCTTGATATTCTTTCCCTCATGAAATTGTAAGGGTAGTTCCCTTGAAGCTTTTTAGCAATATGTGGTAAGAAAAAGTGAAAAGGCCTTGCATATTTGTGTAATCTGTAAAGGCTCCAATGATTAAAACAGCCTTCAGATTTGATAGCAAGCATTTTATTTTAAAGATAATAATTCTTTAAGAAACTGGAGGAAAGCCACATTATTGTGCTTTTCTTTTTTGAAATTGATAGCTACTTTATATATGGTAGGTAAGCTAATGCATGTTAACAAGCAGTTCTGATAGAAAGAAAACGGTAATAAAATTTTTTTCCTTTTTAATTTTTTTAAAAAGAAACTATCTGGATGCTTAGTATTAAAAAAAAAAAACCACCAACTAACAGCAACATATACACATTGATTTTTAAAGCGAAGGTGACCTTGACAGAGAATTTTGTATCAACTTTCTAAATGATTTTATAAGATATAAACAGATTGACAAGGTAGAGATCAACAATGCCACAAGCTAATATTATTAACATGATTCAAACAACAGAAATAAAATAACAACTTAAGAATATTCTTATGAGTTCTGGGCATCTGTTTTCCTCTGTTTTTTTTTTTTTTCCTTATAAATTTTGTTTATATTTCAATGCACTTAATATTGAACAATGAAGGCAAGTTTTGGTATAATTCATGCTTTTAATTTTTCTCTGTCAGTTAATTTTTTTAAAGCTATGATGACTCTTCTAGCTGTTGGGCAAAAAACTTATTGGTCAAAAAAGATTAAATTCATACTTTGGCAACCATATATTTTATATTTAGACTTCATAAGTCTTAGAGCTTTATTTTTCTTAAGTTAGATTAAAAAATACCAAATTGAGAAAATCCTCTGAAATCATTTTTATTTTCATTATTGCTCATGGGACTGCAGCAGGATTTGTGCTGTTTCATTTAATCATTAACAAGTGAGGAACGATTGCAGGGGTCTCAAGTGAATTGTCTTCCAGGCTTCCACCCCAGATTCTCATTTTAAATGTGTAAACCTATTTAATGGCAGGATTGCAATATTGGTTAACTGTGATTTTGATTCAGTAATTGTGCAGAAAATGTTATGTGCATATCTTTTCCAATTTGAATTTCTGATATCCTGACTGAAGTTGACCAGACTCTACAAGTAAACAAAGAAAAGAAAAGAAAAGAAAAGTCATACACAGGGGCGCATTGGTCTTTAGATTATCAGTCCATTATGCCTTTGTGTTACTAGCACACACAAAATAGTATATTTTGGGTGAAATAAATATACTTTGTGGTGGCTGTTAAAAGAAAAATAAGAACTCCTTATTTGACTTCAATCATCAGATATAAACATTATAAAATAATGTATATATTTTTTTTATATGTAGTAGAGACAGACCTGCATCTTTGAGGCATTTAGAATGCCTGTTGAATATATTGTTGGCAATGTAGAAAGCTTTCTCAATGGTAATAATGCCTGTTAATCAGATTAGTAAGCAAAGAAAGAAAAAAACATTTTGATTCACCTGAAAAACTTAAGGATAGTGCTTGCTTTGGGTTTAGTTTGTATGCACATTTGCAAATGTCATAAGAAATCTACTCCTTTCCACCACTCAGGGATTTGTTTTTTGTTTTGTTTTGTTTCATTTTACCATTTTGGTTACATTATGAGAAAGATTTCCTCTAAATTTATCAACAACCAACTCATATTTTGACTCCAGTAGACTAAAGAACACTGCTTTCTTGGAAGTCTTGGTACTGATTCTATCTGGTCCTGAATAAGGTCAACTGCGAAATCATGACACTCGAACATCGGGTGTCCAACAAAGCATGGGTGGCAGGGAGTAATTCTGAAAATCTCTGGGGACATTTCTGGTTGCTAAAACTGTGAGTAAAGTTACCACTGGCATCCCATTAGTGGAGGTAAAAGATACTGCTAAATATTCTAAAATACACATAACAGCCTCACACCCTAAAACAAAGAATTATCAAACCCAAAATATCAATAGTCAAGGTTGAGAAATCCTGCACTAGCAGTTGAATCAGTTCCCACTGACCCATGATGGATTGTAGAAAAATAGGTAGGTATAAGTGACTTATTCAGAGAGAGAGAGAGAGAAAAAAAAACTTTTGTAATTAGAGGAAAGAATATTAAAAGCTGATTAGGTAGCAACTCCTGTCAACAATAAGGAGTATTTTTTGCCCCTAAGCTATGAGTAGAAAAATGTAAAAAAAAATGTAAGAATCAAAATATTTAACAGCAAAATTTTACCTAAAATATAATTGACTGTTGATTTGTTTGACTCATAATTTGTCCTTTTTCCTGGTTGTATTTCTTGCTATTAGGTAAATAATTTTCAATTTGCTAAGATGATTTTAGAATTTTACAGTATTAACACATTAGCTACTACCCTGACTTTTATATTTTGAACAAAATAGAAAATAGCTTTCAATTATTCAAGTTAAAGATATTTTATTATGTTAAATGTAAAGACTTATAGTCAGAAGGTGAAATATTTTAATTGTCAAATTCTAGTTGTCTTATTTTTTGTAACTTGAGGATGGCATGCTAATTTATTTTGCTCTTAATTAAATTGAAAATGTTTACATGTTCATAAAATAGGTTGTTAGCATTAATAAGAATTGAGAAAACTTTAGATTTATTTATTAGGTAGTTTATTTTGCAATGATACTTTAGCTTGAAATATTTTTATCCAAATATTTCAAAAATAAATGTTTCTTTCCTTTCTCAGATTTATTAATAATTGTTTAAAGTATTTTCTTTATGAAAAAAATAACACTAATTTTTAAGGTTATTTGAACTTTTTCTTCTCTGTGTGTGTGTATGTTCAAGAAAGTCATTGAGCAATTACATGTAGCAGGAAAGTTACCCAGGAAGCAGAAACAATTCTCTGAGAGAACACACCCTCCAAAAGTAAAGGCTAAATGACTGTGTGTTTTATGGTCAGATGTGCACGCACACATATGTGTCCACACATCTGACCATCAATCAGACCCTCAAGCTCGCCACCAGGAAAGTTGAAAGAGTGCATCTCACAGGAGAGAAAAATGCATTTAAAATTACTGCAGCCATAAAATAAACTGACATAACCCAAAGCAACAAATAATGGAGGAGAAAATGTCCTTCTGGGCCTCTTTCTCCCTTTCAGCAAAGATTTTTACTTTCTGTTTTTATTTCTTGTCAGTGATCCTGGGTGAGTTTAAAATGACATAAAATGCATTCATTAGGTCCCCAGATTCCAACTGTTTCAGCCTTTCTTGTACATTCCTCAAGAAAATGCAGACTTCTGGAATAGAGAGCTGATGTAGAAGCAAATGACAGCCCTTTGGGGATGTTTGGTGACTTAAAAAAAAAAAAATCTCCAAGCAATTTTTCCATTGCACCATGCCTGAAAAGCAGCTTAATTTCTGTTATGATTAATGTTGATTGATTGAATTGATCTGTGATGTATCCTGTTTTCCTAGTTTACAGAGATGCTCAGGAAGAGTGAGGAAGCTGAATAGGATCCAAGTGCTTAATATATGCTGAGGTCCCACTTAACATTTATTATCTGTTATCGAAGGTAGGAGAAAAGCATGTAAATTATATGGATGCCTCTGATTCAAGGAAAGGGAAAGATAAATACTTATGCAGACACTCAGTGATTTTCATCAACCACTTTCTAAAACATACCCCATCTTTTTTTAGACTTATCAGTAACTTTGTAAAAGCTTTTCCATTGCTGAGAAGTTAACCTGTTTTTACCTTACCATTGCTTATATTAATAATCTGAAATACTTCAAGTCTGACTCTCAAGGTTGCTTAATAAATGTATTTTGCAATAAAACTTAGGACCCTCAGAAATCTGGGATACTTTAAAACTATTGACTTTTTTTCTTCTCAAAAAAGTATAAGTAAAAATGAAGTGAATGCAGATATATATATATAAAAATTTAATTTTGAGTGGGTGTGAAACTAAGGTAGATAAGAATTTTCAGTGCTCACTAACAATATATATTTTGTAAGGTACAGAATTTACATAGAATCTGTCATTAAATACTGAAAAAATTTTAATATGCATCAAAAAGTATTAGATTAAAGCAAACTGTAAACTGGAAAATTACAGCTTCATTTACTTTAAAGAGATAACTTCTTAATCGACAGAGATCCATTGACAATTTTTGACAAATTTTTTTCAGTTATGATATTTTCATTCATGTGAAGGCCTAACATAAAAATGAAATTAGCAATAAACATAAAGGACAGAAATTTTTTACATTTTCTTTACTTCTAGGAAGCTTTTTAAAGGGTTGGTTTTCTAGAGCCATATATCTACATAATTGCTTTTCTTTTTCTCACAGAATCGAAAAACTTTGTTAAGGAAACATTCAAATTTCCAGGTTTTAATTCAGTCACAGCTATTACACCTATAACTCAAATATAGGTGTAATGTAATAATACTAATTAAAATAATTATAATGACTACAAAAAAGAATATCAATACAACAGTTGATAACTGTGAGCTTTTTATGTGCCAATCACAGTCTTAAACCCATTATAATTGTTATCTTATTTAATCTCATAACAGCCTATAAGGATGATAACATCAACATCTCATTTTATAGATAAGTAAGGCATAGAGAAGTTAACTAATTTTCTAATTCTCACAAACCTTGCTTCCCCTCCCTCTCTCTGCCCTCTCTCAGATTTAGATTAGAACATTGCTTGACTTCTACAGCATGTGAGATATTATGCAGCAAAATATAAATAATTGTTTTGTAGCAAAAAATATATATATATATTAATATATAAATATATAAATATATAAATATATAAATATATATATATATATATATATATAGTATTTATTTTCACTGCCTAAGGGCCACAACTACAAAGATAAATAAATACTAAATAGATAGATCTTTTTTTTTTTAAAGAATTTAGTTCTTTCCATCAACTCTCCATTTCATTTTGTCCTTTCTAACTCATGTTCAAAAGTTTCAGATTTGAAATTAAATTAATATTTGAACATAAGTGGCCATACTTTTTCTTCAACCTGGCATTTTTAAATAAAATTAAATGAAAATTATTTTTAGGGTTGCTAGATGTAATCTAAGACATCCTATTAAATTTGAATTTTAGAGAAACACTGGAAAAGTTTTAATACAAATATGTCCCATACAATATTTTGGAGATACTTGCACTGTAAAATTATGTTTATATTATCCAAAATTTAAATTTAACTATTCATCCTATGTTTTTAATTACTATTTAATATTTTAAATGCTAACTCTGACACTATTATTTAATAGCATAGCAAGTTTCCATTTCAGGAACATAAATTTTCATTGCCATTTATTTTACTCTACTTGATATTGAACATGCATTTCTTTACATTTAACTTCTAGAATTTTGTGATTTAAATACAATAAGAGTCTAATACATGAAACTTTTAAAATATCTTTGATAATTCTTTCTTTCTGCCTGCAAGTCTTTATTCCTTCCTTCTTTCCTAAATTTGATGCTTTTCTCTGTTCTTTCAATAAAATGTTGCATTTCAACTAAGTTTTTTTAGGAGTTAAGTATCCCTAATTTCCCCGAAAAATAAGTTCAATGATTTCATTATATCTCTCTTAAAATTTCTCAACATTTTGAAGGTTGACTGTATTAAAAATCTCAGCAATTTCTCCCATTTTTATTTTAAGATTAAGGAAATTCAGCTTACTCTGTTTACTTTTTAGTCCATTATTGGCAAGGTTTGTCCATCATGAGTGTGAAGAGTCACTGCTTTTCTTCTAGATACACGCCTGGATGTCAGTATTTTATCTGCATTTTCACAGATAAACCAGCTTCTTTTTTCAAAACCTGGGTCAGCCGAGGTCAGTAGATGGTCAGAGTCTAGTGCTGGCACCTATGAAAGTTATCAATGATCAACCACATTCTATTTTTTAAAAAAGCAATGTTGATATCCTTTTCAATAAATTTTCTCAAAGCTACTATTATTCAGATGTCTATGCCCAAAATAACATTATCTTGTTCTTCTAAAATGAGAAAGAACTTTCAGCAAGTGGAGCTTACGAGGATGGAACATCCAGTATTCATTTTTGTGATGGAACTATAAGGACAAGTGAAGAAATAATAAGAACCTGTTTATTGAGACAAGCCAGTTAGCAAATGATCATGGACTAATTATACCCTGACAAACACGTTGGAATGGCATGTTGGAATGCTTTTGGGTGAAAGTAAAAGAAAATCTAGGTTCAGTGGACTTAAACAATAAGAAAAGGTGTATGTAATGAGAAATTGAGGATTGATTAATTCAGTAGCTCAACCATATCACCAAATAGCTTTTATTATTATTATTTTTTCTCTTCTGTATGGAAAATTTCAACTTTAAAATGGGAATATATTTTTCAGAAATCTCTCAGCTAACACCCTTTATCTGTTATAGGTCAGAAATGTTTATTATCCTTGCTTAAATCAAATAATTTAAGAGGAATGGGTTGAGAGGTTTAGATACATCAGGACATGGAAGATGATTATACCTGTAGTGACCACGTGAGGATAGTTATCTGGAAAAATTTGTATTGTCTCATCAAGGAAAAAGAGGGTATGCATTCACAAATATTACTATACATGATGCTTGAGGGTAAAAAGAACAGGCTTAATTTTCTAAAAAACACTATTGGGATGGTGAGACAATCCTAAATTTTTTACCTATAGAACATGGAAGGAAATTTCCTCTGACAACTGTAAATTAAGAAGAATTTCTTTTTCTTTTTCTTTTCTTTTTTCTTTCTTTTTTTTTTTTTTTAGAAATGTGAAATGGCAGCAGTTCTGTGACATTTTGCTTCTGGCAGAGTAGACTGTCACATGGTCAGCGAGTGCCCCATTTATTAGGCGACATGAAGTTTTTCTGTCTCCAGAAGGTGAATCCATTGCCCAGGCAGCCTAAGGGCTTTGGACTAAATTCTAGCACTCTTGTTTTGCAGAAACTTAAATCCTCACTTGGCCACTATTCTAAGTCAGGACTTTTTTTTTTTTCTTCCAAAATCAGTGACAGATTTTATTAATATCAAATATGGGCTATTAGCTCTTAAAATATGCAGTATTGAAGCCGTTCAGTACTGTCGCACTGTCAAAAATATTTCATTTAAAACAAAGGAAACAAGTGGTCATTTAATCTTATTTTTAATGAAAGAATTAAAACTGTCTTATTATTGATCCTTGAACTTTAGCTGCTCCTTCTATCTCAGTGTTCCAAGGGCATATAGGATTTAAAACATTTTTGCACACTATTTTTATTCTTTTAATGTGATTCTTTGATATGCACTTGTCTTTAGTAAAATGTGGAAAGTGCTTTGCGTGGATTCCTTCACAATTATTGTTTTATCATCATCATTTTCATATACTGGTGAGATGAGGTTTCTAATGTGACTTTCAATGCAGTGAATTTGAAACTCATGTGGAATTCATATTGTAATTTAATTTAATGACTTTAATTCTATCGTGCCCTTTCCTTTTATGTTACAGTATTTAAGACTGAGTATATCTTAAATGCAAAATGATTGGCTTTTTTTTTTTTGGTCAGTTTTATTAAGATATAATTTATCACACAATGTACTCATTTAAAGTGTAAAAATAATAGATTATTTTTATTATATTCATAGTTGTGTAACCATAATAACAATACATTGTAGAATAATTTTATCACCCACAAAAGAAACTCCATAGTACCTATTAATAGCCATGTTCCATTTGCCCCAACAGCCTAAGTCTTAAGCAACCACTATTCTACTTTCTGTCTCTATATCTTATCCCATTCTGAACTCTTCATAAAAATGGAATCACACAAACTGTGGTCTCTTAGTTGCTCTCTACTGTCCACAAGTGATACTTAACACGGGATTTTTAACAATGTATTTCACTTCTTTAGTATCGTAAATTCTCATTCTCATAAAAAACAGTTTATCAGTACCTTTTGTCTCTTCTAGGTATCCAAACTATATCCATAGGTATTTGTTTTTATAACAAATACAGTTATTAAAAGTATATTTTGAGTAATGGCATCTTTGTTGTTGAATTCTGTAGGTAATCAAGTAATTTTTATTCCTACTATCATATGTGTGCTTGATATGCATAGCTACCATTTTTTCTTTCTCTCCAAATAGATATGTGCAAATGTTTATATATATATATATATATATATATATATATATATGAAGATATTTATATGTTCTTACATGCATATCTCCCAATAACTTATGCATAGTTTTAATACACCTCAATGTTCTAATTATACAGAGACAACGTATATATGTTTGTGTGTGTGTGTATGTGTGTGTTTGACTATACCTGCAATTATGTCTGTGCATTGGTTGATTTGGGAATTATTTAATCATTTATTTCTTCTTTAAATGAAACACTAATACCTTATTCAATATATTAAATAATGTGGCAAAAGCATTCTTATCCTAACTTTACCTGTTCTGGGCAAATAAAAAAACAAGTCAAGAGACATATATAATTTAGATTTTACTCTTATAGATTTTACTCTTTTGGAAAATTTTTATTTTTTAATCATAGACTAGAAGAAAAATGCAAATATTTACAAAATCCAAATCATGAACTATAAGGTAATTCAGAGAAGCTTTAAGAAATAAAGATAAATAGATATTAGATAGATGATAGATGATTGATAGATAATAGTTAGATAGATGACAGATAGATAGATAGATAGATAGATAGAAAGAAAAAAATAGATGCATATGTACATAGATATAGTGGTCATAGCAGAGAATTGCTCAGAATTAGGATACATGAATCCTCAGATAAAATACACTTTATAACAATCAAGCAGGGAAAATATAAATAGGTGCATACCTAGACACTTTGTAGTAAAAGCTGTTAAACAATAGTTTATACTATGGTAAATCATAAATAAAAAAATTAAAATACATGTACAAATATATTGACATACAGAAAAAATGTGAAATGAAAAAAATGCTATAGTAGAGCAAGATGATATTCACATCATTTTAGACAACAAAAATATTTCATGTGTTCCTAGTTAAAGTATAAGAATATGATATCAGGATGACAAAAAGCAAATAATTAATAATGTTACTTGGGAAAAATAAAGAGTGATAGGATTAGGGAGGAGTTCACAGAAGACTTTAATTTCTGTAGTAATCTATTTTTAAAAAAATATTGGCAAATTATGAATATATGTGAAATCTTAATTGTTGCATATAGGATTTCATTTTTTAAAAAATCATATTTTATATTTCAAGATCTCAGAACCGAAATCCTAGAAAAAAATCCACGAAGTTGGGAGTGGTCCTTACAAATTGTGGCACTTTAGACGAGTTACTTTTTGTCACCCTGGTTCCTTACCTGTAAAATGGTCATGTTAACTGTGCATATATGACAGGAGCACAGTGAAGCTGATTAGCCATAACAGATAATAATAAACAACTGGGCAAAAGCATTCTTCATATATTACAGAATTAAACTATTTGTTATGAGTGTAGCATCAAGAGAAGCACAACCAACCAACAAATAGGAAGCAAGTCCTCATCTGAAAATAATATAAGGAGTCATTTGTATGGAGCAAGACTTACATGAAGTATACAGTTACATATAAAACACAAAAATAAACAATAATTACCAAATTGTTTCATGGTATTAGGTATATTATAAGCTATAGACCAAATGTTTGTATCTGCTCCAAAATTCATGTGTTAAATCTTAATTCCTAAGATAAGGGTATTATGGTGGGGCCTTTGGGAGATGATTTGGTCATGAAGGTTGAGTCTTCATTAATGGAATTAGTGCCCTTATAAAAGAAACCCAGAGAGCTTGCTTGACCCTTTCACCATGTGTGAACACAGTGAGAAGATGGCCATTTTGAGCTAGGAGGCAAGCCTCACCAGGCATTGAACCTGTTGTCTTCTTCATCTTTAACTTCTTAGGCTCCAGAACAGTGATAGATAAAATTTCTGTTGTTTATAGCCACCCAGTCTCTGGCATTCTGTTCTAATAACTTGCACAGACTGAGGCAATACATGAACAAAATGGATCTTTCTCCTCTATTCATTTAAAACAAAACGGAACAAAAACTTGTGTATTTGCTTATGGATTGAGTTTTTATATACCTTTCACATATGCAATGTGAAGAGGAAAATATATAAAATGCATACCTCTTGTATCTATTGCATATGCATTTAATCTTGGTTTTGCTCAATAACTGTCTCTCCTTGGGACTAATGTTACACAAATGTAGCTTAGAACATGAAATCCTACAGCATTTGTTCATGAACAGATGCCTACTTATAAATTCTTGTCTCAGAAGCTAATTTAATTGGTGAATTGGAAGTACTATTGCTTATTTTACACTTCAGTGGCTAAAGATGCATTAATAATCAAAGTTTCAAACTGTAATTAACATTAGCTTTAGGCTCCTGACAATGAAATGATTACATTTTAATATATGGGTTGATAAACAAGTTAATCTAACATATGAATAAACAGCAAAAATAACTTACATTTACTATTTCTCTGCAAATTGATACATGTTATAAAGCTTGGGAAAAAATGAATGTCAAAAGAAAAGGTATATAGGCTGACAGTACATCTACACATAATCAATTCAGTGAACCAAGCTGAGTTTGAGACATTTCAATAGAAACATTATTTTTCTAGTAAGAAATTAAAATACTTTTTTTTTGCCTGTCTTGATTTTCTTTTAGGTTTTTTTTTTTATTATTTAGTTATTACTTCTTTATTTTATTTTGCTCCGTTCTTAACTGAATTACTTTATAAAGATCTCTGAATGATGGATTTGAATGCTAACATCTTGCTTTTTCATCATAGCATACTATATTGTCTGAATGATTGCCTGGTATTATTATAATACCTATATATTGAGAAAGATTACATTCATAATATAATGTCCAACTAAATGAGAAAAGTGTATTCTTGACTTGGGCTTTTATTGAGTGATATTTTCTGAAGTTTTCCAGCATGCTTTTTTTAAAAATCACAGTTTAGAATGGGGCAAAATTTAAATAACTGAGGTTGCTAATTGTGGTACTGTAGTGTCCTCCAAAACTTCACATCTTCAAACATAGGAATAGAGAAACAACATAACTATTATTTTCAGGTGAGATTGACTTCTCAGAGCTCCAAAATGCATAGGTGGTTTTGATATGTCTGAATGCACACATTTATATGGTTATTAAAGCTTAGGGTGGCTTTTGAAACAAACAGAAATAGAATGAGGTAACCGAATTGTAGCTTAAATACCTAGTCTGTGCTCAGAATTCAGACCACTGAACTAAGAAGAGAGGCTTTTTATTTCTTAAGTCAGATTTTAGTCAGCATGGGAACAAGTTCAAAATTACCTACAGTTTTCAAAATATGAGTTCTTTGCTCTCTGGCAATGGCTAGAATTCTATATCGAATAGGGATTTAAAGAAGAAACTAATCAGACACTTAATATTTGTCAGAGACTTGATGGTGACGTTAGCAAAGGTAATTTTATTTAATCCTAATAACAAACTTGTAAAATCGATACCACCTTATATCCCAAGCAAAAAAAATTAAGTTTTAGAAAAATTGGGTGATTTGCCCCTATAACAGAGGTAGGATCTGAAGATATTTTCTTATTGCATATTAAGTGTTGTTTGTATGATGTCAGATAGATTTTCAGTTGCTAAAATAAATGATACATGATATATGTGTGTTTATGTGTATATGGACACACAGACATGTACATATTTATCCTGTATGCATGTCAGTCTTCTAAATGGTTTATGTCTATAATCATATATTTTAAATGAGGATTCCAAGGTCTATGGAAATAAGAGAACTCACTGAGGCCTCACAGCTAGAAAAAAGAGTGAGACCTTGAGTATTTGGTCCCAGATATGGGTTATTATTAACCATACTTTTTTACTTTATACCTGTAAATCATTTGGAGCAGAAACACATCTCACTTTTCTTTAAAAAATATATATGATCATTATAATATCTAAAGTCATGATTGAGGTTTAATAAGAGTCTACCTTCCTTATCCCAAAATTGTACTCAGTGTGCACCAACATTGATGAAGTTGGTTTCTTTGTTTTTTTCTTTATTCCTTTTTTTATATTATTCTAGTTATTATGATTGCTTATCAGCATTTTAGTACTACTTTTTTAGATTTATTATTAAGTGTCAAATTGATCTCTTCTGTTAACTTTTAAAATAATCTGACCAGATGGCATTAAGAATACTTAATTAAATTAGGAGTTATAATAAAGATATACAATATTTTTTAACCCTAGGAAGTCAACATTTTATTCCTTTCTATTTGTGTTCAATAATTCCAAATGTCATGAATAATTACATCCAGTTATTTAAAAAAGAATACTCTGTTAAGATAGAAATTCTACTAGATATCATTATAGTCACTTTCTCACAGTTTAAATTTAAGGTAATTGTTTGAAAACAATGTAAAGAAAATGGACATTTGTTGTATTGAAGATTTTTCTTCAATCTTCACACATGGTAACTAGCAATAATTTCAAACAAAATTAATCTTGGATGTTAGTTTTAATGACTAACCAGAAACACTTGAAATATTCGATGAGGCTGTGGCAAAAATGCTATGTCCTTTCATAGTGAGAGTACTTCTTAATGGCTAAAATAATGTATTAATTCATGATGAAAAGAACCAAAATATCTCATCACATGACATTTCTACCATAACCTATCTTTACTAGGTCTTGAAATTGCCATAATAATGACTGAGTTGCCAAATGCTTATTCTCCAACTCTGTTTCAGAGTCTTACACCTCATTGTATCTCAGATTCACTTGCAGATGACATTAAAAAATAAAGGTTCTCCAGCCTCACTCCCTGAGACTCTAAATTAGTAGGAGCAGAGTAGGACTCCTCATTTTTAACAAGCATCCACCCACTTTTCCTGTTCACAGTGCTTTTTCTAAGCAGGTAATCCATAACTATTGTTTTAAGAAATACCATATGCCCTCCATATCCATGGGTTTCACATACACTGATTCAACTAACCATGGAATGAAGCCTATCCACCCTTGGGAATTCATCCATGGGAAGGACTGACCTTATTCATTATTCTATGTAATTTTGTATAAGACCTGGAACATCCCTGAATTTTGGTATGAGTTGAGGTATCCCCTTGAGGGACCATTGTGCTGCATAGGATTATGAGGGTAGCTGTGCATCAGAATTACACAGGAGGTGATTTGAGCATTTGCATGCTCAAGCACATGGATAACTTCATAGAATTTCACAGCAGATTTCTGCAGCACATACAAATGAGAACACACAATTGAAATCACTCATGATCATCATCAGAGATAGTTTTTCTTTTTTTGTCTATTCTTTTCATCCCCTCTCCCCATATCACCCGCCCTCCTTCCCTTCCCTCCTCTCTTTCTGCCTCTAGCTTTTCCTTTTCCTTTTTTTCTTTTCTTTTTTTTTTGGGGGGAGGGGGTTTAGGACTGCCTTATTTAACAATTTTTCACTACTGCTTAGTATATTTGTGTGTATGTGTGTGAGCTTTAAGATAACACACTAACATCTCATGTTTATCTAAACAGTGATTGATGGTAACATTGACAGGATCTTGAAAGCTGCTGTTTTTGGATTTAGCACAATTACTTATGGAAGACAAGTGCCCTTTTGTCTGTCATTAATTCAGAGACTAGTCAGTACAATATTAATATTCAGGATAGTCAATTCATGGAATGAATTTCTCAGGCAGCAAAGATTATAACAAAATTATGAATCCAGTCTCCAACTCCTACCCTCCCCACCAGTGAAACTACAATTTGAATGGAAAAGGGCACCTATTCTTATTATGATCTTTAGACTGTCATCATCAGGGCTAATTCTAATGTCACACTATGGATGATGAGTAGTTGAAATCCAATTTGAATGCATAATACCACATTTAATTTACACTACCACCTGTCAATAAGAAATATACTGAGGCATATCTTCTGAGATATCCATAGGGAATATTCAATTATAATTAACCTCCCTATTTTTGTTAAATTTTTGTCCTAAAATGAATTGTTTGTGCCATTTCTTATTCTTGTAACAATCTGTCACTTGAAAGAATTTGAATTTTAATCTAATATTCTCTGGAAAATACAATAGAGGATGTTTCTTTTAATCTTCTCACTTCTACTATAGCTTGTCTATTTCATTTCTTTTCTATAGGTCAATTCTGACTAAGGTTATAATCTTAGTGCAGGGGTGGAATACTTTGGCAAACTGAAAAATGATTTTTCACAAATCATATTGAATATAACATATGGCAAATGGAAAAATTTCATTTTTTAACTTAATATTAATGAGAGGAAAATAATTTTAGCTCAAAAGGTACAATTGAGAGCATGCAAATTTATGCTATCATATAGGTACCTTTATAAAACTACTTTTAAGCAATAATGATCTGATATATAGCACCTGAAAACCATAAAAATAATTTAGATGTTACCTCTAAATAATGTAAAATAAAATGGAGAAAATGGCTTTTGCAGAAAATTAGGCTCTCGATTTAGGAATGTATCTTCTACTAAGTCAATTTATTGACAGTTGAAAATATGACTTCTATTTCTTTCCTCTCCCATCACAAATTATAGAATTAATGAGACGACTGAACTTTCCTAGCCTACATGTTTTAGAGGTGCATACAAGCTTATCGTGACTGTCCACTCACAAGGGAGCAAAGACTGAAGGGGCAGAGGCTTTGTTTACCTCTTAGGAAGCACACTCGTCTTAGATACAGTGTCAGAGGTCAGTGTGGTTCAGGTCTTTCGCAGGCAGTAAGCTGGGTCTTGCAGGCAGCCACGTTTTGCAGACACGGGCATGACTGTATCTGCTTTGGCACTGTGTGCATGTGAATAAGCTACTAGACTTTTCTGAGTATTTTTGTATTGATTCCTTAAAGGTGAAGTAGGAACAACACCACCAAGCACAGAGAACGGTATAAGGGTTAAATGTGATTATAGACCTAACACCGAGGAAGCACTCAAAAAAAAAAAGCAGCAGGTATTTTACTTCTATATTATAAATATTTTAATTCTAATTTCATTAAAATTATTGGATTAGCTCTTTTAAGTGTTCTTGAAGGAGAAAAAGGAACAGAAAGAAAAATCTGGAATTCTTTCATCTTCTGATTTTCAATAAGCCATACATGTTATTATTTTTAAAAAATCATTAAATCAACAGAGTCCAAAGAAACAAAACCCAGCATAAACCTGAGTAAGAAGGAAGGATCCAGATCTGAACCCAAATTTATTCAGAAAATATAAAACTGACCATGGAAAATAATTATTATCATTTATGCATTTAAAATAAAACCAATTCTTTTTTAAAAATGATTCAAATAGCACCTAGAACATAGTATACAACCAATGTTAGCTCGATATGATTATTTTAAAATATACTATTGTTAAGGTGAGTCTTTAATATGCAAATTTAGCTGTTTAGGGGGAAAAAATATACCCAACTATAAATGAGACAACTGATAACTCCTATTTTTCTCTCAAAAGAAAGCATAGTATTGTCATTATTTTAATTATTGGCTTTGAATGTGTACTTATTCAAATAATTTTGATTGGTTGAGTACTTTTATATAAGTAAATAAATAGATGCCAGATATGCCTAGGAAAAATTGAAATGTGTGGTATCTAAAAAGAGAGTAGCAAAGTATATGTGGTTTCAGTATATGATGGAAGGCAGCTGGCTCATGTTTGCACGCTGGCTCTGCTTCTTAAAGGTTACTCTTCCTGCCTCAGTTTCCTGATCTATAATATGTGAAAAAAATACTTCTTTAACTTTAGATTCTTTATGAGGGTTTTATGAGTTATTTGTAAAGCAGAAACTGGTACATAGCAGTAGAGAAATGTTGGTAACTATTAAATTAAAAAATACACTTAACCTGTACATTGTATTTTTCTTCAACTGAAATGGAAATAATCTTCATCTTCATGATATAAACCTGTCCCTTCATACTCAAAGAGTAAATATCATCCTTTTACCCTATTTTAGGAAATAACAAATGACCACCAGGATACTCTATGTAATTTTTTTTTAATCTTTATGAAAATTCTATGTAATCTTATCTCCAGTTTACAGATAAGGAATGAGTGACTGACAAGTAAAACATTTTGTTTTAGGCATTGCCTTGTAAGGAAAGTCAAGCATGGTATTGCCTTTCGCCCTGAAGCCACGTTATTATGAGTACAGATGAATTTCTATCCCCAGATTTAGCAATCCTCAGGATTAAGTTTATTAACGGGAGCTTCCGTTCCATAGGAGAATTTAATTCATTGACTACATCTCATAAGGGTAGGTGCGATTTCACACTACTGTTTTAATGGGTGTGGTGGCTACTCATAGACCCTTTCAATGTTCTTATTTTCCTGGAAGTTCAAACTGAAGTTCTCATATTTAATCACATACTGGGTATGAAATATAAAGCATATTAGATGTTAAATATGTATATTAAATCAATAAAAGACACGCAGATGTCCATTTTCTGCCAATACCAATCAAAACAGATAAATATAAAAGATGTCTTTCATTTTTTGGAAACTTTTTCAAACGACTTGTAAGAATTTGAGTTTGGTTCTTTGTTTTTTATCTGCTCTGTTTTGTTTTGTTTTTTGTTTTTGTTTGTTTGTTTTTAATCTTAAGAAGAGGTTTGAATTTTTTTTTTTGCATCATAGTATACTGAGTTTTTATCACATACTTACCCTTCCTTCTTTAAATTGAGTGCTTCTTTAAGGGGGCATGTGATTCTTGTTTGAATTGCTAATTTATTTATTAGTATTACTCATATATAACTTGTGACAGACATAAGATGCACATGCAAGGCAGCAGACTCTTCTGTTCCCAAGGTGATTCATGTTTATAAAAGCTAGCCTGTTTCTCTCTATATTCACTTTTTCAAACATGCTACCCAGCAAAAGATGACATCCTACTATTTTCATTTTTTTTTTTAAGACTGGAGAGAACATTTCAGCTTTTCAATAAGAAGCAAATAACAAATATAAAATATAGGTTTCTTGATGAAGTAAGTTACCAATACGGGAAAATCAAACACATATTGTACAAATAGAATGCAGATATCAGAACAATTTAACTCAGTTATTATGAAACTTAGTAAGTCCAAATATATTTTAATATTTACTACATAGCATGCAACATGTTTTTAAAGGATTAATGATTGATAATAATGAAGGGCATAATAACAAATGTAAGTTAAGCTTTGTAACAGTTGCATTTTATAAGCATTAATTATTAACTTGATTTTCATGCATTGGACATTTTGAGATTTATGGATTTATCTGCAATCTGCTCTTAAAGAAGTTCTGTCTCTGTGCTACTTTTCATGCAATTTGTCTTCAATTGTGAACATAGGTTAAACTTTTTAAATTAACTTTTAAATATTCAATAATTTTAAACAAATATATCTACATCAGATAAATTTTTAATAGAACCTCTTTAAGTATCTTAAGTATTTTAAAAATTGATTTTGTGATCTTTTCCTATAATTCAATAGAGATTCTGAATGAACACTTGATATAAAATATCCAGAATAATCTGTAAAGTTCTATAACTGGAAAATTAAAAGGAAAGAATACTGAATTATTATATAGTAATTATGATAGAAAATTACTTTCGATACCATAGACCTCAATAACTTTCTAGTCGGTTCTTCAGTATAGACTAGATTCTATATTGACAGAATGCTTTCTTATAAATCTAATCCATGAATAAAATTACTAAAATTATATACAATAGAAGGACACTTCTATTAGGGGGTTGTACAAGGTTGTATATAATTTTAAACCTAATATAACATTCTATATACAAAATATAATGTTAATACTTAGCCCCCAATTTGTCAAATCTGTCTGTCTTCCAATCTTTTCACTTTGGAAAGTAGTATCATCATTTGCCCATTTGCTCAGGGCAAAAATATAGATTATCCTTGATTTCTTTCATCCTCATATTATTAATATGCTCTACAGATTCTATTTTCAACATATATGCTAGCTCATACTACTTCTCACAGTATCCACAGCTATAATGCTCATTCAATCCATCATCATCTTTTGTAGAAAATATTGTAACAATATCCAAGCTCATCTTCTTACTTTTAATCTTAGCTTCTAACATCCGTTTTCCATAGAGTGGCTAGAATGATGCTTAAAATAAATAAACTAAGTCATGGTTCTTTCCTATTCAAACCTTACCCTGTAGTTCTCTGTTATAATTAAAATGAAATTTAGATCCCTTATCATGGCCCACAAAGGCCTACATTATATAATTTCTATATTTTTGGAAGCTTCTTATCTTACCTTTTATAAGACATCTACCTTTTCAGTTCATTCCTATCTCAGGGCCTCTGTACTCACAGTTTCACCCTACCTGAAATATCCATCCCCATCACCTTTGCATAATTTATTTATTCTGTATATTCAAGTCTCTGTTCGAAAATCCTTTCTACCAAGTGACTTTTCCCACCCAACATTTCCAAAAGTATGCTGGTATATTGGCTCTCAGGAAAGGAGACAGAACTCTGATGTATAGCTTTTGCCAATTTCCATGGCATACATATCCCCCACCCCCACCCCCACCCCTGGCTGATTTCAAGTTACCAAAGTTTAAAAACCTGCTTACAAATTCCCTAATATTTCACAATAAACTACTTGAGCCAGCACAAGCTGGTCCCGCATAACACTGAATCTGAAGTAGCCAGTACCCCTACCACTCTCATCAGTCCCCTGTCCTCTGTCTCACTTTATGATCTCTTATTTGTAGTGCCTGAAATTATGAGTTTGACTCTGTCCTTTTTCTCCTCAGTAAGATAAATGTCATCAGAGCAGAGAAATTATCTGTCTTAGTCATTTTTATAGTTTTAACATTTAGAACAATCCGTGGAACATGGTAGATAGTCTATAATCATTTGATAAACAAATGAATAAGTAAATGATCAAGTCTATGTACTATCCGCAGTGCCCCTTAAGAAAGCTGGACTCAGGAGCTCATGTCTTTGAAATATTCATGGCAATGTCTTGTTGCCCTTGCAAGTGAGAAATAATCCGGGAAAGAGATAGCCCATGTTTTAAGGGGCTAGAGGAGGGAAGGAAGTTCTAATTTTTTACCTACACCTGAAAGATCTTTATTATGCAGATAAAATTATCCTAACTTTTTTTTAAATTTTATTTTTGCACATGATTGAAGCACTGCTAAGATGTCTTGGTGTTTAGATTTTTGTGATCTAGCCCAGTTTTCATTACTTAAAGTCTACCAATAGTTCACACTTGCTCACTTATTTCCAATGAAAATTAGCTTATTACATCCATAATTATCCTCTCTATAATAGTTATGCAGAAGGATAATCTCCTTAACAAAATAAAGACCATTTTGCAATCATTTTCTGCAAAGCCGACCCCAGTTTGACAATAAGTTTTATTGCCTTTGAATACCTTCTCCCGTAATAAAGCCAAATGGATTTCCCATTATTGCAAACTACTCACATAATACCAGCAGGGTAAAATGGTGATTCTAAAGAGAGAGTAAATAATCAATGACTCAATGTCCCTATTTAAGTTAAGTAAAATAATTATATTTTCCTTCCTCCCTCCCAAGACCAGGGAATGAACTCTTTTATATATTTGGAATTACTTGGAGGTAACAACAACCAAAAAAAAAAAAAAATTCCTCTGAGTATCTGAGATATCCAGCCTTGTTTCATTAAGCACCTCCTGTTTGAAAGAGTGTTTCTGGCAATTTATTCTACCTTCATGAATTGCCAGCTTTGAGGCCTGGAGAATACTGTTCTGAAATGTTCTCTTTAGAGACATAAAAACATCCAGCTGTATAATTTGATCTCATCTTGCCTCAAGAAAATGACCTTTCCAAGGGTCTTTGAAACTTGGCTAGTTCTTTGCTAAGCTGGACATTTTGAAATTGTTAGGGACATTAAGCAGTTACTCAGATTTTTCCCCTTCACCTCCCATAAACAATAAAGTTGGCACAAAATTTTATTCTCAAGAAAATGATCCAACAGTGTTTCCTTACTCCCAATATTGCTGTTGCTTTAATAACATTATCACTAAAATAATTTTCTACTTGTTCTATAAATACAGCAACATAAATTATCTTTTCAACCTCCGAAATTATGAATTGTTTAAAAACACTGTTACTGAGTACTTTTTTATGAGAAATAAATGGTTCAAATCTCAATTTGCACATTTTAGAAATGAGCATGTTCACCATCTCCCCCAAATATGCTTTGACATGGTAATAGTCACATTTTGGAGGCTATAATGATTCACAGAGAAGATCACAAGATAGATCTTTCCATATTTATATCTGCCAAGAAGAGAATTCTGTTTATAAGATCTCATCATGGGAACTCGGGATAAATCCAGCTTCAAACAGAGGATAAGGTATGCTTCACTACAGGGATTCAAAAGCTGCTACTTCCACATTTACACAAAATAAACTACAGGCAAGTCAGAATTGCAATCCAAACAGTGACCTCTATCTGAGCCCCCATAAACCAGATAATTCACCTCTGCCCTAAGTAAGCTATAGTCTTTGGAGATGCGTGATGCTGACTGCATGCAGATCTTCTCGGCAAATCTACTCTTCGCTATGACTCTCCTCTCTAGAAAGAGAAATGCTCAGTGGAAATATAAACAAACCCATCTTGGATTTCCTGAAAGATTAGTTTGCTTTATAGAACTATCTGCTCACATGACAGCTGTTAAATTTTGGTGCTTAGATTAAGGATTCCTGGCTAGAGGTTGAAAGATGATATTCATATCTAGTCTGAAGCTATTATGGCACTTTTTTTTTCTCCTAATGAATTCAGAACATATTTACTGTGTCAAAATATTTCTAATCAATAGATACTATTTTAATTGTATGATGTACTAGCAGAGATAATTACTTTCATGTAGCATTTAGATAAGTCAGTAGTGGAATTATGAACAGGACGATGGTTTTTGAATCTGTATATGAAGTATGCATACTCTTTCTTGAGCATATGCATGCTCTAGCATATAGAAATAGTTATACTTTGGCATTGTAACACTATTTCCCTTTCATAAAGAGATTTTTTTAAAAATTTACTAAATAGTCTAATTTGCCATATTCTTTGGGCTTCATTTATTTATAAATTTAGAGATTGATGGCTTTTTAAAGGAAAACTATAAATTCATTTTGATTTATAATTTATAGACAGAAGTGATGTCATTCAAATTGCAAATAAAGGGTAGAGTCACTAGACTGTAAATCCTTTGAGGGAAGTAACTATGTCTTCTTCATAACATGTATGAAATAGCTGACCCTTTGCTCTTGTACCTATTGGGAATATAACATAAACAAAGGATTGTATACACAATGAATGTTTGAGAGATGAATGGAGACTTATGGTTTTTCATAACCTGCATCTAAAATTTGATCAGCCTTGTAAGTTCAAATCCCAAGTGATGGTGCTAGAAGTATCCTGCCAATTTGGAAGTCAAATAAAATGAATAAATATGAGTTGATAAAGTGAACAAATCCTTCACAAATTAAAGTGGGACTGTTACTAAAGCCAGATGAATGAACATTGGATGCACATGTATATAACAAAAGCCAATTGGAACTTGAAGTTGAACGTCTTACAACCAGCTTGTCCAGTGTGGTCAAAATGGACCATCAATCCAAAATAACCAGTGCCAGATCCAGTTAGTTTTGAATATATTATGCCTCCCACTAATGTGAAAATAAAATAATCCCACTGTTAAACTCTATCTAAATTCTATCTACTGTTTCTTCATATTTGAATATTGGTTTAAATGATATAATTGTATAAATATAATGACTATCAATAATGATTATTAATAGTGCCATTCACATAGTACTTGTTCAACTGTAGCACTAAGCTGAAATACCACAGGTCTGAAAATTGTAAATTCACTATAGGAAAATTTTCGACACAATCTATGGGTCCTAATGCAGAGATGTTTTGAGGAAAAAGTCTACTCAGATGTAATATGTTTGATGCTTGATGGGGATTATGTGGTTTATGGGAAATGAATGCTTTATCTGTAAAAGAAACAGATGTGTTCAGGAGATATTTGAGTTTCAGGAAACATTAACGATTCTTGAAAATAAGTACACCTGTATTTCTGTACACTTAGATAACTATTTACCTAATATATATAGTTATATTTATTATATAATTATATGGTTATTTATAAATACAATGATCTAAAATGAAATAATTTAGATAAGTAGAACAAGTCTTGCTTTGAACAGTACAAGCTAATAGATAATTACAAAATTTTTATTATATCTGTCAGATTTGGTCTTGAGAGATTAATATGTTCTTTTACAAAACATAGTTGAGGAAAAATAATAGTGATTAAGTAGAGCAGTGGTTGAGAAAAAAGACAAAACTGGAGGAGAAAGTAATATATCAGAATCACCTTGAAAGCTTTTCCAAAGGACTTGTCTCCCTGAGCTTTTCTCCATTAGATTTGACTCAAAAAATTTTTCATGAGCCTACAGAGAGATATTTTGAGAAAATGATTTTGATATTTCCTTTTCTTCTTTTACTTAAGTAGAAATCCCTGATCTAGAAGATGATAATGATGATGATAATAATATTTGACAGAACATATTTTTTATCTACCCTCACCCCACCTTTATTATTTTTCAGATTAATGTAAATTGGGGTAGTTCAGCTTGTTTATTTAGCTCAGATTGTCTCAACATGTATACCTATTGTCCACACACACAATCTCTTGCAATCCAGAGTGAGAAAATGAGGTTAATATTTTCATATCTGTGTAGTATGTACTACTTTGTAAGCCTTCAAAGATGGCTGCTTTGCATTGAGGAAAAGGTTACAGTCTTTTAATGTAAAAGGCAAGTGTACTTTTAGAAATCATTCTTTGAAATCGTCTGGATAAAAAAGAATAAAGTGAGCAGCAAGAAGTAAAGTGTTTGGTAACTAAACCAGAAACAAATAATTTATTTAAAAAATGCAAATTAGTGGCCATTCTTTGATTTGACCTCTGAAGTTGGTAGCCAAATTGTGTAACCCATCTATGGCCACAGAATAAGACTTTATGTTGAATATTTGGTTTACTAATTCACCTCAGCTTCATCTGAATTAATATATTTTTTTCTTTATCTGAATAATTTTACATTTATAACTTAGAAGTGTAGACTTGAAAAAGACTGAGAAGGAGGTGCTTGTGAACTTGGTGGAAAACTAGGATGGGGGTGTCCACGAAGGCAAAAGAGGAAAAAGAACAGAAAAGTAACAATTTCCAATGTAAACAGTGACCCTGGCTTGAGCATCTCAATGCTTTGGCGGGGTGGGGCGGGGGCGGTGTCAGAAATTAGATTAGAACAGGGGAGGTAGAAAAGCAAGGTGAAAACTTTTTATTTTTAAGAATTTTTTTAAAATACCTCTGTGTATATACAGTTTAATAAAAGTAATTATATTGGGATTTTAGGTAGGAAAGAATTGCCAAGATGTTGAGGACAAGGCATTTAGTATTCTAATTTACTCTAAGAAATAATTTAAAAGTACAAAATGGACTTTATTTTTGGGCAATAGTCCATAACTAATTTTTTTATTCATTAGAACTATATGTAAAGATGTGTGTGTGTAGTGTGTGTGTATGAGAGTGCCAAAAGATTATGCTCCCAAATGTATTTTTAATGTCTTTTTTGAAATATTTATTTCACTTTTATGAGGGTGGTGCTTCTTGTAGAAATTAGCAGTATAACATGATTAAAGCAGAAAACAGTGAAAAGGAAGGAGAAGGAATATTGAAGAGGCGGCTTTGGAGAGAGTATTGTGTGAATTGAACTGTGGGTGGGCCAGGAAATCTTTTTGTCAGTCAATTTCTTTATGTCTCAGTTGGGAATAATCATATAGTACCAAGTTCATAAGGTTATTATGATGATTCAATGTGTGAATACCTATAAAGTTCTTAAAATACTTTCTGGCTTATGATAACTGCTCAATAAATATTGGTTACTATTAAATGTTCCTAATTAGAGTTGTTATTGGTGCTATTCTATAAATATTCTGGTATGGGTATGAGATAAACTTGTAAAAATCTGTATAAATAATTTCTCAAAGTGATAAGAGCCACTAAAAATAAAAACGTATAATGAGATGGAAAAAAGAAGGGTAGAAGGCTTAAATTTAGAGAAGGTGATGTCGGAGAATGACCTCAAATAATTTGAAGCAGATTATTTTTATACACATAATACACACATTTACCTGCTGTTACATAACAATTCTCAATATAGATTTATAGATTAATCTGGAGTAAACAGAATAAAAGAGATAACTGCTATTCTCAGTATGTTTACTTTTTATATATTTAAATGATATTCTAATATTTCATTGCATATAGCTGGTATAGATATTGAAAAGTAATCCCAACAGAAATTAAAATGTTGAAGAGTTTAAAATAAACATATTAACTCTCCATTAAACTATACAGAAATAATTCTTTAAATTTTATTGTAATATTTATGAAAATGGAGCAATTAAGTAAGCCAAACTATATGGGATTAAAGCATTAATGTATTAGTCATAAACCCATGTAAGGAGCTCACCTTTTTATCATATTATTAGCTATAAGTGAACAAGATATTTACTACTTTGTAGTCTAGCATGTTCCAGATAGACTCAACCTAAATTTGTGTTTATGCAGTACAATGTTCAAATGAATTCCTCATATTTAGATATTTTAGAAAGAAATACACAGCAAAAAAAAAAAATCTTTCTAAAGATTTTGAGGTTTAAATCTACTGGTTTTGTTTTCTGTATTCATTGAGTTAAATATTTTTAAAAATGAATATAGCTAACTTAGAGATAGATTTATTCCAAATAGTTAAATAATATATAAACCACAACTTTTCTAAAATTTTGGAAATGTGAGTGTGATAATAATAAGCATACTCATCTTTGGAAGGTCTAAGAAAAATCTATCTTACAATGAACAGGCTCACAATTACTTAGAAATACAAATGTTATGTGAGAATAATAAGTGCTCAGCAGTTTAATTTGGAAATGTGTGTATGTAGGTTTTTTATTGTTTTTATAAGTAACTGACTATTTTGATGATTTCTAAACAGTTGTACAATAATTGCATGTCTATTATGATTGAAAGCATGGGTAAAACAAAATTTATTCAAGCAGTGGGGGCAACCTGTCATGCCTGATTGCTTAAGCAGTACAAAATGCAAGAGCAAACAAAGACTGCACAAATTACTCATACTCCGAAAAATGTGAAATTATTTAACAGTAAATAAATACTACTAGAGTACTTTTATATATTTTATAAATTAGATAAATTATGCATATATGTTTGCTTTATTTATTAACTGGTATTAGATGGACACCTTACCAAAATCTAAAAAAGTTACCAATAATAAAGCCTAAAAAATAAAACTGCACTGTACGTTTGTGCCACAAAGAATTTTAAGAAACAATCTCTGCCTTCAAAGAGTTTATAATTAATTTAGAATACATTTTTTCTCTTCAATCTTACAAGACTGCTTTTTAAATTAACTTAATTTAGAATACATTTTTTTCTATTCAATCTTACAAGAATGCTTTTTAAATGAACAGAGTATAGCATTAAGCTAATTTAAAAAATAATCATGATTCAATGTTTAGCGACTATGGCAACTAATGTTTTAGAAATGGAAGGGAAGATGTCCATAAACGTGTATATTGACATAAACTTATGTCATCAGAAAATTACTGATATGTAGAGCTAAGGTCTAAAGATATAAAATATGGTATTTGAACTCTTTTAAACAAATTTTCCTTCTATTCTGATGACTATTAAAGAAATATGGATGTAAAGTAAAATCTTGCTTAGTTTTTACTAAAGGAAGAGAACATTTTTAATAATGTCACCCAAATAAGTTCCATTTTATGAAACATTAATGTTTTCTAATTAGGAAAATGACACTCGTGTTTTTAGAAGAAAAAACTGGCTTAGTTTCTTTTCTTGCATAAACTTGCCATATGCGAACATAATCTAACTTTATAGCCCAACAGTAGAGCCTGCATAACAGAGAATTACAAAAAGAAATGTGCAATATTAAGTGAAAAAGAACAAAATAAAAATCTCCCTTTGTACTTTACCTGATCCTTTGCTAAAATGGAGTCTACCATCTATTAGAGGATTTTTCCTGTCATTGTTATATTGGTATAGAGCTAGTTCTTAGTGTAGACCTTGACGAGATAGAGTAATAGCTCTAAATCCTAGTAGAAGACCCAACTCATAATCTAAAATAATCTATGTAACTCGGAAGAAAGAGAGCATTCATTTAAAACAGAAACACCCAAATATTGAGTCAGAAGAAATGTACCCTAAAAATACTTGGGCCAGGAAGTACTGGAATGAAGCTGAGTAGAGATATTCACAAAAGAGTTTGCAAAATGGCTGCTTTTTAGCTGCCTTTTAAAACACGAAGTCGCCTTAATTCACATTAAATTGAGGTTCCCAAGATTCCAGGCCAACGAAAAAGTGTATTCAAAAGTACGGGTGTAGTAGTGAGGCAAGCAGTTCAAAGAAAGTATAGCAAACTGATTAGGGTTGCTGGTAAGGAACATCGTAGAGAAGAGAAATGAATCTAGGAAGACAAAATATGAATCAGTTTGAAGAAGTCTAAGCATGTAAATAATTGTAATAGTAGCAAAGGTTTAGTTCTTTAACATTTTGGGCATGTCTACATGCATCATCTGATTTTATACACACAAAAGCTTCCTGACAGAAGTGTGACTCCCATTTCATCTTATCCATGAAAGCACTGATGCTCTTTCCTCTTCTGTAAAATAGAAGTAACACAGTCCCTATATCCCTTGGCTGCTACAAAAAATTAAATGAAATTATGCTTATAAACAGTCTATCAGTATGCTTGGCATATTTCAGGTGTTCAATAAATAATTCTGATATTATAAAGAAAAGAGTAGTGGGAGTGGAAAGATATTGTCCCATAGATGCATAGCTAGAAAATAGACTGAGACTATAATAAAGCCTTCTGACTATATACATTGATTTTTTTTCTTATATTCTGTACTGCAATTATTTATATGAAAGACACCAGGCTTACAAAAGAAATTTTAATTATAGCTAACTCTTTAATTTTTAAATTTTATTGAAAAAAAAGCAAAAACCCCCTTAGTTTTTTTTTTTTTTTAATCTCAAGGTAATTTCTATTGCAAGATCAAGTTGTTTGAAAGAAAATTGCCTCATCTTTGTGAATTCAGGATAAATCATTTGCTTAAGTATTTTCTCTGGCATGTCTGTCCCTCTCCCTCCTTCACTCACTTCCTTCCTCTCCCCACTCCATTCTCTCATCATGATTTGATAACCAAGATGGCTAAGTGACTAATGGATAGATAGTATGTATAGCATGAATATTCTAAACATAGGGATGATTCAAGTTTTTGGTGGGACTGAGCAGGATGGTGTGAGATTTCATCATGGTACTTAGAATGTCGTACAATTCAAAACTTATGACTTGTTTATTTCTAGAATTTTCCATTTAATCTTTTCAGGCTACAGTTGACCATAGGTAACTGAAACTATAAAATAATCATGATTCAATGTTTAGTGACTATAGCAACTAGTGTTTTAGAAATGGAAGGGAAGATGTCCATAACTATAGATAGTAAATCCATGGATAAAGGGAGACCACTGTACACCAGATGAATAAAATTTAAAAAAGACTAATAAAACCAAAAATTTTTTGGATATGGAGCAACTGGCATTTTCATACAATATTGGTGTGTGTGTAACAGAAGAAAAACTTCTTTGGATAACTGTTTGCAGGTTTGTTGTAGTTAAATTTATATTTATCCTATGTCCCAGAGATTTTTTATTTCTAGGAATTTTCCCAAAGTAAATGAAAATAAATATTTTTTTAAAACTTTTATCCAAGAATATTTAAGGCAGATTTATTTCTAGTAGTGAAAATTACAGTATAGTAAATGTCCACAAACAGGACAATGGATAAGAAAAGTGTGATATATTCATACAACAGAATAGTATTCAGCAATAAATTACAGATAAATATAACAACATGGATAGATCTCAGAAACATTATGCTGAATGGAAGAAGTCAGATTCTAAATAGTATGATTTCATTATATCCACAAATGAGAAAACTAATGTCTATATTGATAGTAATTAGAATATTTTTTTTCTGAGTATGACAAACATTGATTATAAAGCCATAAAAGTAACTAGGGTGATAGGAATGTCCTCTGTCTCTATTTAGTTTAACAAAAGGATGTATATTTTTGTCAAAACTATGCATTTTATTATATATTAATTATATCTTGATAAAATAATATCTAATATAATTTTTAGAATTAAAAATGGTTTGGAAAGAAAAGTTCGTAAGTCTGGGTAGCCATAAAGTAGATGACTTTTGAATAAACTTCATTTTTATTCATTGACTTATTTAGCTATCAAACTTTTAGTTGGAAAGCTATTATAATATTTTCTTGACATTTTTGCTCCATAATCAATCTATGATTTTTGAAGGATAGTCCATGTAAAAGCAATACTAGACTTTTTCTATATAGCCCAAAGGATAGAAATAGAATCAATGTATGAAAATAATACAATGGTTGGAGAAAAGCAACTATATTAATTTAAAAATATATTTTATTCAAAACTAAACCTTGATGACTGAGTTGGTCTCTAGGGTTTTTCTTTGGAAAGGTTCTAACAAGAGTTGGATGCCTATTTTTCACAGATGCCCTCCAGAAGGTTCATGTATTGCATAAACAAATCAAAAGATCACTCAGAAATATATAAAGCTTGGGCATGAAGAAGCCATTGGGATATAGTTCTTGATAGTGAAACCCAAGGATTTATCAATATCATTTTTCAATATCATTGGGTGATTGGCTATAAAATATAGGTTCAATAATACTGAAATAACTCCGGTACTGAGATAGAATATAATTTTAATTCATTACATAACAATGGAATTGGTCAGACTTTTAGTTACAACAAATCAAATGGTATACAAAATAAAATTAAATTAAAACGTTGGTTCATGCAAGTGTAAGTTTTAAGATCAGAGCTGATAGAGGAATTTCATGAACTTAAATGATACTATTGGCCTAGAGTTAGTATCTCCTTCTCTTCTCCTTTTCTCTCCCCACCCCTATCACAATCTATCTTGCTCTTGTTTTTATCTTGGCTTTTATGTTTTCATCATATTTTACTTACAGAGAAGTGAAAGGAAGGAGTTTCACATAATTAAATTTGATAATTAGAGAGAAAAAAGAAAACTTCTTCCTCATCTTATGCAATTAAAATATCGTAAAGAAAGACTGTAAATGCCCGGGATTGTCTCAAATCAACATCCCAGAATTAATAAATATGGTCAGATAAATGAAATACTATGATTGGCCTAGTCTGTGCCACATGATGAAGGGGAGACTGACACTTGGGAGGAAAAGATGGGGCTGGAGTAATGTGATAGGTAGTTGCTCCAGGTGGGGAAGGCAGTTCTTCAAGGCAGTGAAGTAATATTATTAGAATAATTGAGCAGGGGTGCTGGGTAGATCAGATTTGTCTGTCTGTCTGTCTGTCTATCTATCTATCTATCATCTATCTATCTATCTATCTATCTATCTATCTATCTATCTATCTATCTATCATCTATCTATCTATCTATCTTTAACAAGACATTTCTGTACATAATAAATAATCTATGTCAGTTAGGATTCAGTAAAGTGACAAAAACCATGCCACTAATATGAAGGGAAAATGTAATGGAAAATTTATTTAACTAGTAACAGGAGATTATCTTCTAAGAGATTTAGAGCCCCAAGAACACAGGGATATCAGATAGAGAGCAACTGTCACCTCTAATGTTAAGACAGAGTATCTATGGGAGGAACCAAGCTGAAGAAAGTCAATTTTCTCCCCATAACTGAGATTCAAGCCTTGTTGTAAGGAGTGAGCCTCCATGGCTCTTTAGATGGTGAAAGTCTTTGCTGAGGTGATATAGACCAGGGCTGGCAGCAAGAGTATTTGGGATACTTTTGGGTTTCTGGGGACAGTAGCATTAAAGGGTCCCACCAGGCTACTGGTAAAACTTACTGGGAAGCATCTTTCTGGGCTGCCATTAAATTTTACTGGAAGACTTTCCAACAGGATGCTGAAGTAAGTTGCTGGAGACTTCATGGCCCCTGGATCTCCTACACACCTCCATCTATTGGCAAGAAAGCTGAACCTTAAGTGAAAGAAAGCAAGTACCAGGCCAAGAGGAGAAGCTCCTTTCTTTTGCACTACCTTTCCAGTACACTCTATCAGTTTAACTTTGTGCCAGCTGGAAAAGGAGATGTGTTTACAAGACCCAGCTTTGGTTGCACAGAGTTGTACAATAAAGAGTAGAATTGGAATTAAGAGGCTGTAAGTTGATAACTGACACATGTAATTTTTCTCCAATGGTCAAGCAACATGCAAAATTGAGTCACCACTTAAAACAATTAGCTGATTTTTCTTAAGACATGACTATGATAAACCAAAAAATACTCAAATACCATGAAATATCTCTGCTATTACTCCTACTATTTTTAATAATAACAGTAACTATTTTTAATATACATACCGAAATCCTTGGATCACATTTTTTATATCTATCTATTTAATATTTAAAACAGCTTTATAACCGACTGCACTTATTAAACCCATATTAATGATTAGTAAACTTAGATATACTGAGCTCGAGGTCAGGGAGTAGAAGAACTGACATTCAAATCCAGGACTGTCTGTTAATTGCACATTCACATCCTGTAAGTAACCCATGAATTCTTTGGTGAGTGTGGAACCATAAATATGGAACATAATGAACTAAACGTTAAATAGCATCTGATACAGGAAGCTTAGGCAGTTATTTTATTTCATGTGTAAAGAATGATCTTGTAGAAATATAATTGAATACGAAACATCGGATGTTACAAAATTAAATGCCTATAGGAGCCAGACTGATAGTGATTAATATTATCATTATTTAACTTATTACATGAAGAATTATAGATTGTCATAAGTTATGAGCAATTCCTGGAGGCTGGAGTGAGTATGCCCATTTTTGAAGAAGCAATTGTCCCTCAGTCTCATTGAATCACTACGCTAGAAGATAAAACCAAATCATCCTGAGTTTTCAGGAGAGGTTAAATCTAGGGTATTTATGTGAGATATTCTTTTTAAAAAAAATTTTGGCAAGTAGTTGAAACAGTTTTAAAAAGACACTGGATCACATAATACCTGTGAACAATTGGCTGTGGTCTACCACTTTAATGCTTCTGTCCATTAGTTATCTAAAGACAGAAACCCATTGGGACAAGAAATATTCAGAATCTGATGTTGAAGACTTCCTCTCTTCTTTATTAATGTTTGGATGACACTGCCCATGTTTGCCTCCTCTTAACTCGTCAACCACGGGTGCATATACTTTTGCTCTGATAATTCATGCCATCAAGATATACAGGACTGGCCTAGAAATTATTCAGTCTTCTTCTGATAACTTTGCAAAAATGTGGACTGGCCCATTATATATTGTTCTTTCAGCTTAGCTTCATCATTTTTTAATAAAAAACTTTAAATAAAAAATGTTTAAAAACTAGGACTATCATGTATTACATACTCATTACTCAGATTCAGAATTATTAACATTTTGTCATTTTAACTTCATGTATTACTTTACTTACTTTTACTGAAGCATTTTAAAATAAATTCCAGACATCGTGATATTTAAGCCTTATGTGTTTTAGTATACATCTCTATTTTTTTAAATAAAAATCATCATTCCAGTGCTATTGTCTCATCTATCCAAGTTGACAATATTTTATTTATTCTAGAATGTCCCATGTTTTGTTTGTTCTCTTTGCTTCCTTGTGGTATTACTTTCTGTGTTTTCTTTCCTTCATATTTCTTGTTAATGGATGCTATTCTAGAAACTTTGTTTGGTTCAGGTTTTAGTAAGAATACTTCAAGGAGGTGCTGGGTGCAGTTTGGCTTTTTGAAAGCAATCCTATTGCTCTCATCTCTTGGTTCATGGCACAATAGTTCAGGATATCCCTCAATTACCAGCAATCATTTTAGTTTGTTATGACCCTGTGTCTTACTTGGAATCACAAGCAAACAAAGCAAATCTTCAGTGGGCAGTTTGCCTTTGATCTTCCTTCTTTTCTGTAACCATCAGTCATCAAGTGCTTTTTTTGAGTCCTTTTCTAGGATTTACTCTAGTACTCTGTTCTGAAAGTTTTTGAAAATTGTATTTCTCCATTCCCAAATAGCAGGTGCCTTAGGTGTAGATGTAACACAAGACCACATCTGGAAGGGAATATAATTAAAAAAGACTATGCCCCTTGAAACAAATCAGTGCAAATATATGTGCTTTATCTGTAGTCACCTCTAGGTTTGCTAGTCACTTCTGACAAAAACAGTGTAGTAGGATTCTTTCTTTCATAGTTATCTAAATGTCCTCTGTCAGAGAGAAAAGTCTGGGATATTGTTCTGCGTGTTTTAATAGCTGTGTTATTAGTACATAGATACTATCTGATTCTCGGTAGTTTGCAATGAGGGTGATTACTGGTGTCCATCAATTACCATGGAGGAGGGTTATTCCAACTTTCCCTTCTGGAGATTACGGTATTTCTCTTTATTAGGTTAAAAGAACATTACTCTTGCCTTTGCTGTAGGTTTTGTTACAGGATTCTGCCATTGATTGACAAAGAATACCATATATGTCCTTCTCTCTCTTATATTTAGGATTCCTCTTGGGTGGGGTTAATCTTAGCTTAATGCCTTCATATCTATTGTTCAGAGGCACCAGAGACAAGCATAATATTAGGTTCACCTTAAGAATTATAATACAACTACTTGGGGAATTATTTTAGACCATTATCTTAAATAGATAAATATTACCATTTTTTTCTAATTGTCGTCATCATCTATCCGCCTTTTGATTTCTAAATTGCAATTTTAATACTATTTTTAATCCTATATTTAATACAAGGATTTATTCTTTCTCTAACATCTCCCTGGGAACATCTGTTCTTACTGCTGATCTATGTATATAGTCCAAGAAAGGTTTCAAAGGTACCCAAGGAATATTGCAAAAAGAGGTGATACCTTGTATTAGTTTTCTGGACTGTCATAGCAAAATACCACAGTCTGGATAACTTGAACCATAGAAATTTATTTTCTCATAGTTCTGGAGGCTGGAAGTCAGGATTAAAGTGCTAACAGGCTTGTTTTTTCCAGAGGCCTCTCTTGGCTCACAGACGGCCACCTTTTGGCTGTCTCACATGGCCCTTTTCTTTGTGCACACACATCCCTGATGTCTCTTTTTCTTTCAAGGACACTGGTCATACTGGATTAGGGACCCACCCTTATGACCTCACTTAATAAATACCTACAGAAGCCTCATCTCTACTCCAAATATAGTCACCTTGTGGGTCAAGGCTTCAACATATAATTTTGGAGAAATGCAATTCAGTTCATTGTATACTCTTGAGAGTTTTCCTGATTTATAAATGTTTATATAAAATAAGCCATGTAAATTATATGGATCCTATATTTTGAGAATGGATTCCAAAGTCTGAATAATGTATATTTATTAGCAGACGTGGATCACAGCCTGTCTAATAGTTTGCACCTGAATCTTATTTCCATGTAATCATAGTTTACTGGGGAAATAATTCAGGTGTTCATTCTGGGGTATGTGTGTATGTGTATTTTCATTCATTTAGTTATTTCTGATTCTGTTGATTCAATAAAGAATCCTCTCTATGCTGTCACTCTCATCCCCTCCCAATAATTGAGCACAATATTTATTTGGATCTGCCTTTAAGTCTGAAAATCTACTCTTATTTTTTTAGATTAATGTTATTAAAATAACACAACTCTGAAGAATAGCGTTTTTTGAGCCACTTTATATAAAGCTTACATATTTTTTTTTAGTTCATGTATGATGAGTTAGAAAAAGTGATTAGAAATTCTAGAAATTCCTTGAGATTCAATAAATGGTGAGGCTCAAATATAAGCAAAAAATTAAATGGTAATAACAGAAATAAAATAGGACAGTGACTTGTATGTAAAAATCTGAATGGAAGTGAGTTGATTGAATTTTACCACAATTATGTTCATTCTATGTAGAAGTAATGTTCTTAATTGAAATAGTGAGCTAGAAGACTTTGAAAATAATAGTTTAGGGGAATTTTTTTTATGTTATAATGCAGGCTATGCATAGCATACTTTTTTATTATTACTTATGTAAAAATTACTATGCTGTTTAGGTTCAAAGCTATTTTTTTTAAGTTTATTCTTCCAAAATACTCTTGCTAAAGAAAGCTCACATTCATAAATTCTGGTGATTTAAGTTAACAACTTGGGACAAACTAATTCTAAATTGTCTCTTGTCTAGTATAGGTTAAGACAATTAGCAACAATTTAGAGTAATGAAATTAGACACAATTCAGGATAAATGAATGCCTTTGGTTTGCATGATAAACTGTAACTCTTTGATGAGTGTGAAAGTTTATGTGCCTAACAGAGGGAATTGTCACCTTGATTTTTTTTTTGAAGTCTGTCCCAGACCAGTTCAACTGTTAAATTTCAATTAAACTAAATTTGGTCAGAAAAACAACAAAAAAATCAGGTTGGAAATGTAAGTTTATTTCTTTTATCTAGCCTGAACTGTTGGAAAAGCAAACTGGCTTTTCATACTTGGCATTTATTAATAATATTTTGAATACCATTGCGCTTTTTAAGCTGAGTGTGGCGGAATTCTCTGGTGGGATTATTAAATGAGTCGATTTGCATTCTAATGAGAACAAATGTTTGGGATTGCATTGTTAAAATGCTAAAACGATGTGTGTATAATTATTTTGCAGCTTAGATTCGCAGAACTCATTTCCCCAAACTCCTTTTTTTAAATAACTAAAGAGTTGGAGCCCACTGACGGCTGGAGGGGAGGTGATTAGGGTAATTTAAACTGTTCACAAATGACTTTGCCACGGAATGAAAGCTTTTCTTTGGCTTTGCCCGGCTCCTTTTATTATCTTTAAGCGGTCGCAGTGTTGAGTCCCATAAGAAGTCTCACCAAGCTCTCTTTCCTCCTACAGTTTCTCATTTGTATTGATTAATCATTTTGTAATTCCATTCTAGGTTGGCTTGCTCATCTTTAAGGCATTTACTGCTTTTTCTTTGCTTGTCTCTCCTGTAACAGCTATGTTGTCTGTCTAATACCTTCGCTTTATCACTGCAAGTCAAGCTTTAAAACATTAATCCCTTCATGCTTTAATTTCATATTCTATTACCAGAATGAATGCAAATACTGTTTCCTTTTTCTCCTTTTTAATCATCTTTACTATGGCTTTTGCATATGGGCTGATAGTAAAGTAAGCTTTTATTATTTAGAGTATAAGTTTTTTTGTTAGTTCTTAAGGTTTTTGTTTTTGTTTTTAAGTCCCTTTTGTTAGTTTTAAATTCTACTGACAACATACAAATGTTTAAGGAAAATATCTGTAGTTTCAAAACTTAATTTGTTGTTACCATTATTCTATAAAATATACAATTGTAAGTTAATAGTCTTAAAGGTACATATAGTAAGAGTAGAAATGTTTTGTTATTACATTTTCAAATATTTTGATTATTAGCCTTGATCCAAGAAGTTTATTGACAAAGTTTTGGAAAAATTATGATTTTAAATTTCTTACATCAAACAGCTTAAATTTGGAAGAGATACTAGAGAGAATATAGTTCACACTATATTTTTTCTGGATGATTGTGAATCCCCCCAAAAATAATTTTCCTACAGATAACAATAATTTTTATGAATGTTTGTTTCCAAAAAAATGAATAAAGCAGAGTCCTGCTTATAAGTTTTTATTGTGGTGACCAATGCTTTATTAAGCAAAATGATACTTTATGTCTATTGCATAAAGTACACATTTATATATAGAGAGATATGCATACATAATACAAATATATTTGTGTTGAAAATATTGATAAGGACATTACTGAAAATGCAAAGGTATGAAAATTATTGACTGAAACATTACTTTATGACAGTTACTAATTAATACATTGGCAGTAGATGGCTTCAGTTAAAATGAATGTTAACATTGATAATATTCCCATATAAAGAAAATGCCAGTTAACTAATAGGCTTATGATTATTTCTTGCTTGAGACATTAATTAAAAAGGTTGTGATAATTGATACCAAAACATTTTGTAATCTAAACATTGATACATTTTTTAAATCAATCTTTGATGATTCTAAGGACTTAAAATTTTTCAGAATATGGGATGTTTTAAAAGAGTACAGTTACAAAAGTGAGGATGTTATTTTTTTCCATAACCCTAATTTAACTATTGTTGGAAGTTTAAGTATTGAGATATAACTTAAAAATTATTTGTCTGCAACAGGTAACCAGACACATCATATAGACCAATATAAATAGAGCAATGACTTTTAGTTTTTGTTGCAAGTAGATAAAAATACCAAAAGTAGGACTGACTTCAGCTTTGCATATTTATTTAATCTATGTTAGTGACCTCATCGCAAGACAACTTTCTTAGACTGCATGATTTTCTAAAGACAATCAGTAGAAACTGGGAAGGGTAGAGAATGAATGCTAGCAAAGAAGCCCCCAAATATTCACAATATGGAATTATTAGCAAAAGTTTCTAGATTTTAATATACTCCCCAAATTATCATATCCCCCAAGTTTCCCGCCAGCCCTCTTTCTCTCCCTCTCTCTCTTTCTCTCTCCCTCTCCTGCTCTTTCTCTCTCTCTCTCTCCCTTCATCTCTCCCTCTCCCTCTGTCTCTCTCTCTCTCTCTTTCCCCATGTGTTTTCATCTTGTGACTCATAGGATGTGCAAAGAAAAGGAAGCCTGATGAATGCAGTTATTCCAACTTTGTTTCATTTTATTTTCAGACTTCAGACACACATCAGATATAAGCATCACAAACAGTACCTTCTCTTACATACAGAACATTACAAACTTTGTTCCCTACAACTTTGAATCCTTTAATCTTCCTGCAGATGAATAGCTCCCTACCCCGCTACCCCCAAAGCCTTCGTCTGTCATGACCTTTCATACCTGTTTTGTCTTTAGAAACAGCTTTGTAAATGTCACAAGCTTAGGATTCTTTTCAGAGGCTTTGGTTTTCAGCTCTATAACTACTGAGTAATCAAATTCAAGTTGATTGTGGTTCATGATATTTATTGACTGCTCGTTTGGCTTTAGAACCCTAATGCCATAGGTTGAAGTGCCATATTGTCCTACTATCAAAGAAAAGTCAAAGGCTGTGTGGGTGTAGCTAGTTTCTTTTTTTTTTTCTTTTTTTTAACATCCTTAATTACCTCCAACCTTAATAATTTTGACTTGATGATTTTTCTTCTGTTGACATGTAGGAAAATTAAAAGATACACAGCCTTTGACCAATTTGCACTAGGATAGTATCCAAAAATTGAACTAAGGAATGATAGCCAAACCTAGGTCTTCAAATGAAATTGGCAGGAGGGAAAAAAGACAAGGCATTTAGGCAGGCATACAAAAAGCTTTTAACTTAGAGTATGAGCATGAGCAAAGACAAAACTGAAAATAGAAACACTATTGATTTGCAAAAAATGCAGTATTATAGATGGTTCTGATATTTCAAAATGGCTTAGAAAAATTATTCTCAAGAGCATTGACCTAATTTTAAAGTATAATGAATTAAGATAAAATATTTAATAGTACCGATAATCTAGGAAATTACATACATTGTACAAAAAAAAAGGCCTCATGATAAGACATTTTACTCAAGAGCCAGAGTCTGTTCATATCTGTCAAAAATCACAGTTAAACTAGAGCAAATGTTAAGTAGTTGATTAAGCACTTCGCCCACAGTGAAATGTGTTGCCCCTGTTTTTGTTTTGGTGTGCACTTTGGAGGGTGTCTGTCAGATGGATTGCAGTGTGTGTGTGTGTGTGTATCCATAGTTCAGGCTTACCAAATGGCTCTCAATATTTTTGTGTTTAAAAATAAGTATAAATTCCTGGAAAATGTGAAATCCTGTAGTGTTTAGATGAAAATATATGGTCTTGTTTCTTTTACACCTAAAAATAGAGGGGCTTCTTTTTCTTAAAAAAAAAAATGCATACCTTTATTTTCCCATGGTTTTTGGGACTTTAAAAAGTCATAATTTTGTCAGAGCAGTGCTAATTAATTTACGGAAATATTAAAGTGAATTCAGAACTCTGACAATATTGATTTGCAATGGGTATTAATCTTGACAAAGCTTATTCCTCTCATTGTTTTAAATCCAATTACTCCAAAGTACATTTATTATACATTTTTCTTTTTAAAAATATCTCTTTGCTTTTTTCTGTCCAGGATTAAAATGTTTAGTAACACTATAAAGGTGCTTAGCTAGCTTCAGGAATCTCCTACTAGTCTGTAAGACATGGAAAAATAAAGCTATGGTGTAGACAAGTAAATTAATATACTTTAATATACTTAGGAAAAATTAATCCCAGTGGTTTTATAAGTTATTAGACTCAAAAATATAAATTATGAGCTTGAGGAGATTTTACAAGCTATGTGAGCCACTGGTACTATGTTCTACTTCAGTCAAAGGCCAGAAAAATTAGACAACTTATTGAAAGCAAAACAGAAATTTTATATCCATATATACCTTTCATTTTTTTTTTTTTGCTTCATAAATTAGAACATACTTTTGCGTACATTTTCATAATGTGCTCATAAATTCTTCTGTGGCAGGAAATTTATAAATACTTATCTTTGTTTTATAGATTTAAAAAATGCATGTATAATATGCTTAAGTTACTACCTGAAACCACATAGATTGTCACATGTGAATCCAAGACTTGAACACTTGTATGTCTATGTAATTTTTTATTATATTGAACTGTTTTCCAGATTATTACAATCATGGCATATCAGATAAAAGTTACAGCAGATCTAAAGAAAATTGAGAGAATGCATGGAGACATCTGGAAGTTAACAAATGGTATAGTAAAAGCCTAGAATTATGTATTAATCAAGTTATAAATGTACATTGAACAGTGAATTAGGAGCATGTTGTGGAGAGAGAGAAAGAGAGAGAGGGAGAATGAGAGAGAATAGAGAGTGAGAAAGAGAGAAAGAGAGAGGAATAAAATAAAGAATGAAAGAAAGAAGTAGGGGTAAGAAGGGAGGGAGAAAGAAAGAAAGGAAAGAAAGACACAGATTTGCCTTTAGATAACTTATTTAGAATTTAGAAGAAAGTGCAAGAGAAAAACCACTTAAGGATTTTGGGTATAAAATTTAGGAGGTAGGGCGTTGGGGAAGATATATTGATTTGCATATCAAGCTGCTTAATGCAGTAGTCACTAGTCATATGTGTAGGTATTAAACACCTTAAATGTAGCTAATACAAATTGAGATGTACTATAAGTGTTAAATATATAGAAGATTTTGAAGAATTAGTGTGAAAAAACAAAATGTTTTATAATAATTTTATATTGATAATGTTTAAATACTTTTGGATATATGGAGTTAAATAAAATATTTGTTAAAATTGTTTTCATCTCCTTTTAAAACATTTTTGAATATGGCTACAAGAAAATTTAAACTTGAATGTATGGCTCACATTATAAACTTATTAAACAGGGGCTGATATAGAGATAATACGGAGTCCCTACTAGAGTTGCTTGGAAGGAAATGATGAGGGGCAGATATGGAAAGAGGAAAAGAATTAATGGAAAAGTACAAGATGCTGAGTATACCTTCTGTAGCTCTAAATCTTTTATCCAGACTACTTACCACAGAATCTTTTCTGTGAACATTTCTTGGTAAAAGGCCTGTTTTGCATTCAAGAAGCAAAAGGGGATAACTATTAAGTATCACATAAAAACATAGAGACTTATGGTTGAGGGGGCCAACAGAGTGTAACTTCATCCTTAGTCACATCTGGAATCAGTTGAACTCGTGGGAAATAATAGGACTTTATCACACTGTAAAATCAAAGTTCAGTTAGCTTTCACAAAGGTGAGGGACACACTCACTGTCCTCTAGGTTAAAAACACATTCTGAAAGAATATAAATAGCATTCTAAATACCAGGTTAATCAATCCATTCAGTAATATGTACTGTATCCTAACCACTTGTTTTGTGCAAATGTGCAGTATGCACAGAAATGAACTCTACCACAATTATATTGTGGCAGCTAACTTAGTATCTATACAAAATAAAGAAACACTGAATGCAGCTTGATCTCAAGAAGTTGATAGTGAAACAGAGGAAATCAGACTCATAATTCTATTACTGTAACATTAGGAAAAAGTGGTCAGAATCATGAGGGCTTAATGGAGAAAGAATTTCCAGGTGGGGATATGATACAACTTCATACAGAAGATGACATTAGAACCAGTTCTTAAGGAAGGGTTTGGGTATAGGTGTGTGTAAATTTTTGAAGAATGTATTTCATGTATAATTAGGAAATTTATCATAGAAGAGAAAGCTTAATAGGAATGGATAGTTCAAGTCGATTAGAATAAAGAGAATTTTAAAAACAGTATTCAATATGGAAAAATTAATTTGGGACCTACCTTGGAAGACCTACAGTAGTAAGGCAATGAGTTTCAGTGAGGGACAGAGGATCTTCTAGCAGCAATTAGAAAATAGTAGCAATAATAATGAATTGTTTACATGTATGTAAATTAGTCAACAGTGTGAACCTATTCTGTAATTGCTAGACTAATAGATGTTGCAATAACAAAATAACAATGACAAAGACAATTTAATCTGCTAATGCTTCACCTATTTTTAAGTAAGTCCAAAGAGTACATTTAGAATGTAGCATTCACTAGTAGTTTTTTAGATTCCCTATCCGTCTTAATCGGTCTAAACCATGCAGAATCATTTCTTTGCTCCTGAGCTCATTGAAATATTGTACCACAAAGCCTATGATATGGCTTCTTATGCCCCCACTGAGGATCCAGACAAAACAACCTGGAACTGGAAAGTTCAGTGAGAAACAGGTGACTGGAAGTGTCTAGGCCTACATATTTTTCTTCCTTTCTTCCCGCTAAATACAGTTTCCAGATATGGTCTTCCTTGTAGTGAACCTCCCATTGAATTCCCACATGACTAAAACAAAAACATTTGCTGTGTGACCTTTTGTATATCTTTACAGCTCACTGGGAAGCAGCAGGCATCACAGTGATACAATTCATGCTTTATCTTGTCTCACCCTCCCCACTCAGGGCTTACATCCTTCAATTTTAATATATGTGCTGTCGAAGTGAGCATGCATCTTTCAAATAAATTATCAGCACTTTAACTATTGCCCGAACATGTTAATTTTGAGTGTTTGTTTGTTTGTTAGAAGACTCATCCTAAGAAGAGACAATGACAAATATGATGAAATTAAAAGGAGGACAGAAATACTCACTAACATTTTTTAAGTGCTTTCTATGTCCCAGACATTCTTTTTTTATACTTTTCCCAAATTGTCTTTGGTAATCTTTTACAGAAACTTTATTATTTCCATATACAGATGAAGAAATAGGAGTTCAGATATGGTAAATATATCATTCAAAGTTAAACAGATTGTAGGAGAAAGAACAAAAGCTCAGAAAGTTTGGGTAAGTAACTTAAGGTCATAGAAGTAGAAGAAATAAAGACTCAGAGAGATGAAACCAGTTTGATCCAAACACGTTAATGGGGGTGGAAACGAATTTCCCAGTCTGACAGACCTAACTGCTGTAGATTGATATCCCAACTGCTTTGTTTCATTCCTCTTCCCAGAGCAAAGAAGAAAGATAAGGGGATCTTAAAAAAATTAAAATGATTAAGACACCTACAAAGAAGGAAATATCAAGAGATAAAGGAGTCCAAAAATACATGAAGTATCTTCTAATAAAAAAAAAAAATAGAATTTGTCTATATAATTCTAATAGTAAAAGCATCCATATCGGTTCATTTAGGGGGAACAAAAATATTTCTGAAAATTGGAACTACTTAAACATGCCAGAACTATAATTTTTCCCATCATCAATAGGGAGTGGGAGGGATAAAATTGAGTCTGAAAATTTTAGAAAGACCCTGATATATGGAGCAAGTGTCAAACCAAATTATCTTATAATAATTCTTCCTAATGCAGAGATTATATGATTTTGCATTTTTTTAAACTAATGTTTGAATGCAGTGAAATTTTAAAAGCAAGGCATTATAAATAGTTACTATGAATAGATACTATGACCGTTTGCCCCAAATCTAGGCCCGGCAAAGCTTTCTTTTTAATCATGCAAATGAATACTGGAAAATAGGCATCTCATTCACAGTGTCATGAGTTTTTAACCTTAAACTAACACAGTGCCCACATCACTGTATGACTGTACAATTATTGCAGAGAGTATTAATTCTTCATTTTATAAGTATAATTGTGTAAAGGTCAAGGCAAGAATTTCATGCCTGAAAAAATGTATTGGCATCAACTTTAACCCAATAATTGCTTTCTGTTACCAAGAGTATTATACATAAAACTTTAGGGAAAAATGGAGCATATATCAGCTTTGAGTAGGTGGTAAAAATAGCTATTGAGCAAATGTAGCCTTTGAGATCTAGGTTATTTTTAAATGTCTCATTTTTTCAAATGTGATTTGAAAAGCTAGATTGTTGACTTATTTTTATTATGAAACTCATATCATAACTTTAAAAAATTATAATTATCATTAATATAAAAAATATTTTGTATATCTCTTCCAACCCTGGATAAATTAAGGTCTGTTTAGTGATAATTTTTTTACATATCATGTAAAAACTTGAATTTTGCAAAGTTGGCTATTATTAGAGAAACATAATTCTTGCAAAAAGACTTCTCAAGAAGTCTACCCAGTAGGAGAAAAAGGTCTGAATTGGAAATAGCCTCTCACTATAAAAAGGAAATTGATTTTATTGAACATTTTTCTTAACCTTTTATGTAAGTTGGGGATTATTCTGGGCATGTTAGGATATCTTAGGAAACATGGCCTTCCAAACTCACAAAGAAGAATGTCGTACAGACTGCCTACCACATATATTATAAACTTTTCATTTAATCATCTTCCTTTAATATCTCTGGAGGAGCAAAAAAAAGAAAAACAAAACAAAAAGAAAAGAAAAACAAAAAAAAAAAAACAGAGGACAACCATTGTCTCATCTAAAAGTAACAGACATTTCTTATACTTTTTAATTCATATGTTTCAAGTATTTAATAAAAGAGTCATAATTTCACCCCCCAAAATACATTCCCTGTATTGAGTAAATTAATTTTTTAATTGTCCTGTGCAGTCTCTCCTCTCTAAACATTTATTGCCATTACTTGCTTGAACTGGGATCCTTTTACTCTAATCTCCGCGTTCAGTTGGTAGCGCATCCTAGTCTACCGCCTTCACATTCTTTCCCATGGATGTGATAACCAGAATAAAATGAATAGGAAATCCTATCTCAGTGCTTTCCTATTGAGTTTCTCAAAGTATACTGTTGCAGTGGCTGTTTTTCTTTAACCTGTCATATCAACATAGTTCTGGTTGGTGGACCTTGTTTTGGAATGTGGCAGACTTGCTGCTGTGCAGGCCAGGTCGCTGTCATGAGTTAACTGCAGGAAGTTTCTGAGTAGTTTCTACACCCTCTTGGAGAGCTCTCTATTCAGAGATAATATCCCCATGAAATATAATAGAGACAGCCATAGGCTGATGAAATAGATCCCCACATTGAGTTATCTTGTTTTACAGTCAAATTTTATAAAACATATAGGCCTTCAAGTAACACATGTTTCCATAGTAGGAGGCTCGATATTCAGCAGGATACAGATCATAGAGAAATTCTTTCATCCTAATTTTGTCTCTAGAAATTAATAAGTGAGATGTGACCCTTATCACAATAGTCTATTTGAAATAGATTTAGATGGTATTATTTTAAGACTGTGAGAATGAATATTCCTATTTGGTTCCACAGTTCATGTTTAATATTATAGGAGAGAATAGAAAAGTTGAACAAAAATGGGTTTGCTGGACTAGGTGACCTGAAGGTAATATAATCTTGATCAAACTACAATTTTAGAAATTTATTTGGAAAATAAAATTTAATTTTCTCAGCTTATGAAATTTAAAGCTTTTTCTTTTGTGTGATTGACAATATTACAAAAAAAATATAATTTAAGGATAAGTCTAGAATACTCCTTATGGTAGATAGGATTTTGATTTCTGTGATCTCCCCCTTGCTCCCCACCCCAACTCTTTATTTTACTCCTGTATATATGACCCTCTGCAGCAAAAGGGACTTTGCAGATGAAATAGATGATATGCATTTTCACATAGAAAGAATGTTCTGGATTATCCAGGCTGGCTAATCACATGAGCATTGAGGGAAGCAGAAGCATCAGAAAGAGAAATGAGTGTGTTAGAGAAATGTGGCCTGAGTAATACTCATGCTACTGTCGTTGGCTTTGGAGATGAACAAAAGAAGCCATGAGCCAAGGAATGTAGGAGACCACTGAAGCTGGGCAAGGCCCTCGGCTGACAGCCAGCAAGGAACCAGGACCTCAACACTACAGTTGTGTGTAAATGAATCCTTCCAACGACCCAGGTGAACAAGGAAATGGATTCTTTCCTAGAGCCTCCAGAAAGCGTCACAGCTCACAGACAGCTTTATTTCTGCTTGTGAGATTCTAAATAGAGACACTGTTGGGACTTCTGGACTTAACAGCCTACAGCCATTAAGACATGAGATAATGAATGGGTATTATTTTAAGAAGCTAAATTTATGGTAATTTGTAAGACAACAGTAAAAAAAATAAATAAATGTACTCCCCTACAGTTTTAGGCAGTTATAGCACTCACTCCTATACTGCATGTGTGGTGTGTGTGTGTGTGTGTGTGTCTCTTGAAATTTTAATTCACTCAGACATTGTAGTCCCACTTCTTGAGTGTGCACCTGGGACTGGAAAAATAATTTATCTGACTTTTTATACAGTTTGAATTGCAACTGCCAACTTATTCTACTTAAAAATTTGTTAGACTATTTTATAGCTGGAGAAGAACAATAATATTACCTACTTCATTTTGGCCTGATCTCACAGTTCATGATCCTTCAAAAATTAAGCTGATGCACCTAGATTGCCAACATTCTATTTCATTAGCAGGATAATATAGCAAGGCAAATTCACCAAAATAATGACCTATTTTATTTATTCAGACATATTGCTCACATATTTACTCTGACATTATTTTAGAGAGTTAAATTATTGTCATAAACTTATTAGTCACACATAAAAACTTTAGATCTTATCAGAATTCACTAATATTCTCAGTATTAGTAAAATACTCCAAAAGAAAATTACCATGAAATATTAGTATTATTAATGCAAAGTGCTATGTCTGTCTTTGACAAAATATATATGTCTTTGACAAAAAATTATGTTTTTTACATGAATTTCCCTCCAGTAGTCTGTAGATTTAAAAAGAAATAAGGAAAACCATGTATTAAGTGGAATTTGTCTTTGTTTAGCTCCAGTGCTATGAGTGACAAATTTTGTGGTATCCTTTTCTACATATCCTCACCAGTAGTTTTTCATGCCTTCATCTATTGGGTGATTTGGGGAATCAGTCTTAAGAGGGTATCATTTGGAATGTGTTGTTACCCCTGCCCACACTGATAACTGACTGAGGTCTTGAGATTTTACAGTTCAGTCTGATCAGGTTTAATCTACCACACTGTTAATAAAACAGTGTCATGATGGTACACATTCAAGTAAAGTGCTAATGTAATAAGATTAAAGAACAGGTTTAGTAAAAAATTGTGGGAAAAAAACACATTATTTTTCTCTGCTCTGTAAATAGCAGGTAGACTCAGATGTCTTTCTCATTAGTAAACTACCTAAAAACAATAGGCTATAATGAGGTCAGTTGGCAGCTTCACATTACAACATAGCTTGGGGGTGCAGGCTCTTTTGGTAAAGGAGTATATTGTTATAGAAAAAAATAAGTGTATCAAGTTAAAATCTCTGTGACAAACCAGTGCTAACAAGCCCATGTCTGCATGTCACCAGAGGTGGCTGTGCCTGACATTTTCTGGAGGACAGCCTATAGTTAAGTCGTATTGAAAGGCACCACAGGCATTATAGCAAATGTATAGGGGACAATGAACAACAATGGGGCAAAATCAAGCTATTTGAGCTAATGGCTGATGCTGTGTTCAGTGTATTATACTTGTGCCATTCACATCACTATGGCTAAGGTTGTATCAGTGTTTTCATAATAGAGCTACTATTTTAGAGGTTTATAACCTGGCAATAAAAATTGGCTTCCGGCAAACACTTGACATGCTAGACAAGACTTCAGCAAGAAAGAGATTTTTGAGAAATCATATTTTTTGAGGGGAGAAAGGATTTGGAATATGATTTGTTGTTTCATATGTCCATTTGAGTTTCTGAAATTCAAAATACAGTTCAGATTTGGAAAATGACATTTTGTAAGTTATTAGACTACAAGGAAGAATCAAAGTTTGTGAAAGGTTGGTCAAACAATACTTATTGTTACATGCTCAGCTCAGAACATTTTTATCCTTCAAAATGTTCTTTCTATTCTTTTTTTAAGTGGAGTGTGTGCAGTGACTCACAGTCTTTTATTTTGATATATAGACAGGCATGGTTGCATGAAGATCAAGGAGTTTGATTTTCAGAAGAATATCTATTATAATATGTGACTTTTTAAAATTTAAATTTCTTAATAACACCTAATTTATTAATCCTGTTATTAAATGTCATAGATTCATTGCATGCAAACATTGGAAAGAATCCAACTTCCATAGAGAGCTGAAAGATATATCACTGTCACCATCACCATCATCATCAGCTGTGCATTGATTGCATTTTCTGACTACAGAAAATGATTTTGATATTGGGGTATTAATAACTATTATTAATATATTATTAACACATAATATTATTGTTATTATTAGAAAATATTTTTACTGATGACTAATATGTGTTAGGCATTGAACTGATTCATAAGTGTGATAGGATAGCTATTAACAAACAATTATAGTTTTCATGCAAACAGTATTATTTCATATGTCTCTTTAGAAAATGTCTTTCAAGCATCAGAGTTTCGAATAGCAACAGATATATCAAATAAAAGCTGGGTACCCGAGCTATTAAAATTTTCTGTTCATTTTCCAAAAGGAATGAAAGCACTGGAGTGGCCTTCAGAAAGCTAGACGTCCTTACTTTTCAGTCAGACAAAAGGAAGTGGCCTTCTATGCTTCATAAATCATATGTTCTTCATTGTGTGTGATATGGTGTCATTATCAACAGTTTGGCTCAATTGGTTTAAGTAATAGACATTTATTGTTCCAGCTTTTGTCAATATAAAAAGGAGAAAATATTAAAATGTTTCAAAAACAGGATTGAAAAATTGAGATAGAACTGTAAAAACAATTTAATTTGACCCCCTATCATATTTACCCAGAGCTGTAACAAAGACTTGAACTAAATTAGAGAAAGCCCATTTGTAAATTATTTTCATGAAAGAGATAGAATTATCTCTGAGGTTATCGAATTTTTTCTCTTCATTAATGAGAACTATATCTTACCTTACTTTAAACTTTCCACTTGTATAAGTCTTTCAGTGTGACTCTTTGTTTAACACTGAATCTCACATCAGACACTTGACAAGTTGAGAGGTGAGTTATCTGGAGCAAAAAAATTAAGCTTGTCAGAGGCAGTCCTCCCACACAGAATTAACATAAGATCTCAAAAATCTTAAGTTCGCAAGATAATTGTCCTAAGAAGATATTTTTATCCATACCATCAATACAATAGATTGTGGGAAAAAAAATTGTTCTCTCTCATATTTGAGAGTCACTGTTTTATAGAGATTCTGAAGTGTTTTTGTTGACTTTATCCTAAAGAGAAATATATACTGCAGGGATTCACAGTTATTGGAAAGTAATAGGCTCTGGGGAATATATATATACATTTTTTTTCTAACCATATTTTAGTAGTGTCAAGGAAGTGGATGTTTATATTATAGCAGGAATTATGAGAAAAATGAGAGATTTATATAAATATTGAGTTGCATGTAGACATGTATAGTTCAAAAGGTTAAAAAGCAATAAAAGGTAATCTCCAGGTTCTAGAAATGAGAATGAAACTCAAACCCACACTAATAAACTAGACTTGAAACAGATCTAGAATCAGTCTTTGACTTAAAAGCTGAGTTCTCAAAGCCCACACAGAAAACTCAACAGAGAGAATGGGTAGTGTGCATAACAGAAAAAAGGACTAGGTTCCCTGCATAAAGGCTGTCATCACATAAGAGTTTTCATTTCTGTGAAATGAGAACTAAAAATATTCAATTACTAACTGTGGGACTGGGCACAAAAGCATGTCACCCATCCCAGGTCTTGAGTAATGCTAAGGTCCTGTGTGACTCAAATCTTAAGCCTGCCAGTATGAATATTGCAAATAAAAACTGGCAGTTTACTAGTTAAAACCCTTTGTTGGCCTAACAATGGGAAATATGTAACCATGCCAATAAAGAACTACAGTCCACGGACAAAAAGGAAACATGGCAGACAGGGCACACAGAAATGCAGTAACTGTTGAATAGATTAAGAAATTATTGGAAAACTCTCAGGTGAACAATTAATCTATATCACATGTGTTTATTTTTTTAGTTTATGATCCAATTGCAAAGACTAAAAATATAAATAAGAAAATGACCAGCATCAATTTTAGAAATGAGGAAAAGATACCTTATATGTACTAGAGATGTTGATGAATACTGATATATCTAGTAAAGGCAATATAATATTCAATAAATACTAATTTCTTTGAAAGTCACAAAATACCAAATCTCATTCAAGAAGAGGTAAATAACCTGAGTAGTTCTATAACCATAGATATGTTGTATTTTTAGTTAAAAACTTTAAGGCTGTATAGACACAAATACATTTTAAAAAATGAGATTTACAGGCTCGATGGATTCACTGATGAATTCTTTCAAATATTTAAAGAAGCAATAACTGCACTTTATTCATACTCTTCCAAAAGTAAATAAATAAAGGAAGAAATAATAGGTTATGTTCCCCAAATCACTCTGTAAGACCTTAATTACCCTAACCCCCAAATCAAATAAGAATATTACAGAAAAACTATAGAGAATTATTGCTATAAGCATAGAAGTAAAAATCTAAACACACTTATACAAAATAAATTCTAACAAAAAACACAAAAAGTAATACATTATGACCAACTTAAATATAACAAAGAAATGTGAGGTTGGTTTAACATTGTAAAATCAGTGTAGTTCTGACTAAAAATGAAAAAAAAAAAGCCTTATATCATCTGAATATTGAAGAAAATAAGTTTTTAAAAATTCAACATTTATTTTTGATTTAAAAAAATGATAAAAATTTCAAGCAAATTGTTAAACCTATAAAAAGGGTAGCTTTGAAAAAAATCTTACAGTTAAAAATTATAATAGTGGAAAACTAAATGTTTTTTTTTTCTCTAGAATCAGTAGCAAGGCAAAAATGTCAACTTTAAGCATTTTATCCAATAAAATATGAAAATAAATATCTATAAAAAATACACTGACTAGAAAAGGATAAATTTTTATTGAAGATGACTCGATCATCTATGCAGGTAAATTCAACAGAATCTTACCAAAACAACTACTATCACTATTAAGTGATTACAGTAAAGTTGTAGAATACAAGATCAATATGAAAAAAATCAGTTGAATTTAAATACACTAGATACAAATAAGCAGAAATTAAAATTCAAAATATTAAAAATAGAATTAAATATGTGAAATACAAATAATTTTTAAAATGTGAAAACAGTGCTTTGAAAAATACAAAACCAATGAAAAAATTAAGGAAAAACTAAATAAAAAGAAATGCATCATAATTATGAATTGGACAATTTGATATTAAGATGTCATATCTCTTTAAATTCATCTGTAGATTTATTCCCAATAAAAAATACGAAAATGTTTTTCTTTTTTTTTTTTTTGACAAAATTGACAATCAGATTCTGAAATTTTTATGGAAACCTAAAGGATGCTTAAAAGAACTTTAAAAAAGAACAGTAGTAGAGGACTTAACCTCATTTTAAGACTCATTATAGGCCTATAGTAATCAAAATAATAGTCCGTAACATAAAACTTAATAAAATATATCCACACAAATATGGTCAATAAAATGCCAACAGGAATGTTAAGGTAATTGAAGGGAAAGAATATTTTTTTAACAAATGATGTTGAAATTATTTAATATCTGTATGCAAAACAAAAAAGAACAAAAAGACACATATAACCTCAACCCTTATCTCACCTATATATAAGTTTAACTCTCAATGGATCATAGACCTAAGTCTAAAACCCAAAATAAAATAGACCTAAATGTAGCACACACACAAATATATATATATGTATATGTATATATGAACTCCTATATAACAACAAATAATTGTAATAATCAAAAAAATTGAGATATGAATTTTACATGTATTACAAACAAATATATAATAACAAAGAGTGTTTATTTTTAAGATAAAATACAATGCTACTAACAGACAAATGGACAAAATAAATTGAAAATGGCTAAAAGGCTAATGAAAACAAGTTCAATCTCTTTTGCCAATTGTTCACCTCTGTTTATTCTTTAAGAATAGTCAGATGTGCACATAAAGATTCATATGAATGGAGATTATCAGACCAGTATAACAAAAAAGTTAGATATACATTAAATGTCTAATCTTATGAGATTGGTAAAATGAATTGTGGAGCATCCATACAATGGAATGGCATAAAACATTGGCAAAAACATCTGTAAAGAGACAGGGAAGTGAGGGTAAGTAACATTCATTTTGGTATTGTTATCAAATATAACTTTGAGTATACATATAAACAGGCAAGATGCTTATAAAACAAAATGTTAATTCTAGGTGTTTTTTTGTTTGTTTGTTTGTTTGTTTTTACTGTAATTAAGGAGAATTTTCTTTTATTTTCTGTATCTTCCACACTGTATCTTGCTACAGTGCTTTTGGATTACTGTTTTTTAGTAATAAATAAAAGAAAATATGAACAGAAGAACACAAGAAGGCTTTAGAGGTTAACAAGTGCCAGCTTATGGCATTTCTTTGATTATGTAAGCAGTAGGGAACAAAGAAAAGGACCAGAGGAAAGTTTTTCATAACTTATTATCTAATTCTGATAGTGACCTTGTGTACTGCATGTATGTGACTCTCTTCGGGATGACAGTGAGGTTTTTAAACACTGGAGATTCTCACACATCTTTCTACCCACAGAAACTTATGCATAGTCAATAGCCAATATGTACAGAAATTTTCATTTAAAAAATACAAAAACTGATGAAAATGACCAGATAGTTTAATTTTGCAAGTAATGCCTAGCCCAATACTTCTAATAATGTTGAAATAGATTAACCAGTACGGTAATCTTGAAATAATATTATGAAATTAATGAGGCTAATGATTTCCAGTTATATTGCATTGGAATGGTTATAATAAACTTTCTAATTAGTAAGGATTTTCTATTTATATTGGCAATTGAAAATGGATATGTGATCATAAAGCATGTAGCAAGAAACATATTACATGGGGTTAATAGGATGGAAAGTTCAATGACAAAACAAAATGAAATAAACCTGAAAGTGCATGAGTCCAAACTAAAAAAAGTATACTAGATGACACCCAAGAGAATTGTGAAATTTTTCATGAAAATGAGTGAAAAGCATTGGAGTGAATGGAAAGGACAGGATGGAAAGGACAGGGTTTACCCTTTCTGAATTGGATAGAGAATAGAATTTCCTAATTAGTATTTTTCCCAGGGAAGTAAAATGTAATTATGGGCTTTCAAATAAGCATAGAATATTCTAGTGCCTTATCTCACCCCATCATGTGCATTAGGTTTAAAATGCACTACCTTAGCAAATAATCAAATTTTTTCTCAACATTTCTGGGTAGTCAGGTGACTGAAATTAAATGTCATGGGAGATAGCAAATGATAAAGTTTAGCATATTCATTGATATCTACTAAGAGTCTTAAGAGGAGGTAAAAAGTACTCAAGTTAATTTGCAAAATTTCTTATTTGTTTTATAGATCAAGAAGTGACTAATATGTGTAGTTATCTTAAATATAGAAAGTGACTCATTATAAAATATGATTTACCCATAAAGTACAAATAAAATAATTACATATGCATATATAATCTTATTCTGTCAGTTTTACTCAAATTATTTAATTAGAAATAAGTACCCTGAAAGTGAAAATATCACATGGTATTTCTTGGTGTTAATAGAGAACATTCTCTGAGCATTTTAACAACTCTTATATGTTTTTAAATTTAGCATTTATTATGCACTAATGGCATACTCAGTTTTTTATTAGGTTCTGCAGAAAATGAAAATAACAGAAAATACAAGACTTCTTTTAAGCCAGGTTTCTGTGAAGCAAAGCCTGAAAGAGACTGACTGACGGAGGAGGTGTTCCTTAGGGAAATTCTCCAGAAGCAGTGTTGTGAAACCAGATGGGGTGGAAAAGTGGAACTGATCAAGGATGTGAAACTGGGTCAAGTGCAGCCTTGATCTAACCCAAGGATGAGAGCCTGAGAATATAAATTGCAATGCGGAGTTGTTCCCTCTCCGAGGCAAAAGGGCTGCCTCTTTATTTCCTATACCAGTCAATCGTTGGCCATAAAGAAGCTTTGGGAGGAGGGCTCAACGTCCTGGATGAGGAGATGCCATATAACTTAGAGATATTCTTAGGACAAGGAGGCAGCTAGCTGTGAGCCATAAGCAGCTGGATGAGAGTGCACAGCCTGCTGGAAAAAATAGGCATGGAAGTGTGTACTAGAAGGATTTTTAAAATTTTCTCTTCTTTACTCTCTTGGCTGTTTACTTCTTAGTCCCTTATTTCCTTAAAAATCCCAACACATACTTTTTAAAAAGCATATCATTATCTCCATTATCTCCACATTTTTTAAAATTTATTTTTATTTTTATTTATTATTTTATTATTTTTTAGGCAAGGCAACCCCTTGATTGACCTCACAGATTGCAAGGACCTTGTCAGTTTATAATCTCTTATTTTTTATATCTATAGCACCTGGTCTTCCTGGGTGGTCTCCCATCTAAGTACTAACCAGGCCCGACCCTGCTTAGCTTCTGAGATCAGACTAGATTGGGTTTGGTTTGTTCAGGGTGGCATGGCCATAGACCTCACCCACATTTTAACATTGTTTACTGAGAGCTACTGGTACCTCAGGCCTTCTTCACTTCCTTGCTGACACTCATGCTCATGAGATCGCGGTTTGGAGTCAGCACAGGGACTAGTTGCCTCCCCCAAGCAGAATCCTCCAGGGGTTTCCCAAACACTTGAGAATCGCCCATAAGACTCTAAAGATCTGGATCTCCAAAATTGTTCTCAGACTCTTTCCTGTCACTCACCACTACTCCAAACACTTCCATTCAACTCCAGTCACATTAGCCTCATTGCTGATTCTCAAACATGCTAAGCATGCTCCCGCTCAAGGTCATGGCAATTGCTGGTCACTCTGCCTAGAACATTCTCCTTGTCGATAAGCTTCCTCACTTACTTTCTTTAGATATCTGATCAAAAGTCATTTGTCAGTTGAGCTTTTCTGATTATAAAATCTAAAATAGCCTCCACTCAAATATATTCTTCACTACCTGAAATACATATTTTGGTTGATTGAACAGTTGATTGACTGATTTGCTATCTGACCAAACTAGTATGTAAGCATGCCATATAAGCAAAGGCACTGCTTGTTCTGTTTACCACTGGTTCCTTTACACCTAGAACACCATTAAGACAAAAGTAGAGACTCAATGATTACTTGATTAATGAATAAATAGGTGCTTAAGGAGCAAACAAGAGAAAATGCTCTGCAGATGTCAGAGAAAGCCATGCTGGAATGACTTCTATACTGAAACTTTACAGTAAGTATAAGATTTACAGGTGGGAAAGTAGATAAGAACTTTCCGGGCAAAGAAATGATACACTGCCTCAGAGCTGAGGAAACACAAATGTCTCTGCAGCTCTTTGCCTATGCTCTCTGCTTTGGAGGGGTCATCAATAATCAGGCCATTCGCTCCATGAGGATACCTCTCAGATCTATATTTTACTTTCCATTACAGGGCAGCTTGCTAGATATTTCCACTTACATTTTCTGTTGTCACCTTAAAACAACACTTTCTGGATTTATCTCTGCCTTTGTGGCTAAGGTATTGGAATTATCAGAGACACCACATTATTCTTCACTCTGTTATCCCATGAGTTAATAATTTTATTGATTTTTTTTCTTATAATCTTTATTTTCCCCATACCCACTGTCACATTCTAATATGTTATGCTATACTTCTTATTGACTGGTTTCTGTGACTCTGGACTCTCCCTGCTTAATTTATTCTATCCTATAGTGTCCCACGAACAACTTCAAATTATACTTTTAGCCTGCCATTCAATATATCCCGGGGCTATCTACAGTGTTTACTTCCAAAGTCATAGTCTGAGAGTCAAGGCCATCCAGGACGTGGCACAAGCCAACTTTTTACTTTGTGCTCTTTTTCTTTTTTATATGAAACCTCAATATTTCCCACATTTGTTTTTACTTACACTTGTCTACTATTGTACTTTTACTCACCATTTTCCACCATCCTGGAATGTCATCCCGTTCTTAAACTATAAATTCAACCTATCCTTGGAAACCTGAATCATATCTTTCCTCTGTACACAGTTGTTGTGACCAAACCATTTAAAAGGGTCTTCTCGATACTTTGAACATCTAAAAATTCCATTCTCTATGATTCACTTGAAAGGTAATAATTTATTTCCAGGTAACATATTTTCTTTCTTTTATATTGAAACATTATTTGCATTTAATATGTTCATTTACCATTTTAGCTTTTAATTTCTTGTTTCTCCAAGAGGATTTAAAGTTGCCTTTGGGGCAGGGATAAAATCATGATGCAGGAACCTATTGCCTTCTCTCCCCAGCCAGAGTCATCTCACACAATATTGTCAAGTTAACCAATTCAGATAGGCCCTACCACCCACACAACCCCAGGACCACTCGTAAGAGCAAACTGCAGGAGATATTTATGTTATACTTGCTGACAACAGTTTATTTACTACTTTTTATGTGTAACATTTCCACCTAGCCTTTAAATTCACTCAGGAACAACATCATTTCAATTAAGACTTAGCTAACCTTACTACGTAGCTTTTGTTCCTATTTCTTGCTCGCTCAGCACCATGAGGTTCCCTCCATTATACCTATGACTTTGTATATGAGTGAAGATCTTGATTTTCATGAATTAAGAACAGAGGCTTCAAAGTCAGACCTGGAATCAAAGTTGACTTTGCCCTTTTATTGCCTCTGGGACCCAGAGATGTGAACATATGTTGTGCTCACTTCTTTTCCTAAAAATAACTGTTCAGTGGATGAAACCAAATGTCTTGGTTTTGTCACTCTGTGGACTCACAACAGTAAAGTAGATAGATAGATCTTGTGGTATTCTTTTGTTTAAGTTTGAAGGGTATGTGTAACCATACAGAAACTGAGAAGGAAAGGAATGGGGAAAGTACTGAAGGTTGGGATAGCTACTCTAATTAATTCTTCAGTGAAAACACTCTTGTTTTACATAATTTTATTCTGGTTAATTTTCATAGTTGCTGTCTTATCTGACACTTGCTTATCTGATTGCAGTATGTGGTCATTTTCTTCTGGCTTTTGAGAACTCTAGATGATATCTTATTTCATTACAAATCTTTCTTATAAAAATAGCATCAAAATACATGTTCAAATGTCATGTTAGAAGAGCAAGCCTGGAATATTGTCACTAACCTGGCAGTTACCTTGCAATTAAACATTTATTCTCCTATAATATGCCAACATAAATAAATTTATTGCATTTTATTTTGTCATATGATCTCTTTATCTTTTAAGAAATAAACTACCAACTTATGTTATCCTAGCTAGTACCCATTTCTTCCAAGCATATACAGCTCTAAAAATATTTAACAATGCACCAAATATTAACTGAAAAAATAATGCTTCTTTTGCAAATTTAATTTGAAAGACTTTTTCAAAAAAAGTTAGAATGCTTCTGCCTTCTAATAACAAAAAACCTAATTCAAAATAATAAATGATAAAGAAAATGGCACAACAGTGTGATAAACTACAGCAGTTCTTTTTTATTTCTGGTCTTTGCTATCTTAAACATTTGTTTCACTCAAGATGGATGCAAGATTTCTAGCCAACAAATCCAGAAGTAAAGAGATTGGCTCTTTTTAACATTCTGTCCTAAGAAACATGAACATTTGCAGAAGCCACTGAACTTACATTCTTGCCCCCATGTTTTATTGATGAGATTTTGACGCTATAATCATTTCTGGGCCAGTCATGCTCACTCTTGGCTGTGACAGACCAAATTCATGGGTTAACCTCATGGTTGTGCAGTCTCCATGTTAGCACAGGACCTCTGGCTTAGAAGAGTACCATTCTTAGTTTAATATAGTGCTAACATCATCTCGAAATTCTTAATAATTTTTTTTTTATGGCGGACCTGCTTTTTTATTTTTCATTAGACCTCACAGTTTTATGTAGCTGGTTTTACATGTTCCTCTGAGTTAATTACCTGTATGGGTCAGAGATAGATATCTGTATGGAACTTGTGTCTCCAAGAAAGGTGAATTGGATACTTGAAAGACAACCAGAAGGTTCTACACCACTTAGTATTTGACTTTAAAACTGGTTTGCCTTCATTGTAAATCACCAATAATGACAGTTGGTGAAATGACCAGTCTGTACATACCAGGAAGTTAATTCCTCAGGTAAAGAAGCCACTGAATACTAACTGGAAATTGGTAGTATAGTGGGGGATTCAAGGGAAGTAATTAGGAGTTAAGGCATTTCTTCCTACATTATTGCTCTTGATGGCATCTAAAATTTATACATTTAACGTACCAAACTGATTCTCTTTAATTGATATCTCTTTCCCAAACTTACTACTATTTTACCCTCTTTCTCCTCAGATGTCTACACTACACACACACACACACACACACACACACACACACACACACACACACACTAAAACTTTCCAATGGTTCTCACTACTGTAAAAGAAAAACAGAAAATTCTTAACACATATTACAAGGTCGAGCATGATTTTGCCTTCTACGTCTCCAGCATTACAGAGCATTTCTTTCTACCTCAGTTTCTGAGCTTTGACCACCTAGACCTTTCCATTTTTTTAGAGCTCCACTTTGTCTAAAATTTATAAACATTTATCATGCTGTTTTGTCTGTTTTCCTTTTCCTTTTCTCTTGATCATAGTGAACCTTTACTCAGACTTAAGATCACATTTGGAATTATATCCTCAGAATACCTTCCCTGCACCCAATTCCAGACCCCGTTGTTATTGAAGCCTATAGCATTATATTGTTTTCTTTTAGAACAGGTATCTCAGTTTATATGTACATTTTTATCATTGTTTGCAACTTGTAAATTAATATATAAGACCTTATGCCTAAGAGATCAAGGATGGCAGTAAAAAATCAGCTTCATAATGTTTTTTTTTTAATTTGCTTAAATTCATTAGAGCCACTAACAAGTATGAAGGTAGAATTGGCTCACATCTACAACTAGAGATTTTATTGTGTAGAGGATGTGAGTTAGATTAGCTAAGCTTCATAATTACATTAAATTTGTGTGTGTTATTTCACTCAGACATGCGACTTTTGAGTCACTTATTTTGTGATTTGGATCTGTATAACTGCCTGTTTTAAGCAGGACAGCAATGAAAATATTAGAACACTCTGATTCTGTGCCAAATCTATGTTCTTTTAGTTAAATGATTTCTAAGGTACCTTGAGGATTTGTTAAAACTCCACACTTTAACCTAACTACTTCACTGAGTGCTTTCCAGTCATTTCATTGTTTTTAGAAGCTTCTTGCATTGCTCACCAAACTCAAACATTAAAGTATAAATCTGATGAGCTTGAAATGCTTTCTAATGAAATCTGGGGACAAATTTTTATTTCTCTCTTGTCTTGTTGCCCTTCATTAAAGACATTAGAGACACCATTGAATTTATATTTTCATTAGTTCTCTTTCCAAGTGTTAACAATATGGTCAGTGATCTCATTGCTAATTAAAGTTCTAAAGTTAAAATAGAGCTGTGGGTTTAAAAATGCAGTGTGTGTATAAATGTGAGTATGTATGTGTCTTTGTGTGTCTCTGTATTTGTGTCTGTCCACACACATTTGTACGTACAAAAATACACATCTTGGTGACTACATGTTGATTAGAAGGAATAAATGATTTCAAGATTTTGGGAAAAAAAAAAAGGAAACCAAAGCTAGCCACAAAGTAGGAAATGAATCCACTTTTATAATTGAGTCCACTTTTAGTTGGTTGAAATATTATCTAAGTTAAAAAAAAGTTAATAGTGTACTATTTTTGTGTTCTGCTTTGTGATTGCATAAAAAGGCTATCACTCCCAAAGTCAGGGGCTCTTTTTTCTCAGCTGAAAGTCCTGTCCTTGTTACCTCTGACTGACTATGCCATCCTGTCCAAATGACTTAACTTTTTGGATGCTATTATTTTTTTTTAATTACTTAAAAGTTTAAAAAAAATACCTGTCCTGTTACCTTGCCAGAGGTTAAGTTTTTAAGAGAAACTGTATAGAGTCATACTTAAGAAGATGATTCAGGAATTGGATTTATAACTCAATAGCTGTAAAAGCTTAGGCAAATTAACATTCCTGAATCTCAGTTTCTGATCTGTAAATCTCAGTTTCTGATCTGTAAATGGAATAATAGGAACCACATCAGAGTTATTGTGAGAATTAAAGGAGATAATTTATGGGAAGCATCTGGCACATAGTAAGTACTCTCAGTAAATCTAAGGTATTATTGCTATTATTTTAATCATAAAAGGTAGTGACCATGAAAGTTTTTGTAACTAAAAAAAAAAAACAAAAACCCTCTATAAACAGAGGATATAATTATGCGTTTGGTATGTAGTCACACAGTAATTATTAGGTAGTAGCTTTTTAAGCATTTTGCTAAAGAAGTGTCTTTTTTTTCTTAATTTGTGACATATTTTGAGTAGAGAATTGGGCTATTTTAGAACCATTATAGTCCACCATAATTCATCACTGTTATTCGAAGTTTTCTGTCTAGAAATATTCTTTTCTCTTATCATACTAGACATGTAATAAGTCAGCATATTTATTATCTCCAGGGAGGTAGGTACTCCTTGTCCTTTTATGGAAGAATGAATGTTTTCATCTGATACTCTCATCTTAAAGAGACAAAGAAGTATCTTCTTATCCACTAGGTATAAGGTGAATGAAGATAAATGGAGACAATTTTAAATACTATGAGGAATAAGTACAGTTAGAAAAAAAGGGTCACTTCCACTTCTAAGCTTAAGAAAGCTAGTGAGACCACAATGAATAATTATATTCTAAATGAAATTGCAATTATTAATGGCACCGTCTCACTTTTAGCAATTTAATTGTCTACCAGAAGACTATCCGAAGATACTACATTATATTCTCTACTTTTTTACTTTTTTGCCTACTGAAGCTTTTATAATGATTTACATTAGTAATAGGCTTTCTACAGTTCACTTAATTTAATCATTCTCAATTTATTCTTCCTTTGATGGAAAGCAATTCAAAAGAGTGGAGAGCTCCCCCAAATCAGAACCCTTACTTCTGTAGACACAAGTGTATGATACTGTAAACTTTTTCCTATACAGTTTCTCCAGAAGTTTTTTTTTTTTTTTTAATAAAGAAAGAACCATAGATTATAGCTGTACCTAAATGATGGCAAATGATCTTGTTTTGCAACATTAAAAAAACTAATGATAATAATAATAGGTAACATTTTTCAGATGCTATTATTTGTCATGCACTGTGCTAATGTCTCTGTGTGGCTCTCCTCATGTAATCCTCATTTCCAAACTATGAAAAAGGAATATATATGTCTTTCCACTATAACTGGGTAAACTGAGGCTCGGAGAGGTAAGGTAATTGGCCATGACCACATAGCAGGATGTGTCAGCAGAATTATTCCATTCCTACTATAATATTTTTCCTAATTCTGTTTGGGAATATCTAATACACTGTAATTTATTTTCTGTGAATTTATCAAGAAGATGCTTTCCATTTGATTTATATTTTTTTGTTATTTATTTTCTAGTACATAGTAGGTATTTGCATAGTGAGTTACATATATAAATTAAACAAACGGATGAGTAGCAAACAAATTAGTGAATATTGCATATGATAAAATGAAATTAACATGATCATTGAAGTTTTGGGCATGAGATCTGGGAGAATGGCTGGGGGTCGGTAGATAATATATATCTTGTTGGAGAATATTTAGTGTGAAATGCAGTGAAAAATCCATATAGACAGAAATAGATTTGTACATGTACTATCATCCACAGTGATTCTGAGGCCTTTAATAGAAGGACTAAAGTTTTAATTCTATGTATAATTTCTAAACTGTTTGGTGCAAAGAAGGTATACCATACATGTATATGTATACCATAAAACATTCTTTCTTAATGGTGGTTAGAAATATAAAATGAGCGATTATGTAAAAGCTCAGCAATGTGCACACACTAAACACTGCATACGTATATTATATATATAAAAATAATAGATATAGCAGATCATTTGTTTTGGGGAAGTGGTCAGTGTATCACACCAAAATTAGTAACTATGTTAGAGGGATCAAAACTAGTATATTATAAGTAATATAACTTTTAGATTATACCCATTTTTAAGGCACACAGAGTCAAAATTATTCTCTTTTATCTCATGACTTAAATTGTGTGTATGTGTATGTATATGCATGTATGTATGTATGTGTATATATGTGTATATGTGCATGCATTTGTGTGTGTGTGTATATATACACATACATATATATATGTATGTGTATATATATATATATATATATATATATATATATATATATATATGTATAAAACGAGGATCTCAGAGAAATATAAGGTTTGAAAATATCATACATTCATAGAGTTTGGATAAATTACTTTCTAGGATTTTTTTTCTTTTTTGTCCCCAAATGGTTTATCAAGCTTAAGAGAAAATATTATGCATAATTACTACACCTTAGATTGCGATATACTATACCAAACTAATCATAGATATTTATAGCCTGCATAAACTCTGTTTGCCCATCCATGGCAAGCATTTAATAAAGCTAGTTCATCTGGAAAGGAAGTTAAATTAAATAATTCAAAATGAATGTGATGCATATTCACAAAAATGTGGTGTTTAGATTGAGCTAACAAAAAGGAAGTCAGGCCCCAGCAAAGACAGACAAGCTAAAATTCAGACTTTCTCTCTTTCTGATACATTAGGTCTTCATCCTACCTTTTGTGTCCATTCTTTTTAGACATCATGCCTTGGCCCATTCTTATTAATCCCTCTAAAATTCAATACGTCTCTATTATATACTGCATAGATAGAATTAAAAAAATTATCCTTCTGTGGCTGTATACAAATCTAAAAACTATATAAAATATTAAAATGAAATTTTCAAAGTAGATTTTTTTCTTAATATGAGAGCAACATTAATTTAAGTAAAATGTATAGTAAAGCTAAAGGAAAAATGATGAAGTAAATTCTGATATTTTCATTCTTGATGAATAATCAAAGTGTTGCAATAGTCTATAATGAAAGACCTGGGACATTTAACTGAAGATCATTTTCTACCACCATCCAAACTAAAGAAATACTTAACAGCAAATAGCAACGATACAGACACTTTGGCCTATGAACAGGCCACAAGGCCATGATACAGGTCCACAATCCCTTATCTGCAATTCTAAAATCTAAATATCAAAAATGTTTTTATGATTCATTTGGTGTCAAAACCTCTCTTGACCTGAGTTGATAGGAAGTGATACATAGTCTTTTCTTTTCTTTTCATATAAATACTTACACATTTTGCTAAAAATATATTAATGGTTGTGTTATCTGGTATATTGTGCTTTTTTTAATCTAAAATCAAAAACATTTTGAGTTCTGAAACACATCTGGCCCTAAGGATTCTAGGTAAGGGATTTTGAATGCAATGAAGTTATTTTCCCAATGAAACCTGTAATATTATCTCCCTCCTCACTCCAGACTCCATGCACAGAGGCGAGTTTTTATTTGCATTTGATGATTTGAGAATAATTGTATTTAAGGACAGGGTTTTGAGAAGGGATGGGACTTAGAGACATTGAAGAACATATTTTTGCCTCTTTCCCTATTCTACTTGAGCAAGATTTAACCTTGTTTGTTTAGAAGTATATAAACCAGAAGTTAAATTTTTTTCTCAGTTATTGAGAATTCGGGCCAAAGAAGATCCCTTTTATGATTCCTGTGATAAAGTGTGGTATAGATCTGAGGAGAAAGCACGTATCCTCATCACTTTTCTGTTCTGGTTGGCTCCATGAAAGCTGCAGTGTTGGAAGCAGGAAAAAAGGATACTTCCAACATGGTCCCTGGTTTTTACTTAGGAAGACCTGTGAGCAGTGGCAGCAGTTGATTTTGAAGTGACTTGCTTTCAAAAGATTTGGAATGCATTAAAAGTTAATAATTGAGTCCTAGAACCGGCAAAGGATATCCTAGATGTAACTGGATGATTCTGTCACACTGATTTACTAGTCACACGGAGACATGTCTTTGGGGAAGTCAAGAAGTAAATGGTGAACATTTTTAGGGAGCTAAATTCTTGAAATTATATGGAACTCAGCCATTCTAATAGGGGTGTAAATATAAAAGTGGCACTGATAGGGCCAGGTGATGTTTGGGTTGTGTAGAGTGGGATTTTATTGATTTTTATCATCAATAAGCAGCTACTAAGACTATATTATTGTTAACATGCTAAGGCCATCAGTGCTCCTTAGAATACCACAAGATTCTTATCCTTTTTAGCATTATTCTCTCTATTCCATGATGAAAATTCCCAAAGCTCAAAATTATTTATTTAATTGTAAAGGTCATAGTGCCTTTGACTCTAAAGGAACACTGTTAAAATGCACTCACTTCCAAATCCATTAGCTACAGCTCAGAAATGTCTTCCTAATTTGCCTATCATGTCTAAATTTATTTTCTTTGCCATACTTCCATCATTTATTAGCCTTATCTATGGCTATCCACTCCTGACCACTGGCTATACTTCCACTCTTTTGTTTCTCTAATTCTTTTTCTGCTCTTATATTTTGTCATTAAAGCCAAATTTAATTAGTTATCTTCATTTTTCAACACTCTCTCAGTGGTTCTCATTATACAGAGAAATATCCTAAATTTTCATCTTAGAGACTATGGTCCTTCATAATCTAAAGCACATACATATTCCCAACCTTATTCTTTTTAATCTTGCCTTTAATCCAAACAAGATCACTCACCACTCACCATTACTTCTTATTTGTTTACCAATACCCACTGCTGTCCCCCTCAGAATGCACGTCTCAGTCTTTAAGCCTCCTAGTAGAGCAAGTCCAAACCTTTGTATGTAACCAATTAGTTCATCCAGTGTATGTGAACTGATTTTTTTCCAAGAATTTGCAACATCAAAAGAAATTTTCCCAACAAAGACTCCCTCAGACAAGAAGGTCTTTAGTACTCGTAAGCGAAAGGGAAATTTTCTGTAGGTATGCAACAGATATCAGCGGAGATTGGTCTCAGTTTGGCTATTAATCACAACTTGGTCTGCCAATCTTTTTGCCAGTTGCTGAATAAGCTTTGATGGGTTTGGCATCTGACTATTGGAATGCAGTCAAGAAAGAGTATTAAGAGACAGGGGTTCTGATGGTGAGATATTACATGAATGTGACTGGTGATTCCAACATTTGTTTTTTTTGGTCAAATTTATAGTTTTTGCAGTACTGGAAGAACATTACTCATATTGGCCACTTAAAAACTATGAAATTTAAACAAGTGAATCAATTGCCTCTTAAGTTGCTAGGAAGCATTCACTTATTAAAGGTACTTCAGGTAACAATGAAAGTCTGGAATTGGATGCTTTCTTAAAAACATTGCCCTTTGACCGATGAGGGCAAGGGAAGCCAATGGGGTAATGGTATCAAATATCAAAAACTTTTTTTTTTTTATCATTTGTTTTTAACAAGGGGAAAACAATTGCTTGATTTTTTTTCTTCATTGGCTAGTTTTCAAAATATTGGGTTGGTAAATAGCATATTCCAACTGCAGATTTTTTTTGAGGGGGAGGATATTAATATCAATTTGTGAATTTTAAAATGTTTGATGTGATTCAATCCATTGATTTTTTTTTTACCTGTATTAATGTTCCAGATATCCACTTTGGCAGTGGAAGGCTCTTCAGGTTGGCTCCTGAGTGTTGTTGTTGTTGTTGTTTCCTCTGGCAGAGGGGTGGGTGGGAGTGATGTGATCTTAGAGTTCTTTATACTTCTGATGTGAAAAAATATTCCAATTTATCATGTACATTTCTAATTCTAAACATGGAACCAGATATTTCTCTAAGAGGCTCTGGTTATTTTTTATCAGTACTAGAGTACAACTACAATCTCAGTATGAGGTGTTCAATTCTACTGGGTTTGAAATTGTTTCTAGAACTTTTCAGTGGATAAACTCAAGATTTTTTTTAAGATAAAGTACATTATATACTCTTTAAAAATAAAATACATGAGTCCCTGCTTCCATTTCTAATCCAGTTTAGGTCTCCAAGTATTTTATCAAACCTCTATGACCTTGAATCTGTATTTCCTTTTTCTCAGGCTGAGAAACTGATTGTCAGTAACAGAAATGATAGAATATAGTTACTCATTTGCTTTGTTCTACAGTACAACAAAACAGCTTCAGCAGTACAACAAAACAGCTTCAGAAATCCATCTTCAAAATTAAAGTTGACAATATTATTTCAGAAAACATTTATTTATTTATTTATCTGTCTGTTTGTTTATTTATTTATTCATTTATTTATGTCATTTGGGTATATATTTTAAATCAAATCATTGTGTTTTTAGCTCTCTTGGAATACTGAGCCAAAGAAAAGTAGAGAATAGTGGCCATTGTTCATTGATTACTTAATAAGCATATTGAATACTTAACTAAGCACTTCTCTGAGTGCTTTATAAGGAATAACTCGTAAATTAGAAGACAAATGATAAGGTCAGTACTATTTTAGAGATGATGGAACTGAGGTAAAATCAGTTTCACAACTTTTTGAAATTTATTTCAGTAGAAAGTGGCTGAACAGGAATTTGAACCCCAGCAGTCTAACTTGAAAGCCCATGATCTTAACTTAGTTACCATATGGGATTATTAGAGGAGGGAGAGGATGTAACTCTTTAGAGAAGCAGAATCTGTAGTAACTTTTATTTTAGATTCCATAAGCTCTATCTAAAATTTGGCCTCTAGAACTGTTATTGTGAGGATTTTTTTTTTATATAAGCTAACTACTTCCTTAGGACAAATCTTAGACTGAGAGAATTTAATGGGATAATTTATATTGTGATTGAGAGAGGGTGAATATAGTGTCATCATCTTAATATGTCAAAAAGCACAGCTGAGTACATCTGTCCTCCAAAAGAACTCTTATTTAAAAAATGATTGAACCCCATGTCCTGTCTGAAGTAAAGAATATATCTGGTTTTGATTTCAAAAAATCATTACAGTGTGTAAATATAATTCTATCAACTTTTATAGAGAGAGTAAAATGTATTAACAATATAGTGGCAGATATACATTTTGGGGCTACATGAAAACTCAAGTGTCTCCTCTCTTGAAAGTCAAGAAAATATGTTATTAGCTCTTTGAGGTAAACATCTAGAACAGGGTGGCTTTGCCTGAAATAGGACAAGGTAGTATATGTTTACTTTCAAAGTGTAAAAGCATCTATATCGATAGTCAAGGTAAATTTGTTGAACTTCGGGTTCTGCATTGGTAGTTTCAAATATAGGTTTTTGTTTTGTTTTGTATTTATTTAATAGAATATACTCTCATAGCAAATGAAGACAATGAGTAAAGAACTAAAAGATGAAAGAAATGTAAATGTCATGCTTGAAAGAGTAAATTCCTTAAAGAAATATGAACTACTGCATGCTTATAATACAACAGCTGTGTTCACTTATTTATAGGTTTATTTATATTAAGATAGAGTCAAGAGAAACTAAAGAACTCAAAGATCAAAGGACACATAGCAGAATGGTCTAACTGAAAAGACAGGACTGTAGATTGCCTATCATTTTTCCTAGCAGGGGAATGAGCTAATCCTGGATTGTTCATTTCCCTTCCATGCCCTAGAGGTCTCTGAGTGGTTTTACTCGTGTGACTTTCAGAGACTGATGTCTCCCTGTGAGCGAGTTCTTCAAGAGGACTTATTGATACTCATTGAAATATATTAATCATAGCAAGGGCTCTCTTGGTTAAAGGAAGCAGAGGGGGAGAAGGGGATCTAAAGTCAGAACCTAAAGTCATAAATCAAAGGCTTAAAAACAAACAAAAAATGTTCTTTCTTACATCCTCATTCAGGAAGCTTTGCAAAGGAGATTTATTGTATATTACTATATCTAAAGGCCAAAGGAAGAGGTTAGTCATTCAAAACCCCAACAAATGATATTTACTTCATATAAGAGTTTTGAAGAACAGCTATAAAACTGTATGACTCCAAGTGGGGATATGTCTTCTTTTATGAAAAGGGCAAATATTCCTTTAACAAATAGTTCCATCAGCGAATTGTTAATGGGGCTATCATAAAGGGCTTATGTGATGATCCAGGAGATAATTGAGAAATTTGGGATGCTTGTTCTTTTCTACCAAATCTGGCTTATGTTATTTCTGAGCCAAGCTGTTGACCTTTTCTTACTTCTTTTGTTAAGCTGTGGCACCAAAAGGATTATGTTTCCAAACAATTTTAGAGAACCTTTCACCATGAGAAAAGTAGAGGCTTAAAATTATTGAATACTGCTGCATTTACCCTATTTAATTGGAACACGTTAATTAGATCTAATTGCAAAGTTGTTTTAATTGGAAAATCAAGCATTGCACTGATATTGGTGTGCATGATTAAACAAAGTAACTGAGGTCACCAGTAGATTGTGTAAGATTCGTGTCTGTGATTGATTAAGTATGAAAGTTAATCAATTTAATTTATGTGATTGATGTTGATTCTTTCCTTTCGAAATTGCCTGTTTGTATCCTATTTTATCAAGATACTGTGTGTGGAATGTCAACTACAGTATCTCTTCAATTTGTTTATTTTGATATAATGATGTGTTTATTTCTGATCTAAGCAATTTTAACATGGCTTTTGTGTCACTAATTAAGATTTTCAATAACTTGAGATAAAATTAGATTTTTCTATTAAGAAAATTTAATTTTCCTGGGCTAACAATTGAAACAACATGGAAAAATTAACCTATTAGTTCCATTAGTGGAATTGATGGTTTATTGTCTTAAAATAAACATCAGATAGCTCAGGAACAAAGGTGCCCCTTTTTTAATCATCGCAGTGTCAGTGTGCTTTATACTTCCCAGCGACTATGATAATTATAACAATAATGAGATGAAGGACATTTATATAGTTACATACATACATACATACATACATGTGTTGTAAAAAAAAAATTGGTGATCAGAGATATTTAGAATGGTGGGTAAGGAATTGTGAAATTATATTATGCCAATACTAAGTTCTCCAACTAGACTTATCATCCTTTAATTATTTCTTTAGCTCAAAAATGAACTATTAATAGTACCTTTTTGTCTCTCTATTACTTGTTATTTGATGAGCACTACTAAAGTGACACTCGGATTACTTGGCTTTATGATGCTATAAGACTAAGAAGCAAAGGATTCTTACCTAACTAGCAGAAGAGAATCTATTCCATTAAAATATGTAGGTATTTAAAGACTGATTTGTTGATCACTTCATCTTTTCTATCACTCCAGCAGACCTACTTCTTCCAGATCTTTAAATATCATTCTCTCTGGACCTAAGAAAAGATGGAAAGAAAATAAAAATAAAAGTCTACAACCTGAACTTAATCACAGAAAACCTGTTCAGTAGTAATTATCCACTTTCATGTTTTTAAAATGTGTCTATTTTTTTCCAAATTTGAGAATCAAGCTTTTTAAAATTTTCTGAAAGCTATTAGCACTTTTTTATTACTTAAGGAGAATGATGCTGAAAAATAATGTTGATTATCCTGTACCTCTTCCTTGGTGCTTAAATAGTTACTTCTCATTTCCATGCCTCTTTCCATGGTCCTAATTTAAGCCTTTTGACAAAACTATTGCTCCAGCCTCTTTTCAACTACCATATCTCCATATACCCCCCACATGGGTCCTACTGGAAGCTAAATCTCAACATTGCCTTCAGACTTGTGGTTCTTAGTTATGCTATTGCGAACTCTTGGTTAGACACTTTAGATATGTTTTTCTCATGGAATTATTTAAAACATATTTCTATAGTAAAATGACAGTAGATCAGATTTTCAGAAACTTGCCCAAGATCAGGAATCTGGTAAGAGTTCCAGTTGGTATTATAACTGCAGATAGAAAATATATTCTTTGTATTTGCTTTCTAAATGTTATTCTCTTTTAGAGAATTAAATCATTTCTTTATATTTTAAGAATGCTCTAGAGATTCACCATTAATTCAAGAATATTTCACTATAAAAATAATTTATATAATTGTGCTGCAGATTTTAAATCTACAGCAGCTATACAGGTATTGTTTTTTTTTAATTATCAGTATTAAATAAATTAGCATACAATCTGCAGCCTTTTTTGTTTTTCTTGCCTAATTTATCTGGTTAGACCTTCCAGTATAGGTTGAATTTGAGATAGAATTGATGAAGTGGATACTCTTACCTTATTTCAAACCTAACAGAAAAAAAAAAAACTTCAACATTTCAGCAATAAATATGATGTTAGCTATAAGTTTTCTGTAGATGACCTTTATCAGGCTGAGAAAGTTCCTTTCTATTCTTGGTTTGCTGAGAATTTTTATCAGGAATGGATAATGGATTTCTTCAAAAGCTGTCTTCTGTATTTACTAAAATGATCATGTGTTTTTTCTTTTTTCAATTGCTGATTTGCTGAATTACGTTAGTTTTTGAATTTTAAACCAGCCTTGCATTCCTGAGGTAAACCTTATTTGGCCATAATGTATATTCCTGTTTATATATTGCTAGATTGGCTTAAAATTATCTTTCAAATTTTTGCATCTATGTTTTAGAGAGATATTGGTCTGTAATTTGCTTACCTTGAATGACGTTTATCAGATTTTCTAGCAATATAATACTAGCCTTAAAGAATGAATTGGGAACTATCCTCTTTCCTACAATATTTTATGAGAGTTTGTGTAGAAATGGTATTTTTCTCCCTTAAAAGATTCATAGCAATCACCTATAAAGACATTTGGACTTATTGGAAAGGTCATTAACTACAACCTGATTATCTTCAATAGATGTAGGGATATTCGGGTTAAGTATTTTTTCTTGAGTGGATTTTGGTAGTTTGTGTCTTTTAAGAGCTTCTTTTCTTTTCATCTAACCATGGATTTTATTGGCAATGAGTTTCTCTCAAAATATACGATGTTATGCATGTAATTTTTATAAAATTTGCAGTAATGCTGCTTCTCTCATTACTGATATTGATGATTTGAGCCATCTCACCCTTTTTTCCGGATTGGTCTGGGGAAAGGGTGAACAGTGTTTATTATTCTTCTCAAATAATCAGTTTGGGTGCTCTGATAATATAGTTTTGATTTCTAATTCAGCCATTTGATCTTTAATATGGCTTTTATTAGCCCTACCTTTTTTCATTTTTTTCCTGTTTCCTCTGTCAGTATACTATATGATCACTTGTTTGGTAGACTATACTATGTGAATCATGCAATTTATTTATCATTGTTGCATTTTTCTAGATAACAGAAACCTACCAACTCAGAAAAAAATGCACGTAGAAGAATTGGGACAGCATACCTTGTGAGTAAAAGCTCAAGAGAGAATTTTAGAGGAAATTCTTTTCTGTTCCACCGAAAACCAAGGTCAAGGCCTGGGATCTCCCTTAGTGCCTCCCTTGGCTAGCACTGTTTTTATTGTTTTTGCTGGTATTTTTGTTTTGTTTCTGGAAGACCACATCATGTCCCACCTAGACCAAGACACTGCTTCTTATCCTTGAATGACCATTAAGAATCGAGTGTCTGGTTTAGATATTGCCAAATACTTCAGGATAGTTGTAGCAACAGCTGTCTACTCTGCTTTTCAGCTATCTTTCTTCATTTTGGACTCTTTCAATGAAATACTTCAAGTTCCTGTCATCATTCTTCATTTGTTTTCTTCACTATCTTTATTATCACAACTGAGAATCTTCCCATATTAAAATGTGAAACTAAGACCTAATTAACTACTCAAAGATTAGGTTGATTAGAATAAGATATATATTCTTCTTCTGAATTATTATTATTATTATGCACTTATATAAATGTTACCTCAATTTTATCATTTCGTTTAAACACAAGATGTTCTTATTTTCAAAAGTCACTTAAAATTCCTATTTATAGTTTTCATTTTGGGTTTTACAACCACTGTTACTTCATTAAAAATAAATTAATCTGCCTTTCTTCATTCTGAATTATTTATTTAGATTATAACATCATATACTGATATAGTTTGTCTAAGAGAATGCACTTATGTTAGGACATTTTGGAACACAATTTATTGTACTTAGTATTTCTTGCTTAGACATATGAGTGTAACACAGTATGATTAAGTTTATAAGATTTTTTATATCAATACCTTTGTTGTCATCTTTATTTTTATATTGCATGATGTGTATAGAATATTCACAGCCATATTCATTCACAAATATGTTTATATACTTTTATCACTGGCATCGGGAATTCAGAGGTAAAAGAAAAAGGAAATCAAGTTTATAATCCCCATTAAAAAAAATGCCTCTTACTCCATAAATTCCCATACTCTCTTGTTTGGGCTATAAATCTTCAGAATATATACTTTGGAATATGTATATATTCAGAAAACAGATATATAACATGAGGAGTATGTGTGTGTGTGGAAAAGAGAGAGAAAAAGAGAGGTGTAAGTATTCATAAAATAGAAGTAATTTACTGAAAGTACACTTTTGACAATTTGCATGTTTTTTTTTAATTTTCATTTTGAAAATTTGATAATAAATGTCAAGCTTAAAAAAGAGTGAACCATTTTTTTTTTTAAAGTAGGAACACATTTGGCAGGCATCAGGACAATATCAACTAAAATTCTTCACATAATACTTTTTCACAATTCAATTTGACCTTGAATGGGATTGCTTTTCTAGCTGCAAGTGCTGTTCTTAAATATATGATGCCTACCATGTTGTCAGATGAGTAGCAGATCTGAAATGTGCAAAATTACAATAAGATGTGCAGCCAGGTGCGTAGAGTCTGTAAAGGCCAGACCCAGTTCTGTTGCGATGAAGTGTTAACTTGAAAGGATTGTTAGTCATAAAAATGTCCCCCACCGTGTACTCAGCTACACTTAAATCTAGCTGGTTAATGCAGGCTGCACTTCTTTGCTTGAGGTGAAATTCACATGAACTATAAATGCTTGATTAGGACTATTTCCCTAGCTTTGCCTGGCCAGAGGGACCCAGGGAGAGAAAAGCTCTGGGGCAGAAGCATCGTGCTGGTCAACTGTTGCCAGTCTGCAGCTTAGAAATGAAGAGAGAAACAGGGCATCATTAGGCTGCATGGAGAATTAAGGCTTTTTGAGATTTTGTTTCCTGACCTCTCACTAGTGTTGGCTATTGTCCATTCATTCCCTACTACCAAAACAAAACAACAGTAACAATAACAACACTAAAAATTTTCCAGCCTGGAGATAGAGATCTTTTTTCTTTATATTCCATTTAGAAAACATTGATATTAAGTTCCAGGAAAAGCTCAACTTAGTCTGATAATTTGCACTGCTAGCACCATAGTCATCCACAGGTTCTTATAAGGATTCCAGCCTGGGCTGGAACTGAAAATATGGGTGAATAATTAGAGATGGACTTCAGAAAGAGTGAGAGACCTGGATCCAGATAAGTGAGAATAGAAGAGATTGGTTCAGTTGTGCAAAAACAGAACCAAGAGTGAAAATGAGCCTGGCATTTTGAAAGAACTTTAAAAATTATAAATATAAAGAATTTTCCTCAAGATTATATATCACAATTTCACTAATTACAAAGGCTGATGCTCTTTGATGCATCTCTACACAAAACAAGAGTTCAAACAAAGGAATACAGGTAAAACAAAAGAGAAGGATGTGTCAGAACAAGACAAATGTGACAGCAGCACATTAGGATGGGTAGTTTAGAACATTTCACTCCTTCAAGAAGGTTTATTGAGCCATTATTTTTTGTTCCAGGCACTATACAAAGAACTGGGGTTACTATAGTGTATAAAATCAGACACAATCTCTGGAATTTTCAATTCAGTATAAGAGAATAACACCCAGAAATATAAAATTATAGCTATGTTGTTGCAGGAAAGGAGAGTTGGGTTATGAGAGATTATAATATGGAGACCACACTGAATGCAGAGTTAATGCCTCCTTGAGAGAGTGAGTTTTGAGCTGAGACAGGAAGAAAATAGTGGCATTGTGAAGCGAGTGGGGGAGAAAGTTCTGAGCAGAGAAAACTGTATGCCAAAGACTCCATGGCTGAAAGGAGCATATTAGTTGTGAATAAGTAAAAATATGGAGCTCAAGTATGAAAAAAAGCATAGAAAAAATGAAAACTCTGAGTTTGATTATTCAGGGACTTGTACACAACTCTTGTCGGTGTCTTAAGAGAACTGGAAGCCAAACTGCAGTGTGAAGAGGGGACTTGCTCTCAGTAAGAGTGGATGTACACTGACTGGTAAGGATGCTACTTTGAGGAATGGAGAGGAGTGATGAAAGATTGTTCTGGGGTGCTATTGGAAGGGATAAAGAGAATAGGAAATATGCGATATATTTTGGAGGAAAATTCGGTATACAAATGGATGCGACAAAACCAGGTAATACAGGTAATACCTGCCACCCCCATCCCAACAATAGAATTTGCCAGAGCTGTTTCACAGCGCTAGGGCCAGTACATCTTCAAAATGAATGTTGCCTTCTGGTTCAGATTCAGAATATTTAAATTCTTATTGTGATAAGAATAAATCTTAGTATAGAAAGTACAAGTGCAAGGAGGTAATTGAAAGTATTTGGGTAAGGAGAAAAGTCTGTGGTGGCAGAGGGGAGCAAAAGATTTAGTAGAAAAGTATGTTATTTTTTTCCTTTTTTTTTTTTTTCTGAAGTGCACTTAAGTAATGTTGCCTGCCTAAGCTTTGTGTGATGACGTGTATGGAGATGGAGAATGAAGGGAGATGGAAAATAGTAGTAAAGAATATAGGAAACTGACACATGCTACAATCCTGCTACTCATTTTCTTTGCTTTTTCCAGGAAGCTAGAAGAGACACAGAATCTCAGGCCCAAACTCAATCTCCCTAGATCAAAATTTGTGTGTTAACAGATCTCCAGGTGATTAAAGAATTACTATTAAAAAAATATATGTCTCATAAACATCTCAGAGGTAGGGTGGGGCACTATGCTACTAAACAATATTTGGCAAATTGTGGTCCTCTTGCTGCTCAGCCTCCTTCAGCATACACATTCACACAACATGGCCTGCGGTGTTTTAAGTGTTATATGTGTGCTCAAACACTACATTTGTCATAGGTCTGTTCAAAATGGAAATAAAAGTACACCAACTTGAAAATGACAAGGGATGAAAGGGAAATTGGTAACAATGACAAATGAGGAAGAAAAAAATAAGACAGAGCTCACATTAAAACATTTAAACAAACAAGCAAAAATACTCCACCTGAAAATTTAAGTGTGGGTAAGCAAAAACTTATTGAAAGATCAAAGACCTTCTTTCAAGTTATCCTTGGAGGTTCTTGCAATGCCCCCTCCTTTTTTTTCAAAAACAAATTGCCTACCATTTTAACTGTCCATTGCAGCATAACAAACCACCCCCAAATTTAGTGGCTTAAAAAAATTTAGTATTACATCTCATGCTTCTATGTATCATGTGGGTTCATCTGAGAAGTTCTAGCTTTGGGATATTTTTGATCAATTGGAATCTGAGGTTATGGATGTCTGAGGGCTTGATGCCCTTCTGTCTTAGATTGCTCGTCATGTGACTGGCTTCTGGTTCTGGCTGTTCACTGGTAGCTAAGCTGGTATGTTGGTCCAAATGGCTACATATGGTTTCTCCATGTCCTTGCCTTGTCATTGAAGAGGGTGGAGGAGAGGAGAGGAGAGGAAAAGAGAGAGGGAGACAAGGAGAGAGATTTTTTAAAAGTGCATCAGACAAACTTAAGTAGAATTTCCACAGGTAAAACAGAATATATAATCACTACAAATTAGATGCTGTTTTCACCCCTCCCTAAATATAGATTTCATTTGCATCATCATCTAGTCTGCTAAATGTCATTTTTAAAATGTGAATTTTTAAATGTCAGCTAACAAGGAAGTCTGACTTCTCAATCTCTCCTGTTATTCTGACTCCACCAGTCTATTATTAAGGGCATTTTAGCAGCTGATTGCTGATATTCCTAATTAATCATTGGTTGTTGTAAATTGATTAAAAGTGACATAATTTTTAAAATCATGTGGTATAGAATCTGCTGGATAGTTGCTTATCCCTGTCTTGGCAAAAATGCATTAAGCAGATTTGCACAAAGAAATATAATTGCAATATAATTGTTGAACTCCCACTGAGCCACAAATTACATGCCCTTAAAGACCATGGCTCAGGGGTTTCATAGCAGAAATTTCTGCTGTGGTTGGAGAAATGAATAAGAAACCTAGACAAACCAGAAAACCTTTAAAGTCTTTCTAATTAGATGATTTTATAATTCTAGTGTCCCTTCGATGGGACATGATCAAATCATAGTGGGCTCTTTCCTCAACTCAAGCCCCTTAGACGCTTTGTAAAAGAGACTCAATTAACTGCTGCCACCATAGTCACAATTAAATTATCTATTCTGTGAAAAACCTGACTCTCTAATTAATGTTGTAGCATATGTGCATTAATCTGTTTGTTTCTCCGGTTCTCTAATGAGACACCAACTCACTACAAGATCTTTCTTAAAAAATAATAAACTGACTGACTCGGCAGGACACCGTCACCTAATTAATAAAATGGTGACAATTTTAAAATCCCTATGCTGTGATTTTTCTTTAAAGAAAACTGGTCTGCAGATTTGCAGAAGGACACAAGAAAGGATGTAAATTTAGCAGTTAGCAACCTTTGACTAAACAAACAGGGGATTAGATGGAATCAATGCTGCTGGAAAGTATTACCCCCAAACTGTCCAGGAAATTTGGAAATAAATCTGCATCAGAGGAAATGGTCTGTTTATAGTGACATCTAGTGGTATTCATTTTCATGCTCGCCCATTCCTAACAATTCCTGAGGAAAATAACAAATACAGAAATATATTATTTTATTTTTTAACAGTACAAACATGCAATTGATATAACATATAACTGGAGTAACAGAAATAAGTATTTCACAAAACTATATGAATTGGTATCATCTGAGGATTTGAGGAATCTATTTTTAAAAGTGCTATGAGTGAATGGGTTACAACTGGAATGATAACCGTAAAAAGTCCCTTCTCATGCATAAATAGGCATATTTTTGGTGTTGAAATATGTGACCATAGGGGTTTTTTTTATGTCTTTATTTTAGATGAGTGAAACCAACCAATTAGGAGATCCATGGTATAAAATACCTTTGTGAAAAACAAATCATCTTGTGGTCAATTTATCTTAAACTAATAACTAGGAGGACTATGTCTCCAAAGGCTTAAAATGCAGAATATTGCCAACCTCTATTTTGTGATGGTTTACGTTGGAAAAGTTTGACTCACTCTGATAAATATATGTGTGCGCATGGCTGGAGGGGGTGGTGTGAGTGTGCCAGTACAGCATAATTGTACGTTTATTCTGACGCTTAGAGTAAACCTTTTGTTTAGAGTACTTTTTTTAACAGTTGAGTTTAAAAGAAGATTAATTTTTTGAAATAAAATATAATGCTTTGAAATAGTAACCAATAATTCATAAAAGTTATAGCCTCCTTACAATCTAAGGATTTACAGAATGGCTAAGTAATATTCCCTTGAGTTGCTTCAGAAGAGATGTAATTTCGACAACACTTTTTCAGAGGAAGGTTTTACTTTGCACCAATTATGGCACTTGTCCTGAGTGAGCCCATGGGGAAATCCATTCTCTGCATTACTCTTGACATATCTTCTGGATCATTTTAAGACAGACCTCATCCATTAGAGACAGATGACTTCATTCAACAATTCATTCAACTAATACATATGGGCCCCTCATGTGCCAAACATGGTGAATGAGTCTGAATCGGTATAAATTCTTAATCCCTAAAATTCCATGTCTTCACCTGTTTTTTGAAGAAGTCTTACCTTGTGCCACACAATTTCTATCTCTAGCTTTGTCTGTGGGCTGTCTTTCAGCAGTTGTCATCAATATTCTATGATGTTAAATATGAAGTTTCAGAGTGTCCTTGAAGATTATGTCTGCCCACTTGTTCCCCCTCTACTTCAAGGCACATAAAATCTGCCTTGACCTTTGAGATCATATTTTCCTTTCGCAAGCTGAATCCCTGTCACAGTGAGCATTACTTCAAATACTCACCATTCTACTATATTCTCCCATGTGATAATCATCTTGCCTGCAAGTGTCATGGGTGAATGTTTTGAAAGACCAAATGTGACAATAATCTCCAAGTTCTGTTCCAAGCATTAAAAAAAAAACCTCCTTAGAATATATAATGAAGTTAAATAATTTGACTTTTTCAGACAGTAAAATGTATCACTGAAGCATAAATTAGTTATACAGTGGCATCATTTAAATATCACTTCTTGCCCACAGAACAGAATTATGGTAAACAGATTCATAGAATTTTTAGCCTAAAAATTTGTCCGGATGTTGTGGGGCATAGCCACAGGCAGATTTCAGAAGACTTTTAAATATAGGAATTGAAAATGCTTCATACATGTACCTAAGGATAAGGAGAAAAAATTTACTTTTAACGTCTTTCCACAGGCTTGAATTTGACTGACTTACAAAATCTTCCTAAAGGAACAATATTAGGATTCAGTTAAAATATTTAGTGATGTAACATGTCAAACATTCGGTGTATATTTGCAGCCTTAAGAATAAATGCAGTACCCTTCCATCACCTTTGGTTTTACTGTGTGCTGAGAAATGCAGTGTCTGCTTGGCAAAGTGTCATTTTTTTCCAGTCTAAAACAAAATATCAGTGAGATTTTGTTATTTTTGACAGTGTCCAGAATCTCTGCAGTATTTTGCAAAAGTTATTTTGATGGTAGCATATAGTCACTACTACATATCCATATTAAAATTTATCAGTGATAACTTGAAATAGGTAATGGAATATTTATCTTCACTGTCATGCCACCTAAAGTGTCACATTCTTATGTGTTGACAATTATAATAAATATCACCAATGTTTCTTACTGCTTTACTTAGAGAATGATCAGCCATATATAACTTATCTCTTATCTCTCCTTTTTCCATATTACCCTGCTTTTATTTCATCTAGCTGAACACCTCAAGATACATAAATCTAATCTAAACTTCAGTCGGTCGATATTTTCTAGGGTTGATCCAGCTATCATGTTCAGACTGAATTCCATCTTCTGCGTGGATTACTTCCTTACCCCATGGTTTTCAACTCAGTTTACGTATTGGAATCACCCATGGAGATTATGATTTTATATATATAGATATAGATATAGATATAGATATAGATATAGATATAGATGATATAGATATAGATATAGATATAGATATAGATATAGATATAGATATAGATATAGATATAGATATAGATATAGATATAGATATAGATATAGATATACACACACACACATATATGTATACACACACATACACACACATGTATGTGTGTGCATATTATATATACACACATATATAATATATATACACATATATACACTTACACATATATATGTGTGTAGATATGTATATATAAATGTGTGTATATATATATATGTGTTTGTATATATATATATATATATATATGCATGTATATATTATATTCATATCTTTATTTCAGATGAATGAAAACAACCAATCCAAAGATTCATGGTATAAATATCTTTGTGAAAAATAAATCATCTCATGACAGATTTATCTTAAAGATAACTAAAAGGACTATAATTCATATATATACACATATATGTATATAAATATGTAATATATATACACATATGTATGTATATAAATATGTAATATATATGTATATATATATACATATGTGTGTGTGTGTGTGTGTGTGTGTGTGTATAAAAAATCAGGCTCTAACCTAGACCAGACATTCTGTACTCCAATTTCACAATCTACAGTGAAATATGAGTAAATAAATTTTGGAAAAAACCCAGATGATTCTAATCATATAGACATGGTTAAAAAAAAATAATTCTGTCTTTTTGCTTCTGCTCTACCAGTAATACTCATTTTTTCTCTTTTGGTGTGTGTGGGTATATAAGCTGACAATCCAAAATTCCAAAAATAGAACACATATAGTTGAAAATAAACCTCCTTCTTTACTCTAATTCCCAACCACTCAGCTGTCTCCTCCAGAGGCAACTACCATTACTAGGGTTTCGTATTTCCTGAAGAAATAATGTATTCACTAACAGACATGATTTTTCTTTCCACAAGTGTACTCTTCTGCTTCCTATTTACCATTTAAAAGATAGACTACTGTGCAAACTCATATGAATATTGCTTTTCAAAATATTTGATAATTCATATCAATATTTCTCTGTATTAGAACATGTAATTTTGTTTTCTTGTTTTTAATAATATTCCATTCTATGAATAATAATGCTAATCCATGTAATTGGCCCCTGTTAAAATTTTGAATATATGTTTTTGCCTATTCAACACTACATCACAACTGTGAGAATATTTATAGTATAAATACTTGAAGTGGATGTGCTAGATCCAAGATATTTTACATCTCTCATTTCAGTAGTTACTACCAGGCCACTCTTCAGAGATACTGGATGATTTGACACTTTCACAAAATAATAATATGCAAGTGCTTGTTTTCTCTCTTGCCAATACAGGTATACTAGGAATATTATAAATATCAGTCTAATGGATGAAAATAACTGTATTTCATTGTCATGATAAATGTCCAGCTTTTCTCAGTGATGAGGTTGAACACATTTTCTTATTCTTAAGAACAATTTGTATTTCATCTTTTGTGTACTATTTGTTCATATCCTTCACTTTTTTTTTCTATTGAATTATTAGTTTTTAACCTATTGGATTTAAGGCTTATTTTATATATTAACAAAATCATTTTTTCATCTTGAGTTGCATATGATATCATTTTCCCCTTTGTAGAACTTTTTTATTCCTCTATCAGTAAAGTTGCTTAGGTTTTGAGACATAGCAGAAAGGATCATTATTCTCTAAAACTATTTAAGTGTCATAAAAGCCTTTCTGTCATTTCACTTTTATATCTAATATTTGACTAATACAAAATTTACTGTAAATTTATAAATAGTATTTATCATATTTGCTTTTTCATATTTTCATATTTTATTTATTTACATACTGCCTTCTTAAATTGGATTTAAATTGACATAAAAACATTAACACAATATACATGAGTGAGTTTAAAATGAGTGAAAACAATGAAGAAAAAATTGGTTTAAATAAGGCGGAGATATATGTGAGTTTAGTATGCAAATCACATGTAATGAAGAAAAACGTTCCATTTAAAATTGGACCACAAAGATGTTTGATAGTCAGTGTGAGAAAAAATATATAGAATCAATAAAATTAACATCCCCTAACTGACATGTGCTCATGTGTCTCTACCCCCACCACACACATACACACATTCCCTTATTTATCAAGGGAATCAAAATATTTTCTAACACGCAAAATAAATTAATTCCCTGTGTTTTCTGGTAATAAAGATTAAGAAAGTGATAAGCAACTCTGGAAAATATTCTTAAACACTGAACAGATTTTATTAATTGTTGATTATTTTTTAAAAAGGCTGGCAACATAAAAACATGATTGCTCATCTTTAAGAAGATGGTAACCTGTATAAAGTTTTAGTATAAATAATATTGTAGTAATTGGCATAATTTCTAGAAAGTAACCAAAACTATTACTTTTAGCTAATTTCTGTGTATATTTTATAAAATTGTTTAGTCTCACTGGATCTTTTCCTTTCTTTTTTGCTCTCTGTTATCTATCTGGCTTTGCCATCCGTTGTCTTAGATGATATAGACACTGTAATCCTGATGGTTGTCTTTTACACTGATTTACATATTTTTTTCTATTGATTCTCTAGGTATATCAACTCTATAAAATGCTGTTCTTCAGTACTTTAAAGATGTTCATTTCTTGTTCTTTTCTATAACTAGTACTAATATTAAAAACCTTATGCCAATCAGGTTATCTTTCTATAAAGGAATTTTTCATTAGCTTGTGATCTTTAATGTTGTTAAATGTCACTAAAATGTGTCTATGTGTGATTTTTGTTTTCTCTCTCCTAATTATTAATCTATTCATGGTTTGGACCTGAGGTCTATAATTGTTTTGTTATACTAGTGTATTAGTCAACTCAAGCTTTCATTACAAAATGCCAGAGACTGAGGGACTTCGAAACAGAAATTTATTTTTTCACTTTCTTCTGATTGTCATGGGTTCCGATATCAAGTTTATAATAATTTGTATCGGTATTCTCCAGATGTAATGAGTACCTGGCTGCATTTATGATTTTTGTATTCGTCTTTAATTTTAGAAGTTTCATTATGATGTCGTTAAGTGGCTTTTTTTAGTCTATCCTGCTTGTAATTTTCTGAGCTTTCCTTTTCCTTCTATTGGTTGATGTCTCTCACCAAATTAGAAAAGTTTTCAGTTGCTTTTCTTGAGACATGTTTCTCTGTACCACGTACTTTTGGTTCTTTCTGTGATTCAGATGACACCAGTCTTACACCTTTTGATATTATCTCACAGTACTCTGAGGCTCTGTTTATTTTTTAAAATTATTTTTCTCACTTTTTTAGAATGCTTAATTTCCCATGATCTAGTTTGTAGTTATCTGCCTTTTGACTCTGTCATTTGCATTTTCCTATTTAGGCCATCTAGTGAATTTTCTTTATCAACTCTTGTATTATTCAGTCATAAAATTTTCATTTGATTCACCTTTATATATTCTAATTCTTAGCTCAGACTTCCGATATTTCTATTCATCACATGAGTGTTTGTATTTGCCTATTGAAACATGGTTATAATAACTGTTTTAATGTCTTTGCCTGATGAATACAACTCTATCATCTCGGTTTGGGTATCTGTTGATTGTTTTTATAAGTGTTAAAAAAGTTTTTTTTTTGATTCTTCATATATCAAGTAAATTTGGAAAATGTCATGGACATTTTGAATATTCTGTTATGAGTCTGAAATATTTAAATCATAAGAAGGTTTGTTTTATTCTTTTAGTAGGTATTGACCTATTTTAATTTAAGATTAAAGCTCTGATCTACTTTTTTTTGTATTGTGTTTCCAATTCAGTGCAGTTTTTAAAGTGTTTGGAGTGCCTTTGGGGTCAGTTGTTGTGTCTACTTTCTAGCAACCATTCTGGTCCTGATAACAGCCTGCATAGTAGCTTAGTGTCAAAGACTTAGATATTCTATTTAACATCAGATCTTCACATATTCAGCTCAGAAGTGACCACAGGATTCTATACACAATTTTATGAGGTTGGTCTTTCTCCCTTCATCTCTCTACTTTCTCCAATCTCCCTGATATTTCCAGGTTCCCTGAAGACTATCTTCCAGATTTTCTAGTCAGAGAACTTGGACTTTAGTTTACCTGCTTGTCCATGCACTTCCCACAGTGTCTGAGTTATCCAGTCTAGAATAACATCTTACAGGACCTTTATTTCACAATGTACAGTGTGGTCTTTTCTCTGTACAAGTCACTTTGATGTCTCTCTGACTATTTGTAATTAATACGATTCTCTTACCTTCCTATGGTCTACTAGTCTCTAATGAATAACTGTTATTCAGAACATCCACTTAATGAAGAATGCTCACAGCCTTCTAGATCTTTTATCATCTGAAATTTAGAACTTAAAGATAACCTATGATCTTTCAACAATTTATTCCATCAAAATTTTTTTATCCTAAATTGGGAAAGATATATACATACATATATTATTCACATACACACACTGCATACACACATATATACTATTTACATTCACACACACACACTGTATTTACACACACATAGACACTCACACACATACTAGTAAGCAAGTTGGAATGACTTCTGTTTTCTACATTCTATCTGTAGAATTCTCTCAGGTAATAGTAGTCATGTTTCTCCAGAAAACGAGACAGAAACAGAATGGTATCTAATTAAAATGTTTACAATATCTCCCATGAGATATAAGCTACTGACATTTTCCAGACTACAAGCCAAGAAATGCTTAGGTACAGATGTACTTTGCAATCTACAATTGTCATGCAATGAAAACATAGCTTAGACGCAGTTCAGAAAATATGGATTAGATAACCTTTCTTTAGAACTTAGAAATTAAAAGTTAGGTCCTATGAGAATTTATGGTAAGTTGAGCAGCTCATCTCTTCTCAAAGTAAATCAAGAATTCATTTGCTCTGCTTCATAGGCCATCTTCCTCAAAAGTGGTTTCTAACATCTGTATCTGAATCTGCCAAAACCGTAGTTACTTTGTCATATATCCTTCTCCTTCCAACTGCTCTTATCTCTTCCTCAACACTCTGCTCTTTCCTCTAATTATCAGTCCAGATTTACAGCACTGTAATATTTCTACGATGTGAACGATAATATTGACCCCAGTTTTTCTTAACATCCCTGTTCCTTAATTCCTCACAATATGCTGCATTCATACATCCAAATGGCAAATGTTTATTGAGCAACTACCTGGCTCCAAGAGCCTTGAGAGGGATGGGGATTTGTCAATTAAAGAATGCCTGTTCTCATGAAACTTATGTTTTAGTTCAGGGAAGACACAAACCATGAACAAAAATTAAGCAATCCATATAACTTTCTATAGTGATAAATACCATGCAGAAAATAAAACAAACTAAGGGCAAAGATAGTGATGAATGATGGGGAGGGTAGTTTTGGCTTTGCATTCAATCCCTGAGCATTCAATTCATTATTACTTTTTTTTCAACGATCAATTTTGCTCCAGAGTTGGTGTTTTCACCCTTAGAGGGCATTCATGAGGCCACTAAAAACCTCAGCTGATTTCCTGTAGTTCTAGTTTATTAGTGTAAAATAACAGTTTTTAGGACAATAATGGAGAATGCACTTTGTCATGTCAAGCTTAATTTCTTGTTAGCAATAGATACAGGTCTTCGCATTGTTGTGTAGAGCATGCTCAGTTCACCTTGTCTCACTCTCTTATCTCTAGTCCATCCCCAGAGGTCTTTTCCTAATAAAAACATGTATCTATTAATTTTTTCTACTTATACCTTTTCAAAAAAATAATAATAAACTCTGTGAAGAAAGGAAAAATCCTGTCCAATTGAGTCAGAACTTATCCTTAAGCAATTTTTTTTTCTTTTACTAATCACTGTGTGCAAAAATATTCTTCCCTTGAACAAAGAAATGAATTGCACTTGGGTAGGTAGGAGAGAGATTTTATTATTTTAATAACATCGTTTAAAATAATGCCTTAATGCTTTGAAACTAAGGTAAGCATTCCAAATTCAGATTGCCGCTAAACCAGATTTTACCTAGAAAACCTGCAGACACATTTAGAAGCCAAGTGTGAATTTGGGTAAAGAATGAGTGTAACAAATCATTCTAAATTACTAAGGAACCTATGTTAATGAACCTCCATGCCAAAATGGCACTGTTGAAACCTTAAGAAATTTTCTTTTGAAATATCTATGTATGTGTCTATATATATGTATGTATATATATATACATATATATATATTATATTTTATATATATATTTTTATATATATTTTTTTTTACAGAAAATGATACTTTATATTATCTTTGGTAATCTGATTTTTTATATATATATATCAGGCGCTGTGCTAGGTTTAATAGTAAAGTACAGCAGATAAAGTTTTTGCTCTCACTGTCTATGACATACTGCATCTTTCCATGTTGATAAATATTCATTAAGACATAAACTCCTACATTTGTATTCCATATATTACTTAACCTTGCCCTAATGTCAGACATTTGATTTGTTCTCTAACTTTTTCTGTTATTTATAATAATTCTCCTGTGAAGAGACCAAATGTCCCTTGCCTCCCATTCAGTTCAACTTGACCTCCCACCATCTCATTTAGTTTAGAGCCAGCTGTTGGTCTGATTGGATTAAAGTCATTCACACTACTATAAGGTCTATTTTCCATAAATATCAGAAGAAAAGTTTAATTCAAAATGTATAGTGGTTTTTTTGATACTTTCAAATTCAGCCAATGTAAATTCTTTAACAGCCAATTACTGAATTTATGAAATGATGAATTTTAGATGTCTAACACTTCCTCATTTATATTATTGGATGAGCTTAACCTTAAACACAGTTATTTCTCTTTGGTTTTGAGGACTTACACTCAACTACCTTACCTTTCTGTGCTCCTGATTGTCTTTCTATCCCTTTGCCCTTGCATTTATACTCAATCTCCTCTTGCATCCTACCTGTCTTTGACCCTGCTCATGCCTCAGGCAGTAAACAGCTACGCCAATTATCCTGGACTGGATTTAATGTATTTTTCTCATAGTTTTCTAAGGATTGGTAATTTCACAAATTGACTTCAGCCATGCTGTTTACTCTTTCCCTGCCCACTTCATTGAACCATTGCTGAAAACACAGCTTTTACTTGGAGCTTTCAGGTAGTAATACTTGCCTATTCAAAGTCAAACCACTGTCCTTCATCTAGCCTAACAAGGGTTTATATACTACATGGAGCAGAACAGTAACTTTACAACATTCATCTTTCTTTTTCACCAGGTCAGGTGGTGCCTGATATTTTGAAGAAGGTGAATGATAACATATAAATATTTCTGAATTCATGTCTATGAATAAAGAGGACTTTCTAAGTTTGATTCATAAGTGATAATTTTACCTGGCATTGTTAGCCTGTTTATTCTGTTAAAAAAAAATCAATTTTTCCTGTAAATTATAGTGTCAACAAGCTGAGTCATCATCTCTAATTTTTCACAAAACCTTCATGAATTTAAGCATAGATTCTAGAAACTGTCTTCAGAAAGTTTTTTCTCATTCTAATATATTTGACAATCTACTGTCACAGCTGGACCTCAGATGGTTACAGAGCCCCACAGCTGCTTGGCGAGCACTATTCCTCTGTCTTGGAGTTTCTTGAAAGTGTGAAAAGCCAGAAATGAAATTCTAATTTAATGTAGTAGAAATATAAATCAGAATCGCTTCTGTGTATCGCATTTGCATAGAGGTTGATAGCAAATTTTATTTTTCCTCTATCATTTTATACTTTTATCTATTCACTCTTCAGCACATGGCAGACACTACCAACCTATAAGTGCAAATATTTACTATGTTTGAGAATAAAAGGAACAAAACACAATCCAAGGAAGTAAATACACTGTACTATACAGAATTTAAAGTAAACATTATATAGAAGACATAATTTATTGTTTTTCTACTTGATAAGATAAATGATATAGCAAACCATAACATAAGTTATGTGGGTTAATATACATTTAGCATAATGGCTTAAACACATTTTACCTGCAGAAAATATTTTTATGATAATAGGGCAATGTGAAAAATTGCCTGTGATAAAAAGAAAATATGAACACAAAAGATAACTCAGCATCTAAATATAATATAACAGATATGAATTTATTCATATGTATGCACTATGAAATCTTATTAAGTAAATATCAATATGTAATTTCAGAGTTACCTATTATAATTTTCTAAAATATTAAACTCAATATTTAATAAGTTCGAAGTCTTTTGCCCCACTCTAGTGCCTCAGGTATTATATTAAAATGCCTTTGCATTTTATAATGCCAACATACAAATAAACACTAGCCTAGCATTAAAACACATCAATCAAGTGCTGTTTATTCTGCCTGAACTCATCGATGTCATGCAGATATTGACTCTTTTCTGACTGTATGTGAAATTGTGGCAAAGGAAGTTTATATTAATCAAAATGATCAGATATGAAACTATCTAGACACATTTGTTAATGTATTTAGTATGGTAGACACCACCATTTGCTCACCCAGGTCTACTTGCTCTTCTGCCTTGCTTAGACAACCCTCTTTTGGTTTATGGTGGACAATGATTGATATTATTCAACCTTAAGAATTATTTTTCTTGCTTTGATATTCTGCTTTGTAACTGAAGATAGTCTTGAGGCCCAGTTCAAGTTGATAAGCCTAAAGGAAAAGTCGATAGGTAGAAGTGGAATGGGTTTCCTTGTAAATCAGTTCAGACATGGCTGCCCCTCTGTCCACCCCTTACTTCCTGCTGTGAACATAGCATGGTATTTGGATTTGCAGGAGGAGACACATATGAGGAAGAATGCAAGCACACTGATGATGACAGAGCAGAAACATAAAAAGTCAAATCTATTTCTAAACCATACTTCCCTAGGTTTACTTAAAAAATAAAAGCTCTGACTCACAAGGACATTTGCAAATACTTTTCTCAAACTAAATTCTATGTCTTTAAATCTACACAAGATATGTCTTTACCAAAACAAATTTTTTAGTGGACAATTCTACCATGACTCAGGTCCTTATATCCAGATATTGGGAATAAAAATGTAAAACTTTTACTATATCCTAATTTTGTATTATGTTAGAGCTCTTTATTTAGTTTTGTTACTTCTTTTTATTTCCCTGTTCCAGTTTTTCTTCTCTTATGCTACCCCTAATAGAAGCTAAAAATACCCAAAAGCCTGTGACCAAGGGATCTTAGAAATGTTAGAACAAGAATAAAGAGGAATCCAGTTTTTAGGACATTTTAGGGATTTCAGTGAGAACAATCCAATATCTGTAACCCTTGATTGCTTCTTAGTTGGGATAAGCAGACATCCAGATCATGTAACAGTAAACAATAAACATAAATAGTTCTTGCACTAATAAGAGATTACTTTCAAGCATCCGATCACTAATGCCAATCTTGTTGACCAGCTGACCTAGTGGACTGAAATATTTAGCAAACCCCCAGATTTTGATACTGTACAGTTGAGATGCTTTTGATAAGAGATACCAGAACAAACAACAGGAAGTAGCTAATGTGATGAGATTTATTAAGCTCACATAGTAAGTACTGTGCCCACTGGTTTCAGGCTTTGTGCATTGGCTTACATAAGTGCCCAAGGTCATCTACTTCTGATAAATAGTGTGTGAGTGATATCTTACCACATGGTCACAAGGTATCTGTCATACCCCACAAGACAATTTCTATAGCCAAAGGTTAAGCAGGTAAGGAAAAATGCATTTCTTCTCACATGCCTGTCTCTTTCTTTAAGAGAAAAACCCACTTCCAGAAGCCTCTTAGCAATGCCTCCTTATAAGTTATTGGCCAGAGCTGGATTACATGGCTTTTTTAGGTTGACAAGTAGTGGTTTAGAATGGGATTACTGTGTTTGGGCTGGAGAAGAGACCCAACCTCCTTATAAATGTAGTTATCTAAATGATAACTGAATTAAACTGAGGTTGAACTAGTAATGTCTATCAGGTTAAGATTCTTCTAAGATTTTTCTTTTCTGTTCTTTTGAAGAATCAGAATACCAGGCTATATTAGTTTTCTAGTGTTGACATAACAAAGTGATGTTGCTGGCAATTCTTGGCTTGTAGATATATCACTTCAATCTCTGCCTCTGTCAGTATATGACATATTTCCTGTGTGTTTGTCTCTGTGTCTCTTTTTATAAGGACAGCAGTCATATTAGATTAGGGACCACTCTAATGATCTCTCCTTAAGGTGATTACCTCTGCAAAGACTCTATTTCCAAATAATGTCACATAAACAGGTAATAGGGATTAGAACTTCAACATTTATTTTTGGATGATACAATTCAACTGATAACACTGACACAATTGAAGGAATGCCTGGAGGTGTGGAATAAAGGGGATGACCATCAGAAAGCACAGAAACAGAGCTACCTTTGAGAACATATGCATTGGTAGAAACTAACATATATTATAGTCATAGTATTGTCAGTGAGACAAACTGTTTAATTATTTAGAGTTATCCTGTCTCTTTGTTTAAGATTAACATTTCTGTCAGTGATGACTAGATTGGCTATGTTTGAAAAATAAGCCAACCCATTGGTAGAGGACAGGGGAAACTGACAGCACACTTTACTCAGTGGCCTACCAAACCTTCATGCAGTGTCAAGGGATCGGGGGTCTCTAGCAGAAAAGCAGATGTGTTTTCTAGGAGAAAAGAAAAGTATAGTGAAAATAAAAGTAAAAAAAAAAAAAGTGCACTACATGATTTAATCAAGCCTTCCCTGTATGCCCCACTGGTTGGCAGCTGACCCCTTCAGTGTCACTCTGGCAGTGACAAATTGTAATGATCTTGGTTCCTCATGGACATCTGGTCATGGGACTCTGTATGGGACATGGGAGAGTGGTGCTATATAAAATGGCATGGCACACTCAGCAGATAATAAGAATTGGCAGCAGTTATAAACAGAGAGCTTATTCATATGCCCCAGATGAATATCAGCTCTGAATCAAGATGCAAGTAAAATGTGATATAGACTTTCTATATTTATGAATATTTTATAAATAGGCTATGTGTCATCTTTAGCATTAGAAAGGAATTATAGAGGGGAAAATTTAGAGCAGAAGAAAAGGAGAAATAAGAAAAATATAAATGTAAATTTTAGTTATTAGTACCAAAATACAAAACAAACTGATTTGGCTCAGTAGATAGTTTAACATTCCTAAAGTTTGGGAAGACAGACAGAGGAAAGTGATTAAAGAGATCAAGCTTCAGATAGCTCTGCATTAAAATCTGGGTTCTGCTCATTGTTATATTTATAAGATATAGTACAAGTAAGGCACATAGTACTTGTTATATTAATTCATGCTTACCAATAGGTATTTGTTAAATGAATGAATAGTGAGTCAGAAACTTGATAGTAGCTTATGATGAATTCCAGTATGTTTTTAAACAAAATATTGAAAAGAGGGGATGCATATACACAACTGTAACTCCTTTTCAACTGTGATCTAAATGACATTGCACATAAAATATAAAACAAGAATGATTCTGAATTGACTCCAATGATCATCTATATACTGTGTGTAATCTCATGCATTCATTAGGCACCTTTCCTGGATAAGGCACATGCTTGATATTTGGAAAATACACTGAACTCAAAGTCTTTTTCTTTGAAAAATATGTAAACCATTTGAAATTAGGAGGGGAGACATATGTTTTTATTTAAGGCAGATTGAAATTAGTCATTAGAGTTTTGAGCAACCCAGTGAAAAAAATGAGAGGATTAATTTATCTCGACTGGTAAAACCAAGAAAACCTTTACCTTAAGATAAAAGTTGAAATTTAGTACTGAACCTGCTAAAACACAATACTAAAATACTGGTCTTGGTATTTTTTGTTTGCTTTTTTTTCCCTGGTGAAAGTAAGATACCAGCAAAATTAAAAAGGTTATATTTTACCAGGCAATAGAAATTTGAAGTAAATCAGCCTTTGCTCCTTGCCTACGTGTTTTTTTTTTCTTATGAATTGGTATTTATTTCACCATTGACTCACACACTCCCCAAAGACAATTATAAGATTCTTTTTACTTTTTAAAGAGTTGCCACTTAATTGTCAAAAAATATAATATGAGGAGTAAAAAATTTGAAGATCAAAGATATTATAAAGCATCATGTAAATAAACCACCTCAAATCAATTGTTGGAGAGGAAAAGTGAATGTTGTTTGTGGTAGCTCCTGAGGGAGGTTGGTTTTACAAGGACCAGAAGGGACAGTTTTGCTGCTGCCATCTATTGCATCCGATTCACCTATACCTTCATGCTGTGTTTTCTTACTCGTACTGAGCTGATCCTCGTTTTTACTTAGACAAGGGTGAACAATCCAGGGGATTGAGGGAGGGCAGGATTAGTTTAGTTTACTTAATCACTCTTTCCTTGAGCTATTTGTCAACATCTATTATTTTTTTAAAAAAAATAGAATAAGGTAAAAATTGAAGGGCAAGGAGAAAAGAACATTTCAAAAAGCATAACTGAATTTGTGTTGAAGGGTACTTAGGCTGATATATGGCAGTGTTCTGAAAAATAAATAGATACATCACTGAAGTACAAAACCCAAAGCCTCCTACTTACTAATTCCCTTGTGTTTAGTTAGGAGCTCAAATATTTTTGAAGGGGCTCCAGTATAAATTAGAATAGTCTCCAGATGTTTTGGCACTGTAAATGGCCAGGCTAAAATTCACTTTTAATGAACTGTATTTTAATGTCAGTCTCTCCTGTCTCCTTAAATGACAAAGAACTCATCTGACTTTGTAATGAATGTTCAACTGTTTCATTACCAACTCTGCTATTTATTGTGCCTCTGTATGTTCCCGTGGATTCATGGTGATTTTAGATGTGTCGAGTAGGAAAATCTTTAAGATTTAAAAAGAGAGTAAACCTAGAATCTCTAGGACATAGACTCTCTGGGTAGAATACAAAAATCTAGTTGTGACAATTTCCTTACCGAAAACTGAAGGTTCAGAGGCCAGCAAAAACATAAATAAATACAGAAGATATTGAACAGAATAAATAACCTGAGACTACAAGCTTGGAATCCATGACTTTGAGTCAACTGTAATTCCTATATCACTTTCTTGATATTTAGAACCAAAGGTTTAAGAATTGCATCCAGATTTTATAGAACTCAGCTTCAAGATTATTTGGATCAATGTATTTGGAATTGCTTTTGCTTTGTAAACTTACATACCTATGATGTTTTTCTCTGCTGTTCTGCCCACTGAATTACAAAACTCTTGACATTATGACTAGATGGAGTGAAAGGTTATATAATTTTGTATATAAATTTATCCTTTCAAACTTACATGGAACTTCAGTGCTGAAACTGGGAAAGCTGTAGGCAAATCATACAGTTGGTAATCTTAAGTGCCTGGAATAGCTCCTGACAAATAAAGAAAGAAGCCAGTGAAAAAATTATCACTGGAGTGGATGCATTAAGTGTAAGTTATTACACATTTTCTTCTATGAAATAAAAAATGACACAATTTTAGAAAAGTCAATGTGTAGAACTATATATTCATATAAATACATATATATATACAGATGCACAAGGAAATACACAAATTTATAAACAAGCACAATCATGTAGAAACTGGGATGCGTTCGAAGAGTTTATCTGTTACTTATGAATTCTAGGTCTTGGGCTGAATGTTACAGAAACAATTTGTCAAACAAATTTGACAATTATAATTACCAAATAAGTAAATTCAAAGAAGAATGAGTTTATTAAATCATATTTTTTTTCAGTTTCACAGTAGGAAAGTATTAGTAAATGTATGTTATAATTTGGTGTAGGGGAGAAATATGTATGTCTTTATAAAAAATAACTTTTTATTATATGTTAAGCATTTAATGAACTTGACATATTTCTTCATGAAAATACTTTGCAGCCTTGTTCCCTGAAGCTTGGTCTTAAGTAGATAAAGCTGCCACTGTTTGTAGTCACAAACCTCCTAAGAATATTATGTTGAAAGATGATACCTTTAAGACATCTTTTATTTCTTTCATCATTTCTATTATCTAATTTGAATTTATGAATATCAAAAGAAGGTTTGAAAAACGGATTGTGGAAAAGCTTTAAATCAGTGGGCTTTTTGAAATGCACTTGGTTTTACTGTATTGCTACTTCATTTGCTTCCTGCATTACACCACTATTTTGTTAAATTTTGCATTTGAAATGTAATTGCCTATTCAGTAATTCCTAGCATTAGTCAAATTTCTTGGATGACATAAATATTGATTTACTTTCACTTTGACTGATAAAAAGACTCACTATCACTGAAGCATGCAAAAAAAAAAGCCCTCTGTTGAGAAGTCTATTCAAAATGCTTTCATTTGAGCAATTTGTGTTTATAATTTTTAATACACCAACTGTATTATCAAAGACAAATGAACTTGAATTGCTTGAGTAAAATTTGGAAAGATTGTTTTGTAGATTTTTGGCTGTCGTTCCAAGTAGGCATTATCAGAAGGGTGGCCATTAGTATCACCGGGGGGATATATAGTAAAAGCCAGTTGGAGTCTTTCATATTTGATAACAATGACTACCTATTAAAATGAATAAAACAAAGAAAGAGGAAAATTATACTCTCTTTTAGATGGGAATTTAATATTCTAGTATATTCATTTCATGCATAACTTTGCAAGATGCCAAGTCTGTAACAATGAGAGTGGAGCAGACTATGCCCAAATTTCTGGAAACATTCTCTAATCTTATACTATCGTCTAATCATATTTCTTTTACAACCGAGACAATGCATATGACAAGATGGATTCTCTCCTGTGCATTTATTTTCTGGGTGAAAACCAGTTTTTCTAAACCTTGGTGTTATTAAATATTTTGGGCCAGTTAATTGTTGCCAGATAATACTTTGTCTTGTGGAAGGACATGTGTTATAGAATGTTTAGCAGCTTTCCTGGCTTCTATTCACTAGGTGCCAATAGCACATCCCAATTGTGACAATCCGAAAATGTTTTCAGACCTTGCCAGATGCCCTCTGGAGGTCAAAATGTCTACATTTAAGAACCACTTATGTCAACTGTAGTCTCTTCTTTCAACGCATATGCATATTGTTTTTGAAAATCAGGTTCTCTGTTCATAAGTCCTGTACTATGCAACGGTGTTAGCTTCTCCAGGTGGGAAGATGGATATGTAGGAAATAATTAAAAATAAATTTAAGGAAGGATAAGCTTAGGCCAAACACTCTGCCCTTTAATTCCAAGAAAGATAGAAGGTATGTCACCGTTTTATATGACATCTGCTTGCATTATCACCTGCTGTACTTTATTTGCACGTATTTGGCCAACAGCTAAGGACTTTCTGAACTTGGTTCACTGAAGGGTCAAGGGATCATGACAGTGAATTGTTCTTAAACAAATTTTCATTGCATTAGGCACGGATAAGCTTTCCTTTAATGTCAGGCATGCCTATTATCTTATTTTTCTTTGTTTTCTTCTAGAATATGTGTGAACACTGGAAAGGCAATTCTGTCCTTTATATTTAGTTCCTGCAATGCACCTTCTGTATTCTTGATTTAATACCTCTCTCACGTAACTTTTTTGTTTGTTCATTTGTTTTTTTAAGATTAAATACATGTGTAGTGTTTATGTCAACCAGTCAACAAAATGATCTCAACACTAAACTTTGCAGTAATGTTTAAATCGGGAGTTCCTCAGTTGTGGTCGTCTGTTCAGTAGCATCATCCTCATCAGGGAACTTGGTTTAGATGCTGATTGTTAGATGCCATCCTAGACCTCCTGAGTCAGAAACTATGGGAGGTGCTTTACCAAGCCCTCCGGATGATTCTAATATACACTGAAGTTTGAGATCTGCTGGCTTATAGGCTTTATTTTGAGGAAACTAGTACGTGAACACCAAATACTCTGTAACATTCTTCCTTTAGCTGACAAAGTGAGAGCAGGTTTTGACAGGGCAGAGGGCTTTAGGAAATTAACTAATGGCAAAGCAAAATATGCATGTTGATCACGTCTCCCAAGCTAATATTCACCCCATTTTTTCCTCCTTTTTTTTCTCTGCTTCTAAGAGGCCATAAAGCCTTTTCCCTTAGCCCTGAAAATTGGCAGTAATTGACAGCCTGACTGAGAGTTGGGCTATAATTCCAAGTTTGAAGGAGCCAGGGACACAGACCCTGGCTTCACCTTTTAAGATGGATGTGAGGTCAAGAGCAAGGAGCAATGGGACAAAGTGTTCCCTGGAAGCTTGGACTCAAGGCTTTTGCCTGCAGCCTTGGCTTTCAGTACATGGAGTTCAGCGTGAGGGCTGCCAAATGAATATACCTCTCACCAGCATTACAGTCATTTTTCTTTTTAACCTACACCTGAATGACCCAGCAAGGGTTATACCCAATGACAAATTTATCCATGCTGGCTGACAAACTCCAAGTATTTCATCACCCTATGGTAAACAGTGCAAGTGACTCTAAGCCAAGCTGGGGCTTCATTTAGCAAATGGCAAATAATATCATCCTGACAATTACAAGCTATTTCATGTTACTGACATGTCAGCAGCAATAGCTGAATATATAAAACTTCTAATATTGTCAGGTCTCAATCTGCACGTCATCCTATCAACAAATGCTTCTTAAGCAACAATTTTATCCAAGAATAGTGTATAAAAAACATCATAGTCCTTGGCATCAAGATGATCACAGTCTTATCAAGAAAATTATAAATTACAGTTATTTGGAGCTAAATGTTGTGATTAAGCATGTGCTAAGTGCTAAAATAAACATATCTGGATTTTTAAAGGCAGTGTGGTATTTCATGCTTTATCCTTACTCCTTCCTGTGCTTAATGTTGTATTTCTCAAGTCCTGTATATTTTTCAATTTTTGACTCAGAGAAGATGTAAAAAAGTCTATGGACTTTATTATAAGTCTGATTTTCCACCGATTCCTACACAGTCTTTTCATATCCTACCATTTGCCGTTTCTGAAATAGAACATGAAGAAACTTAGACATTTTTTTTTGGTAGGTAACAAAGAGTCATTTTATTTACAAGCATGGAGGTAATCCAAGCACTTGAATGTTTTAGGACATTTAGCAAGTTTTGCAGGAGCTGCTGGAGTGGGGAAAAACTACCCAAGAGAGAGGAAAAATGTTCCCAATACAGTATTTGGGGAGTGATCTAACTGGAGGCTGAAGAAAAGTGAAATCTAAAGCAAAGAGTATAAATTATTCCTTCACAAAAAAAGTGTCACAGTACCCCTTCACCAGGGGTGATATTAAAACAATAGAAATGGTACATTGCAGAAATGTTTTCTTTTAGATCCTTAAAGACATTAATAAATGAGAGTGATACCTATAAGATTGTTTAAAGATATTCAATAAAAAGTTATTCTTTAAAACATATCTGAGCATTTGTTAAAATGACCTTCCCATAATATTCTATTCATTAGCTTATTCTGCTGGACTTAGACTTGAGAAAAATGCAGATATATTTATAAAAATAAAGAAGATAAAAGAAATAAAGCAGAGAAATGAAATTCATACTTCAGGAAACAATAGAAGTGAGAACGTTTATTTTTGTGTACCTCTCTTATTATCACCATTACCACTGCCAAAATGTGTTCCTTTTTCTAGTCTTTACTTTCTCTGTTTGTAGCAACTTTATCTACCCTCATCTGAATCCAGAGGCCTGGGGATCTTAAGTTCTTTCTTTTAGTCTCCATTTACAACCAGGTCTTGTGCATCGACCACTGAACTATAACTGCCAACACACAATCCTAGTCAGAGGCTTTGCCACACTTCTCCTGAACATGCTACAGCCTGCTAATTACTTGTCTTATCTTCACTTTTGCCTCAACCATTCATTCTTTATTCACGAGAGAGCAACCTTTTAAATGGGTCAATAGAAATTCTGCTTTTAAAAATAATTTAGTGGTTTCCCATTGCTCTAAGAATGAAACTCAAACCATAACACTAGAAGGTAACTGTTGCTCTCATGCCCTGATTACAGCTAAGGGAACCAAAGCCCTGAAAACTTAATTTTACCGAGAAGATATGAGTGGCAAGTGGCTCAGCCCAGCTAGTCTAAAACCGATATGCTACTTATCTGCTGCCCTCTGGTGTGCTGGGTTTACAGTATTACTGAATAGACATAACAAGATGCATAAAGCTAATTATGAGACAATCATGCCAAGAGCTGTCAGATTAAAATATTAATAATGATAATCACATCAACAATTAAGTTTTTTCCAAGCACACATATTGAAGACCTATAAACTTCAGGCTCTGTGCGGGTTATATTTGATTCTCACAATGAAACTCATTAACTTCTTATAAGTTCAATATTAGTAAATACAATTAATTTATTCTGAATAGCAATGCAGCATTTTTAACATGAGCAAAATATGGAATAAAATATCCTGTATTCAAAGTATCCTGTCATTTACTTGCTATGTGATTTGGAAAAAAAAATGAATAAATTTAAGCCTCAGTTTCCTCATTCTATAAAATGACCTTAGTAATGTTTATTTTATATAATTGTGTTGAGCACAGGAAAATAGATGTTACTATGAAATGTATGCTATTTAAATAGTGACAATCATTATATATTTAGGTGTTTTGACTAAACTGGTTTAAGTTAGTTTAAGACATTGATAAATTCAATCAGGAGATCCATGTTGGAAAAATGAAACATAAGATGAAACAACATTGCCAATTTTATAACAATGTTTTATGATGGCAATTTAATTGAATACAATTTATTTATAGTCTATTCGTAACAGTTCAATCAGAGTAGCAGAACCACTGGAGATAGATGTTGATAGATAGATAGATAGATAGATAGATAGATAGATAGATAGATAGATAGATAGATGATAGATAGATACATAATAGAAAGAAAGATAGATAAAAACAGATATATAGCTACAGAGATATATGCATATATTTGTAGCAAGGGTACAACCATGTACAGTTGTGAGAGTTGGTAAAGCAGTCTCTGCCAGTCCTCACTTCTAATGACAAAGCTTAAAGTCCATGGGGAAGACAGTTGAGAAGATAGATAGAAATTAGGAAAGATAAAAAATAATCTAGAACTGACAGGTACAAGCTAGCTCCCCAGGAGGCTATTTTGAAGCACATGCCATTTTTTGCCTCTGACCTTGGTAGTATGGGGACCCTACAAAAGGTCAGGGCCCCTCACCATGGACCTGCAAGGGAAGGTGCAGTAGTCCTAGGCCCACCTGCTGCCTCATGCCAATAAGCCAAGGAATAAGACTGACAACAGATAATATGTGCAGGATACAAAAATAGTCATTATTTTATTTTCACCCTCTCACCTGCAAGAACCTTTTTGGCCCATCCCAAGTGCAGATGTACAGGGAAAGGGATTCTGGGAAATGTGGTTCAGCATGGCCAAGATGACACATTGTAGAGTCAATATGATCCATTCCTTATCAATTTTGTGCCCATAAATATCTTAATGTCATACTTAGCCTCCAAATAAAGATAATGGCAAAGTCAAGCTTTTATCTAACATGATATAACTATACTAAGTACCACTGAAATTGAGCTCACTTTTTCCTCCTAAAAAAATAAAGTCCTTCTTTTGTTTTTTTTTGAATGATGTTCATTCTTCTCCTAATTCATACCTCGCTGATGACATAAATAAGATTCCAAAGAGCCATTCCGTATTCCATCAAGCTAACTGCTTCAGCATGATGGGGAATGTAATAAGACTAGTAAATTCCATGGTTTATGTGTGTCGCTCTATATTATTTGCTGTGAAAGGGTTTCTTGGTCAGAAGTGATGCTATGTGGAATACTGTGGATAAGATATTCAGTAAATCCATGGACGATAGTTTGAGAGATGCATTGTAAGCAGAGAGGGGAAATGTGTATCCAGGGTAATGTCTATTCTATGCCTACCAAGTTGGAAGAGGTTCAGTATAATCATCCTGGCACCACGTGGCTCACTGATCATTCAGAACATGCTGCCATAATGGAGTACAGTGTGGGTTTCTCCTTTTACCCAAAGGGCATTCAGCAGTGGTTGGGTGAGTGGAAATCCACATTGCATATGCTACAGATAACCTCCATCCCTATTATAATATCCTTTCTATTCATGAACCCATTGCATAATGAGAGCAGTGGGTGGGAAGACAGATGAGAATGGAAGACATATACATGTATAAATAATTAAGAATAAACTAGGGCCTTATTTGAATTGACAGAAACCCATGACCAAGCCTTGTTGCAGCTAATTTTTGTTTTGGCATGGGTGCCCTACAGAAACTGTAAGGTGTGTATGTGAGTATGCACCCACCTGACCCAGGAGTCAGAGATGCTTAAGGAGGATCCAAGAAAAGGCAGGTCATTTCCAGACACAGCTATAGACTCCTAACAATGAGATCACTAAGCAGATCAACAGCAATGTATGTAAACTACAAAAAGGTTGCTGTTTTACTTTCTTTCTCAAAAACCCATAAAAGAATCCCCTTGTGGCCTACCCCAACCAAGAACACACAAGAAAGGAATTTTGGAAAATGTAGTTTAGCCAAATTGGACATTACAAAGAGACTTTAAAATTGTAAAAAATCACCATAATTTTGGTTTGGGAAGCATTGCTACAAAGTAAGAAAAGTTTAGAATAGGGAATGTGGGGTTTGGTAAAGTCTGTCATAGTTCTATCATTACCTAGATGTGTGACCTTTGTTAGTTATTTATTCACACCCGGCCTTCATTTTTTCATCTATAAAATAAAGGATATGTATATGTTCTTTTAGAGGTCTCATTGTATAATGAGTAAAATTATCTATTTTTAGACTTCTGAGAATCAAATCTTAGTTATGTCAACTATGTGATATTATGTAAGATCTTGAATTTTTTTGTAATCCAGTCCCCTCATCTTAAATAGAGATAATAATACTTAAGTCAGGGGTGTTGAGATAACTAAAAAAGTTAAAATATTTAAAGCTCTATTTATTTTATTTTATTTTTAATTGAAATTATTGGGGTGACATTGGTTAATAAAATCAAACAGGTTTTAATTGTGCAATTCAGTAATACATCATATGTACATTGCATTGTGTTTCTGTTTGTCATGTTTATGTGTTGCTTTGTAAAACTCTTAAAACCACCATGTGTGGCATATACTGAGCATGCATTGAATGTTAGCTAGTAGTGGTAATCTGCCTCTGAATTTTATGATTGCTTATTTATTGTAGAGATTTAAAAACCATATTAATTCATTCCAAATCTGTCCTTTAGCTAAGAGAATTAAAAATAAATTAGAATAGGTATTTGTAAATTTGTTTTACCATGTGTAAATCCTGATTTTACTCCCCTTTTTTTTGATACTGATGCTATTAAGATTGCATTGAATATCTATAATGAGGTGGACATTGTAAAGTATGCAAATAAGGCAATTATTTAGTAGCATTAATGAAGGGCAAATATAATGATATGGAGGGTTATTAATTGTTAAAATGCTGACAAAGGAGCTTTCCCTCTTTACTGATAACAGTGCCAAAAGAAGTGAGTTTAAAGTTTAAATAATGTTGATGTGTATTTTCCAAATTTGGAGAACTTTAGAAATGTCCTTTTAGAGACACAAAGTCTGGTTCTAACAGAATTCTTGCTTTGATTCCCTCATCAACACCCCAATTTACTTCAGTTATTCCAAGCATCATATAAGAATGTATTATGAAGCCCACTCAACCCATCTCTCCTAAATAGTTGTGCACTGTTCTTGTTCTTGTGAGCTAAGTCAACTCACTCTCTGCCTTCACTCCCTGTTCTTACTAAAAGTATATAAGGGAGACCTGGCTGAAACAGAATTATTATATACAAGTCATGACTCTTTTGATTGTAGGAGACAGGAAGTCAACTAAAGTTAGCTTAACAAAACAAAATAAATCAAGAAAAGAAGGAAAGAGGAAGAAAAGAAAAGAAAAGAAGGGAAATTTATTATTTCACAATATCATAGAATCGAGTGGTTGACTGTGTTCCTCCTGGAAGCTTAGTGGGTGGTAGAGAAAAAGAAAAAGTGAGGATTATTATCTAATTTTCTGAATAGAAATAGAAGGTTAATAGTGATATTATTCAAAGATAGAGAATAATTGAATATGTAAGACAAGCAATAGTAATGTCTGAGAAAAAGATCATGAACTTGGACAAATTTTTCTTTGAGGCACAAGTAATGTATGTTCAAGAGAAATACCCAGGTGGCTTTAGATGACCACAGATCTAGAACTCAAGAGAACAATCTCAGCTAGAAATAGAGATTTGGGAGTCATTGACATGCAGATTCTTACTGAAGCCTCTCCCTGTAGAGTCTGTAGGCTGAGGAAGACACAGAAGAAGCTTTCTGAGGATTAGCAACATTTTAGGACTGGGCTAAAAACTACGAAATAAAATGAGGGAGGAAAAAAAAAGATTCTGAGATGAAAGCAGATTGGTATAAGAAAAATCGGGAGTTACTTTTTTGGCAGAGAAGGAAAATGCAGTCCAGAAAAACAACATTCAGAGTTTAATATTATAAATACTGAATAAAATAAAATATTCTGAGTTCAATATTATAAATACTGAAAAACATGTTTTGTCTGAAATGGAAAGCTTATCATTGGTATGCCATATATTTTGAAAGAGATAGTAGACACATGTCACTGATATTGAGGAGGAGGTGAAATAAAAGTCTGAATGTTGCTTAGGTTTCCTGCATGGATGTTGAAGACACCCAGGATAATGGTAGAACATCAGGCAGAGAAATTCCTCAGCCAAGGCCAGAATAGTCAGTGAGTGGGAAGAGGTATTGGAAGTTGGAGGGAAATGTTTCCTGGTTTCCTGGCTTCCTGCTACTTCTGCTACAGCTCTCAACTTAAGCATCGCTTCTTTAGGGATGTCTCACCTGACCCCCAGAAAACTAAGTCTGATGTCCCCTAAAAGTCTCTATAGCATCATTTAATTAGCCGGTTATATCCCTTCACAGCTCTGCCAAAAAAATTGAACAGTTGGTTTTCTCTTCATGAGACTATTAGCTCTGTTAGCTAATTTCAAGTCTATGCCTGTTATTTCTCATCTGTTCAGCACTGTAATTGGCACATAAAAGTCTCTTCCACAATGTTTGTTGAAAGAGTGAATAAATGAAAAGATAAATACACAGGAGGGGTAGGGGGAAATTTCAAGAAAGCGGCAGGGTTTACTCAAGCCTAGAGGAGTACTGAGGAAAGCAGATTGTAATTTCTGTCCTCATCCTGTAAAAAGTCCAACAGTGCCAGGATCACTGATGCTTCTGGAAATACCCTAGCCTGGGATTGTGAAGTTTAATTATTTCTGTGCACAATAAATCCAGTAAAACTTTGTCACCAAAAAAAAATTTGATATTTCTGGAAAATTTGAAATTATATATTTTTTTCAGAAAGTATAATATGTAAAACAAGCTATCATGAGTAAAATAAACAAATATTTTTAGTCACATTATTTATCATGTTAGAGAAAGTTCTTAGATTAAGGGAAAATAGAAGCAGGTGAAAAAGGAGCAAATAATGGTGGAAAATACAAATCAGAAAAGAAAAGATACTATTTTGTTAGTAAGATGAAACTAGGAATGACAGTATTTACTGATGTTCTATATTCTGCTATGTACTATATTCTATAATTTCATTTACAAAAAAGAAAGTATTTTTTAAAAATGTCTTATGTAAATCTGCAAAAAGAAAGTATTAGGAGATGAAAAGATTCAGAGTATATAATTTGTTCAAGGTCATACAGCTGGTAAATGTGTGAAGCTGGAATTTAAATTCAGTAGGCCCTACCTGGTTTCAGAACTTGGTTGTTCTAGGGAGTCTTTGCCCCCAAGGCATGAAGGGCACTTTCTGGAGAGTAAACTTTATGGTGATCACAATATGTACATAGTCACTTCTTAACTACAAAGATGAATGTTTCAGTCAGCAAAACACTCTTTAGGTATTGTATGTTGATACCTGGACTGAGCAGTTTCAAGATGATTATATAAAGAAAAGTTGTCAGTGCTGAGTTGGTAGCATCGTTTTCAGAACTGTGTCTGGATAAAACAAATTATCACAGAAGTGGGATATTTTGGTAGCAGTATCTTCAGATGCTACCGTGGGATTTTTTAAATGTCATAATATAATTTGAGAATATAATCTCATTTGGGGGCAATATTTAAGGCTCATATTTATGAAACGAATGTATAAGATTTTGTTCCTCTTGTTCTGCTGCATATATTAAGTGGTAAAATTTTGAGGCCAATGAATTAAACTGATTTTTTTTTTTTAATAGCAGCCTTTAGGATAAGTAGAAATACCACGTTTAAATTTGAATGCACTTCAAATGAAAGTTTCTTTTTTCAGGATGTACAACTTTTAAGAGTAAGATGTGTTGTTCTTTTAGAAGTTACTTGGGCAAGGAATAAAGGAGACAGTTATAAATTATTATAAAATTATATAACCAAAACAAAAATCTCAATTTTATTAATCTCTTGAGTCACATCTCATTTTATTTTTACATTTGAGATAATATTTTTTATTATTTAAAAATGACAATTTTGAGTATGAATTAAATTAGTATACAGGTATCACTGCTTAAAAATTTTAGAAGCTTGCGTGTCCTGGTATCTTTTACTGCATGGAGACTTGTCCTGTGACAGAGAGAGGCGAGTTTGTTTACTAACAGGATCACCAGGTATGGTTTTCTTTCGTGGTTTTGGAGGTCCAGAGGTTCCCAGATTCGATGTCCATTTCATTCCATCAGCTCCCACATGGACAACTCCTAGATCTGTTGTTCCAGACTTTTTTCTTTTCTCTTCTTTCCTTTCCTTGTTTTTTTCTTTCCTTCAACCTTTTACTTCTGGAAAGAAAGAAAAGATATAGTACTTAAGCATATCTTAAGTTGATTTAATAAATATTAAATGTTTTGGTAATCACATAGTCATATCTATAATGTTTATACAACAATAGATGAGAATACTAAAGCATTAAATGTCATCCTAAGTAATAATAGTTGAACATTTGTTTAGGTTTGAATAACTTTCTCTGCATAATTAATTACATTTATCCACAAGAATACCTTAATTATATTTGTTCACAGATTTACTCCTTAACCTTAGCTGACTTTTGCCTACTTTTAAAAAAATATTTAATAATATTCTCTCATATGTAATATATTTTAGCTAAATGCAGTTTGGAAATCAAGATACATAAGCCAGGTAATTTCAATTTAGGAATCCTGGAATGAAAGAGAGAACAGATCCCTTCTTAAAAGAGTCATAGGTTTTGGAGAAGTAAAGATGAGGCTTGGGGAACAGCCCCAGGCTATACACAAAGATTAGTGAACAACCATCTTTGAGGATTTGTACAGATTCCAGTAGGCTGGGAAATAAAGCAGTGGGCTGGAGCCAAGGGTGGAAATATAGTGGAAATCAGAGAGGAAAGGGACAAAGACTAAATTTAAAATTAGATACATTTGTTAGAAACTTCTTGGTAGAAATTTTCTCTGTCTCTCCACTATCCCTCCCCACCCCAAATACAACTAAATAAGATATACCTGTCCTCGACACATTGATTCAACAAAAATTTGCAGTCTTTACATGTGAGGTATCGAACTGCTTCCTTAAAAAATAAATGTAGCATAGCAAAACATATGCATTTTAGGAGAATTATATTAAAACTTCTTTAAATTTAATTTCTACTGATAGCTATCTTCTTTGAATCTCTATAAGAAATTTTTTGTTTGATTTTCATTTTCAGTTTCTAATCCCATAACATATAGGAAAGTTAATTGTTATTTTTATTATTTCTTACAAAATGTTGAGTGACATTGAATTGGTGATTTCAGATATTATTGGTCTGGGAATATCTATTCTAAACTGTAAAAATGCATATAATGTTTTGTCAACATAGTTAAGTGGTTACACAGTCAGTGTTCCAAACTCTCTTTATTCTTCACCTGTCCTCCCATCTCTGAGGTCAGCTCACTGATTGTGTGATTGAAATCAGAGAAACTTCAGGTAATATATATTTGACGGCAGGTGTTTTATTTAACACTGGATGATTCAATTCTATATGACTTGGTTAGATAACAGTCACTGAACCATGAAACTTCATGTGTCTCTGTGGCTATTGTTTTATAAATAAAATCACTGAGGAGAGTTTCATTATAGTAAGAACCACTATGTGGGATGTATCAGAAAAATAATTTAGTGAACCATAAACAACCAAATTTTATATTTAAGAAAACTTATTTTTATTTTAATTTTATTGAAGTTTCTGTTATCATGCTAATAATTATTTTATTTTATAGAAATAAAGAACCAGTCTTTTGCATTGCATGCTTGCAATTTAAAGATAGGTGAAATATTTAACTCATTAGCAAAGGGTACCATGAAACTAACAAACAAGCCCGCCCTTATTAAAGAACTTGTTATATTTAAATCTTGTCATAATAAAGGTAAAACAATAATCGTTTAACGTGCCAAATGCTAGGAAAGATTAAGGTGACATTTTGGATGAATGCGACATAAAAAGGAATTCAGGGCGCAAAGACAAATTTTCTTTATCCTGATGTACAGGCTAAGGGCTTCAATTGAATATTGATTTTGGAAAGTGTGACCATGTTGTTTAAATGACAGAAGAAAGAAATAAAGCAAAGAAGAAAAGAAGAGAGAAAACAGTAAAATAACTGATTAACTAGGGACCAGTAAGATATGGACATATTTACTTCTTTCTGTAGAGTGTAATAATTGGAAGAAAAAATAAGGAAGAAATGTGTCAGAGTTGATTGGCATCATAAACAGAAATACCAGAAGAATTTATAATGAGGTTGAGAGCATGGAACTAATGAAGAAGTAGTACAATGAGAAAGAAAAAGTCAGGTTTGTGTGGGAAGCTGGAGGTGAAGTAAGGAGTAGTCAATGAGGAGATCAGACAGTTTCTCAAGCCCTCTAGAAACTGAACACACAAAGGGGCCCAATTAGAAATAAACTAGATAGAAGAAATATTTCATAGTAAATTGGGGATTATCAGTTTGCCTAAAGGGAATAAAATCAGAGCATTCGAGCCTCCTCATTTTGGATCCGCTTGCTTTATTTTTTCAAGTTTGATACACATGTTCTCTCTTTTCACATCATAAATTTTTTTAAATCATGTGTGAAACAAATTAACAACTAATCAAACTGATATCTGAGAGAAGAATCATTTTTCAATGACTCATGGTTACACTAAAATTTAAAAAGTATTTATCTCAACTTTCATCTTTTTTGTCAATCCTAGGTCACTGATGTATTCTCTGAGTATTCACAATATTCATACATTTTATGGAGACTTTTTATCTGCGACTATAACCTGTAGCTTCTATGGATATAGGTAACATATATTCATATATGTGTATACATTATATGGCAACATAATACTTGGCTCTAAGTTAACAGAATATAGATGAACAATTCAGGGTTGTATCTTGGACACTGCTTTGGTAAATTAAGTGGAAACAACCCAAAAAGAATTTTTTTTAACAGAAAAATTGGCAGTACTTAGGGGCAAAATGCTTCTGTTCTAGGATCTCTCACATCAGTTCTGGCTGCTGATCAGTCACTAGATAAACCTAGGGAATAACATCAGTGTGCAGGAACTCAGAAATTTTTATCATTCCTATGAACTAAGCAACCCTATGAATAAAAGCAGTGTAGTTTCCTTATCCAATTAAAGATATGCTTTTTGTCTGTCTGTTTTCCATAATATATTGAAAAAAAAGGAATTTTTTGATGGCTGTCTTTTAGACTCAGTGGTTCTTCACAGTACCCATGACACACAAAATATTTAGTCCTTTTATGGCTATTTCATGTTTTCTAGAGGTAAGACTGACAATCTTATTTTTGAAGATTCTAACAGTTTTACTCTTCACACACCAGAGGGCGATCTAGACAGGATTTGGAGAATTAGTGGCCATGTCTTAAAACCATTAACTCAATGAATTTATTCATTTGTTCCACAGATGTTTATTGAGCACCTGGTATTTGCCTGGGTGCTTAGGGACAAAACCCCAAATATAATACATTCTCCAACCTTGAGGAAATTACAAGTAAGCAATTAATTACAGGAAAGTGTGATGAAGATGCGATGAATGAAGCATGGGGAAGAGGCTGCTAGGCAGTTGGGAGAGAAAGGAGAAGGTCAGAGCAGGATTCCTAGAAAAGTAAGACTTTTGCCAAATCAAATTTGAAAATTGCAATTAACTGCTTAAAGATGAGATTTTGGAGGGAAGTGGAGCAAGAATTAGTGTCTAAAATGGAATTTCTGGAAGGGGTATCTTTTATTGTTTCATTTAGCAAATATATATTGAATAACTGTTACATTGTTTTACTGGACCCTAGGGAATAACAACAAACAGGACAAAAAAAATGTTTGATCCTGTATGGAGCTTTCGTTCTTGAGTGGAGACAAACAATGTGCAAATTACTACAATAATAGCTAATACTGATAAAATGTGTACTGTGAGCCAGGCATTTTTCTCAGGCTTTCTATAAAATCACCTATTAAAATCTTACAACAACCCACTGAGGATACATCTATTATTAGGGAAAAAATTGGGGAATAGTCATACATAACTAGTAGAATTGGGGGCTGGGTTTCTAAGTTAGAAAACTGGATTTGGGTTTTATTCTTTCAAATACTAGAATAAACTGCCTATTAAAATAAATAAATGAATATGTAACATTATCTTGGGAAGGTGTAAATGATATGAGGAAAGTGGAAAACACAGTAAGCAAAGAGAACGGTTGAGGAGGAAATGCTCTTTTAGATAGCAGAGCAGACATGGCTGTGTTAGGGCCTGCACCTGCCCTTAGGTCTGACCACTGTGTCAAGGCAGGCTAACTTCCAACTACTAGGCTTTGCAGGCTTTACTTGAAGCTGAAACAAAGCTGCTCTGGTCTGGAACATGGCAGAAAAAAGTGGAGGGGAATTAACCACCCTCTCCCCACCCCAAACAGCTGAGAAGTAGTGACTTCCCTGACCTGGTGGAAAACCATCACCAGCAGCCTTAACACTCTTGAAGGATGACTTCCAAGCATGTTTTAGGCTACATCCAGAATTTTTATGCAGGATTGAGCTTTATTGGCTCACCACAGTGACTGGCTTTAATCACATACTCTTTATTGGCTCAGTTCTTTGCCTGTATCACTTCTTCACTACTAAATCAGTTTCTCTTTACCTCATAAATGAACTATGTGTACTTGAATCCTTGTCTTAGAGTTCTTCCTTTGGAAAACTGAAACTAAGATAGATTGCCTGGTCAGGAAATATACCTCTGAAAGAAATTTTAAGGAAGAATATTCTAGATAAAGGAAATAATTTTACCAAGAACCTGAAAAAGGCAGTAGAAAAGCCACTGTCACTGGCTGGAATGGAACAAGGCCAAAGGATAAATAAGAAGTGACCTTGAGAAGTAGGCAGGAGACTAGGCAGAGAAGATGTTTTTAAGCTACGGAGAGTCATTTGGAAAGTGAAAAGAGCACGTTGGTTTGCATAAGGCTGGGAGAAAAAGAAAAACGTAACAAGAGTATTAGCTCCAAAAGCACACTTCAGATGATACTTCAATGATACTGGCTCATTGGTAGTCTGTATTTATACAAAATAAGTTGCTCTGTGTTCCTAACACTGGCATATAGAAGATATAATCTGCCTAACTCTTTTCATAAATGAAGAAAATGAGGTCCAGATTACATTGCTAAGGACAGAAAAAGACAGGTCTTCTACTCAAATATGAATCCAAAATCTGTCTGATTTTCTTCTAAGTTTAAGAGAGTCATGTTCATCATAGAAGCTCACTTACTGTGAGAGTAAGCACAAGAAATAAAATAAATAAATTAAATAAATAAATAAATAAATAAATAAATAAATAAGAGACATAGTAACGTAAATAGTGCCTCTTTAGAATGAATGGACGATATCTGTTATTTTTGTTGTTGTTGTTGTTGTTGTTTGTTTGTTTAACTACTCTTTTCTCCAAATTTAATGCTTCTTACTTCCACCATGTAAGATAGAGCAGCTCTTTGCGTTCTCTCCAGGGGACAGAGTGGCAGATGCCATCTATAGTACTTAATTCCATGTGGGCACAGAGGAGGCAAATCTGGAAGGCTGGACAAATTTTACACAGGCATCTGGGCACAGGAACTTCAGCCCTGGGGGCTGTCTCAAACCCAGTTACTAAGGTGGAATCTGACACCTACCAGTAAATGGGTACTTGATGTCAGTGGGTAGGTAACTCAATCAGGAGCTTAAAGCCCTCTATCTAGGTAATAAGATTGGTGGGTTGAATCTCTATGCAATTCTCTTTTCCAGAACTAAGCCAGTGCATGGTGGATTTATCTGGCGTGTTTGCCATTGACCGCATGAGATGAGATGAATTCTAGTAATGCCAAAGGGAGGGATTGAGTCATTTTATTAACTGCAGTCTTGGACAGGTGTCTCAAATGTCAATTGTGGGATTTAATCTAAACTAATCTTTAGAAAAGTTAGCTTTAATGGAAATGAGAACCCAGAGGAATTCACAGTGGAGGTAGCTGGATGCTTAAATCTCAAACACCTCTATTTATGGCAGTCTTTTAAATAAGCTCTCTTTCTTGGCTGTTAGGCTTCTGTGTTCTGAGGTAGAAAGTGTTTGGAAAACTGATACTGGCTCATTGGTAGTCTGTATTTATACAAAACAAGTTGTTTACTCTGTGTTTCTAACACTGGCATATAGTCAGTTGTTGCAAATGGAGCTACACAGTCATATCTGAGATCAGCCCACAGAGCTTTTGGCCTCTCTGGGTGTCCCTGCATATATATATAGGATGTATTTGTAATTTCCTATACAAGACCATATTTCTTGATCACAAAATTTAACACCAGAAGGCAGAGTTTGAAATTGATAAGAAAAAAACCGTCTAGATGGTCATTGCACATCATATCTAACTATTGACAGATTAAAACAGTGTGAGTTACTCCTCATTGAATGCAAATTGTGAAATGTATTGGCAAGGCCAAATCAGGAAACTGAGCCCTAATATTTTTCTCCTCTTCAAGGCACTTTATCTCCTACAAAATAAAAACAGCTACAATAACAACAACAAAAGACATATTGCAGTTCTGGCTTAACAGTGTGTGTTTGTGTGTGTGTGTGTGTATGTGTGTGTGTGTGTGTGGTGGGGTGTGTGTACATGTAGAATACATTCAACAATACAGAATTAAACTAAAAAAGTATGCAAACAGATCTGAAAAAGTAGAAAGGCTCCATGATGTATTTGGTGAATGTATTTGGGAGCTCTTGCTGGTAGCTCCTACAACACCGGAAACATCTCGATAGCATATTTACTTTTTAATATTAAAGAGAAAAGGGCTGGCACAAAAACAAGTGCTAATGACCTGTTCCACGCTATAAAACCTGAAGAGTACTTAAAGAAACTAATAATTGCCAAGAAGTTCAAGTAGAAAGAGTATTGTTGAAGTAATTAAAGAAAAAAACAGCTGAGATAAGGAAACAGGTGTAAGTGAAAGAACATGAAATAAAACAGTGAAGTCTGTAGTTGTCAGATAAAGTTTCCCAGGCTCTGCCTCTCTTTTTCTTTCTTTTTCACCTCTTTTTTTCTTTCTTTTTTCCTCTCTCCTTCTCTCCTTCCTATTTTTTCTTTTTCTTTCTTCTTTTATTTTTAGATATATACACTCTGATAAAATATTTTCTCTTCTAAAATAGAGGTTTTCTATAAATAGCCAGATAGTAAATATTTTCAGCTTTGCAAACTGCACTCTCTTTGCAACTATTGAACTCTGCCATTATATTCTGAAAGCACCTGGACGATAGTAGACGAGTAGATAATGGATGTGTTCAATAAAACTTTCTTTACAAAACAGGCAGCAGGTAACATTTGCCAATCCTTGTTGTAGAAAGTGACCTTTTAGACACATTTACCCCAATACTACTTTTTTCCCCATGAAAAAACAGAAATATAAGTAATATTTTCTGGTACAATACTCAAAGGGTGATCTATTTATTATTCTCATTATGACTGTTTTTAGATAGGAATAATTATTTATGAATATTTTATATCTTCTAGGTACTATTTTCAGTGTTTTATATATGTTATCTAATCCTGCAAACAATACTCTAAATTTAGTATAATTTACCTCATTTTAGAGAAAGGCAGCAATGTTAGGAAACTCACATGAATCTATGTTACTTTTAAGTATCAGTGTTGGCATTTTAAACCTTTGTCTTTTTCAAATATTTGTTCATGTGTATGTGTGTAAAATCTCTGCTTATTTTTTTGTTATGGGATAAGAGCATACCCCAAAGATCTTATCTCAGTGAGACTGTAGTTACACGTGTCATAAAATTCTGTATACTGTGAGAATTGCCATGTCTCGATCTCAAACATTCTATGCTATTCCACATTAAGAAAGATTTATTAGTTTCTACATCAGTGCTTCTTTGTTCAGAACATACCTAGAATTCAAGTAAGAAAACATACAATGTCAGTGGTGCTTAACAGATGGCAGTGTTACTTACTCAGGGCCCATTTGGAAAGGTGTGGGGCTTGGGGGCTATAGCAATGACTATTGGGTCATGATGCTTCTGACATGTGGTGAGTGAGGGTCATAAATGCTACAGATCCTGCAGTAAGAATTATAGTCCCTGAGATGAAGATTCGTCACACCCATCATACAGAAAGTTCCCCGCCTCATTAAAAAACAGAACAAAACAATAAAGCAGAGATGTTAACGTGCGGCAGATCTTGTTAATCACTAACCCCACAGCCACTTCTTCCTTCTTTCTTGCTAACATAATTTTTACTTTATTCAGGAAGCACTTAGATGCCAGTGAGCTCTGGGAATGCTGAACCCTCCCTGATGTAAGGGACAAATCATGTTATTTTAATCGAATCGCAGTAACCCTCACTCCACTCTTCCAATGACTGGGTTTGGAAAGACATACCTGACTCATAGATGTAAGAGGAAGCCCACTTAACAGGTCCTTGGAAAGGTTTCTCCCCATGAGAAAAGAGAAAGTCGTTTGATGAACCATCTCTTTCTCCTCGATTTGGGCTTTATCACATATGAATTTCACACTTGTAACTGTTGTAGATATCTCCCAACTATGAGAGAAAAGCCAAGAGAGTACCAGAGAAACTGAAACAGTGCTTGACATTGTTGAGGCTCTCAGTTAACCTGAGCACTGCCTATGGGAGCAATTCTGTTATATAAGACTATCCCTGTGGTTTAGACCACTTTTAGCCAAGCATTCTCTTAGTTTACCCAAAAGCATCTGAATTGCTGTGTGGGAACTATAATTCTGATTTGCCCAGGACTAAAATGTAGATATCAGGTGCAGATCTGTCTCCTTTCACTCAAAACTTTTAGAAAAGGACTTAAGAGAATCTCTGATTACCCACCTCCAAGTTTAAGTTTAAAACAAAATATATATCTCTTACCCCAATTTGGGGAAGGAAAATATTTTTATAGTGACATGATTTGAACCATCTATATTAAATCTATCGACTCAGTGAAGTTAATAAAATATAGAAGAGTTTGGTAAGAAATAAATTTGGCTAGGTTAATTTTGAGGATTGTCTATGCCTCATCTTTATTACCAAACCAAGTTAGAAATGTATAAATGTACCTAAATTGGAATTGTCTTCTTTTGTTCCTTTTGAATGTCAGTCCTTTCAGTGGTATATAGCATCACATATTTCCTTAGTGCTATTAGAGCTTTTTTGGACATGTGGATGTGGGAGGGACAATAAGCATTTGCAACAGAATCTTTATGTTGGTGACTTTTCCAATGCCATCTGGATTTCTGCATATTCTCTATATGTCTATTCAGAAGAAGAATTGGATTAAAAAAAAAAGATGTAAGGTTGTAAACATGCAAAAGAAAAGGAAGCTCTCTCTTTGTTCAACTCCCCTCGTTGATCTGCTTCTTGATTAAAATACTAATATATGGCAACTGGCCTGTAAAGTCCATGCTGAGGCGTGAGGGAGTTTGGCATGATCAAATGAGTGTATCATTTCTGCCTTCTTCTGTCAGCAGTAACTGAGCAATCCAGCCTGGTGATTGGAAGAGCAAATTTTCTTTGTCCTGCACATGCTGTATTTATCCTTCAAAATATCCACAAAACTCAGCAGGGATTTGGCTGAGAGAGTAGGATCACTCCTTGCAGAAAAACTGGTAATAAATCTGGGAGGCTTTGTACAAGATCTGAAAGCGGCCTTTGAAATTTGCCGGAGGAGGCATGTATAGCCAGGAGTAAGGAGATTATGTAAGCTGCAGAGGAGACCTGGAGGAGCTTGGCGAGGCGAGGTCCAAATTTGAACGCCCTCTGAATATTCTCTAAGCAAGAGGGCGTTAGAGGTTCAAACTATGGTCTGGGTATATAACCTTTTCCTTCTACTACTGAGAGTTAAAGAGAAAGTTTGAGTTCTCTTTGTTTCCCTTGAAATGTGTAGAAATTGAAAGGAAATTTTCTATCTCTATCTTGGACAGCATGTTTTAAAGGTCAGTTTCTATTTGATATATTTACTTTAGGCATTGCTTCATGATACTTATTTTTAGGGTTCTCTTTTCTTTTTTTTTTCCTCCTGATAATTTGGAAAATATGCTTTGGAAATGGGTTCTTGAAATGAGATTTCAGTGTGCTTGGAGGAATGCCTTCATTTTCATCACCTGGAGTGCTTATTTAAATATGTTAGAATCACATCACCACCCCTTCCCCTCATCTGCAGAGAATTTGAATCCTCTGGTGTGGAGCCCAGAAATCTGTTCTTTTAACAAATTCCCTAGTTATTCTGATGGACACTAATATCGGACACCACTGTTTTAGAAAATTAGGAGGAGGATGGACTGAGAAAGAGGAAACAAGGTGGCAAGCTGTGAAAATAAACAAGCCAGGTTGCTTGCTTGCTTTTTTTTTTTTTTTTTCCAACCATTGTTTTGACATAGCTTGAATATCGCTAAATACATACCATGTTTGCTTCAGGATGCCACTTTACCCATAATATATATTCATGAATATTTTTCTTTAAAAAAACATCACTTTTATAAATAGGAATGAAAAGTTTTTAAATCTAATTTGACTGAATGTTGGAAAACAGAACATGAAATCTCATAGGGAACATCCTTCTGTATAACCGTACAAAAAGAATCATTGTTTTCTATTTACTTTTCTCTTTATGAAGTGCCTCTTCTAATATTGCATTCTTGTAAAGCACAGATCAAGAAACTGAACCATGCCTTTGGGGAAAGAGGCAAGTTAGGCCAAGATGTTCTCAAATAAAATATATTAATATAATAATTATAAAGATGCTTTGATGAGAAATCCATCAGGGAGTATTTGGTTGGTAAACCTCAGTAACTTTTATTAAGTTATTTGAAGGAATATTTACTAGTAACTATAATGTTTCCTCTCAAGCATGCATTTCTCTCTATGGATTTTCCAAGACTTTACCAATTTCATCAAATTTCTATCTCTTCCCAGGAAACATACATTTCCCACTATAACAAGCACAGAAGTGAATGCCATAGTACAAGAATGAGATTTGGCAAAGTAAAGAAAGTTTTCTCTACTTCAATTATAAGATAAAAAATAGGGTCCCCTGGTTCCCATTAAGGATGTGGGCCTTAGTCTACTGGAAAGGAGACTTCTGCTGAAACTCCCTTATGAGCCTGAGACAATCAAGATTTCTCTTTTGGAGAGTCTTAAGTGTAGCAGTGTTTCCATTTGAAAATGATTGGGGAAATATATTACTAGATTAATTAGGTAATTAGAAAAATTCACAGCTGCACCCTTTGACAACACATTTAGTGTCTCTGTGTTAATGAGGCAGACCATAAAGTCTACAAAAATGAAATTTATAGAAGCGTTTATTCATCTGATATTAATTGTGAAAGCTGATAAAAAAAAAGACCCTGTATTCAAAGAAATTAAGCTCTTGTAGATAGTAATCAAGGCTTGTTTTTATAGTCTTGATTTTTTATTTCTTTATTTATAATCATACACAAAAAATATTATATATTTGTACTTTTATATGCATATCTTTAGTTCACTTGTAAGATATTTATTACTGGTTTTCATAATTGGACCACTAATGAGATGGTAGAATTGTAGCTTTGTGTCTTCATCAAGCAAAATACAAATCAAATATCTTGTTATTCTCAAAGTGAGTTATTTCTTCCTTTCTCCCCCCCTTTTTTTTCTTTATTAGGAGGACATAAGAGATTAACTTCTAAGAGGGTAGATATTATTTGCAGGCTAATATTTTTTTAAATATCTTCCAAATAAGGAGTAAATGTTTTCTCCTGTTGTCAAAAAGTACAGCTGTGAGTTTTTCTGATTGGTTAATTAATCTAATGATACAGTTTTCCTCTCATTATCGAACTAATGTATATGAAGACCCAAGCTGTACTTTTTACCGGATGTCTTGTTTGTTTTTTATAATATTAATTTGTGAAATTGTTTACATGCTCATTATAACTTAGTAATATAAGCTCCATATTTCCCGTTATAAATGAATTTGCTTTTGATCCTAGGAAGATGTTGCTTTACGCAAAATATCTCAACTAACAGTAACTTTAGTATTTTCACCGTTGTTTGAATTTTAGCTACCACATTTCTGGAATTACATGCTGTCTAAAATTATTTTTTCCAAATAAATCTAAAGGAAATATTATCACAATAACAAGGGACAATAAGAAAGAATGGACATAAAAATTATTCGCTAATTTTATTTATTTTTATTTTTCTTTATTATGGTGTTATTAATTTAAAAATCCAATGAGTTTCAAGTGTACAATTCAACAGTAAGTCATATATATATTGCATTGTGTATTCGCTACCCATAGTTAGATTTTCTTCTGTCACCACATATTTGACCCTTTTTACCCCCTCCTATCTTCCCCATCCCCTCCAGTAGTAACCACTAGTCTACTGTCCAGTCCATGAGTCTCTGTCAGGTTTGTTTGTTGCTTTTAGTTTTATATCCCACATATAAGTGATATCATGTGGTTGTCAACTTTTTCCATACAGTTTATTTCACTTAGCATGATTATCTCAGGATCCATCTATATCATTGCAAATGACAGTGTTCTTATAGCTTAGTAGTATTCCATTGTATATATGTACCACATCTTTATCCAATCATCTATTTAGGACACTTCAGTTGCTTCCATGTTCATTCTGATCATTTTAACAAATTATCTCAAATCTTCATATGAAGTATACTTCTTTCAATATAAGTAACTGCATCAGAAGATTTCTCTACATTATCGTAATTTATTTTCAGCAGTGCTTTTCTTTTTTCTTTTTCAAGATTTTGGAGGAAACAGCATATAGGCTTCCCTGTCAGATTGATAAAATGGAATTGCTTCATGAATGTCTTTCAATGTTCTTATGTATCATCCCTATTGAAGATGTTTCTTTTGGTGGAAGGATTGCTTCTCTGCTCTTGATCATGGATTGTTTATCCATATGCTCATTACAGATATGTTCCCTTCACTGACACCAATTCTGCCCTTAATCTATTAATCTCCAGCCACAGGCCAGGAACACTGTTGGGGTTTTTACATGCATTGTGTCCTTGAACTCTCCTGTTAATCTTTAGGTAAGCACTATTGTTGTTTCCTTTTACAAAGAAGAAAACGAAGATTGGGTGAAGGAACTTGAAGAAAGGACACAGAGTTAGTCAAGAGTGGGATGGAGGTGCCAACCTAACTTATTCCAGAGACAGTGTAGTTCATCCGTATGCTACACCGCCAAGGTCCGTGTTAAATTTCTTATTGATTCAACTTGCACTGTAATATGAACTTCAGCACTCCAACTCTTAGTCTTAGGGAACTCTAAACCTTATTAACATGCCATTTTTGGTCAGCTTGTTGAGTTTCTTTTGAAATTTATTCAGAGTTGCTTTCTTGGTTCCTGCCACTTTGTCACAATTTAGTAATTTTGATTTTTTGTTCTAGTTACAAAGATGGATCTGTGAGCATTTCTTCTCCAAAGTTCCCATGTCCTCTATCTCCTGCATTAAAACGCACATGCATGCATGCACGCTCACACACACTCATAAAAGCACTCCTATGTAACTTTTTTGACATCTACAATTACGGGGCTGTCGCAAGCAAGGAAAGTGGCTGCTGAAATAACACCTTGAATGTGTTTGTGTCTCCACAATGCCAGGTTTATTGAATGGAACATTCTCAGATAAATCAATCAGGGACCCACGCAGGTTGACACATGACACACAGAGAGGGGAAGTACAGAGTCTTATGTGACAGGAAAAGCTATGAAAGTCCTTAGAGTCTCCCAAGTGAGCTCTGTTGACTGGCAGTGTGGATAGTTTTGCATCAGTCCCAAGACAGGGACTATATGATGGGCAGAAAGTCAGAGTCTTCACTCTCAGCGCACCTGTCCATGATGTCCTCAGGTCAGGCTTGAGCATCCTCTGTCTGAGATGTTCAGCCTATATGGTCCTTGCAGGATGGGATCCTTGTGTTTATCAGCTCCTGCAGATGGGGGCTTATCTATGGCAGTCCTGGCTGACATTTGTGTGTTTGGGGGCATTCTGTTCACACCTTAAGGATGTTCCCATTATGTGCCAGTCAACATCATTGCCATGGCTTTCATAGAATCCATTTTGTAAAGTCCAAGAAGTTTTTTGTACTCTATACAGGGGCTTTAGTATAGAAAAATAATAATAATACTTAGATTTGCCATGCCATTTTAGTGACATCTTGATCAATATTAAAAATCCAAAATAGCTAACTTAAAAACAAATAACCTCTATATTTCCTCTTTTATTTAAATAAAATAAAATTGTGGAAAACTTAAAAATGCTTTTTTGCCAATGTCCTTTATTAATTAGAATTAATTAATAACAGAACTTGAGTTCTTGCTTTTGTTTCATGTTTGCTTTAATGCTGAAAATGATGTAAGAAGAAAAGCTTGCTAGAAATATCATTTCTTTAAACCCTTATAATTTATCCATTGATATAATTTCTTATTTTTATTATTTCTATTTTTACCTCCTTAAATATATCTAAAAAAGTGATATTTCAAGATGAATTCATTAATTCAGCATATGTGTGAATATATATGTATGTGTATATATATATATATTTATATTATATTAAACACACACACAAATACACACATGTAATTAAATTGAATACTTGAGGCAGAAAGAGGAACAAAATCACTTTAAAACAATGCCAACAACAACAAAAACAAAACTGTAACTTGTATCCATGTTTGTACAAAGTGTCTGGAGAGCAAAGAGAGTATCCAGTAGAACAATATATATCAGTTGCAGTTCTAAAAATCATAATAATTAGATAAATATATAGATAGACAGACAGACAGATAGAATTATAACCAGACTGCAGCATTTTTATGGCCATTTTTTAATATTGCACTTAATAATATGCCTTCAGTCTCTGAATTCATTCTCAACAAAACTATTTTTCTGTATTATGGAATCATCCTTTGAAAAGAAAGATCAAAGCTAACTCACCAAGAAAAATTAAAACTAAATGTTTATGCATGACATATAGAAGCTTATAAGAGTATCTTACTCCTCCAACTCGTTGGATGACATGATATCAACTCTAACTTAAAGTTATGTCTTGACCACTGTCAGTGTTTTAAGGAAGATATGATTTACATGCCATTCAAGACCTAAGCATGTTTTTACCATCACTGCCAACAAAATGATAAATAACAAATGTCATATGTCAGATTCTTGGATTACATCACAAGAATACCAATAGACAAAAAAGAATAAAAACACAGTCTTGTGTAGTTGATTTAGGAGTTTTAGATGTGGCCTGACTATTAGTGGCTCAGTTTCCCCAATGAAAAAATAAAAGCTTTGGCTAAAAAAAATATTTTAAGTCTCTCAAGATTTAAATTCCATAATTTCCTTGAAGCTTTGACTGATGCATGGGGAAACTATTTAAAGAGTTACCTCTGTCTTCCAAAATGATTTTTTTTCTTCTAAAACAGAGTAGACATGGCCAGTACAAAGCTTCTCTTCTTCGCATTATGTTTCTATACAAGCAATATTATCTTTGAAAAGCAGCACTCTGCGTCTGCACATTCGTTTTGTAGCTCATGCTCTTATTCAGCAAAGTAAACAAACATTGTGGTGAGGTTAAGGGTTAATGGCAAGGCATTGCATGGCTGTACAGCATATAACCTTGAGGGAAGAGATCAAGGGAAATGTCAGTCAAACACCTGCCCTTAGTGCAGTTACTAATTAATTCGTGAGCATTGACTCGGGTTGCAGATTTGCTAGTGTACAAGGGAATCAAGTCCCATCCTATAAATACTGCTTTCATTTAATGAGGCTTTAATAGGATTAAATGGTTTTAACTTTATGACTCCATGTTTTTGATTATGGTTGTGTGGTGCTTTTTGATGTGGATAGATATGGATTTCAGGGAGTTTTAACAGTAGACTCTAAATGATGGGGAAGGGGAATAAAAAAGAGAATGTGTCATTAACTCAGTAACTTAATTTTCTGGAATTTTAAAATAAAATTAAAGGTTAAATTGGTCTCAGACTACCTAGAAGTAAACATGATACGTTACTCAGGGTCTCCATCTAAAGTAATTAGCATCTAGTAAAACAGACTGTTTTCTGTTAGTCTGAATCAGAGCTAGTTTACCATGTCAAGGTCTCAAATGTATGCAGAGATGGATTCTAAATCGTTTTTTAAAAATTATATTTCACTACCTTTTATATTTTAAGATTATATACTGTTGATAACTTGTCATGCTGTATATTTTGGCATAAAATAAGCATATTATTGTGGATTTGCTATTGGTTGTTACAGGTTTCTATTATTAACATTTAATTTTGATTTTTAGGAGAAAAATGAAAAGTGATTTTGTCATGCTGTCATTGTAGATGTTAGAATGACATTATCATATAATCTAACCAAAAAGATTTAAGGCTCAGCTCAGCTTTTGCTATTATTATTATTATCATCATCATTAATTTAGTATTTATTAGAAATCTACTTTTTAAAAATATACACATATACTGAGATATAGGATGTCTGTATAACAATGTTTGTTTTTAGCATAATATCTCCTGGGACATGCGGTAATTGAGCAAATCAAATCCTATCACTCCTGGGTTATAAAACAATTCAAACACTTCCTATTCCTCTCAGAATAAAGAACAAATTTCTTTATTATGGCCTATATTTTTGATGCAGTCTATCTTTTCAGACCATATTTTATTAGGCACTGTAGTTACTGCAGTAAAGAAAATAGACATAATTTTTGCTTTTGGAGATAGAATTTATAGAGTAATAGGAAAGACAGACAATAAATGAGGAAACTAAAGGAATTTCAGCTAGTCATTGGTGCCATGAAGGAAATCACTCAGCTTCTTAGAGAGTGACTAGGCAGGGGTCATCATCTGGTGGCCATAAAAAGCTCCTTCAACTAGCTCCTGTTTCAAAATAAAAAAATCAGCCTTGCAAAGTTTTGGAAGCAGAGTGTCTCAGACAGACAGAGCAGGTAATGCATTAGGCTGCAAGGAAGGAAGATGCTTGGCAGTTTTCAGGGACTAATTGGAGCACCCTGGTGATGGTGATCACGGGCAGATCCTGTCGTATGTGTCCTGTGAACTGAGACAGAATTGCCCCTACCATCCAGTTTCCTTGCCCTATTTTCAGTTCCTTAGGCAGCCCATGTCTTCCTCAGGGCCACTGCATTATGCTTGTTTCTTTCCACTGAGACTGTTGCATTGGTAGCTTCTAGAAGATCGCCTCAGCCATACTAAGTGCCTAATAAAGATTTGTTAAACAAAAGCAAGAGATGTTTTCACTAATCTGTATTGTATTGCTCAGTGAGTAGAACAAACGTGTTTCCCATCCTCTTACCCACTGACAAGGATGCTTCTTATTACTTAATAAATATCAGCCCTAATTTTTTTTTTCTTTTGCCCACTTTTCACTGAAGAACTTGAAAAAGTCTGACTTACTTTTCTAGCCTTTCCCACAGTGGAGGGTGGTCAGGATAGAGGGTTCTGATCAATATGACCAGAAACCAAGAAAAAAGATAGTTCTCTTTTGATAAAAGGAGAGATATACACTTTCATTACCTTGGCTACCTGTGCTTTCTATCTTTGGTCATGGCTGTGGGCATACCATAAGAGAAGAACCTAGAAGAATTGCAGAGCTGTCAACCAGGCACCCTGATATGTTGAAGCTGCTGAACCAACTTGTGGCATTGCCTACCCTCAGGCTTCTAGTTCAGTGAACAATAAATGTTCAAAATCCTGATAATTGAGGTGCCTGCAACTTACTGTCCCACCATTTTCCCCTACCTGATTGCTCTGTATGTATGTTTCCAAGGACATCTCTTATTCCCATGGAAGAATTAGTTCTGACATCAGACTGGAACAACAATAACAAAAAATTTCTTCTTATGAACATTGCTGGTTGTTTGGTTTAATATAAAACTGTATATCTGTAGATGGCAAGCTTATTACACAGTATCTTTCTTGATACTAGCCATTTATCCTTTGAATTATATTTTTATACCTGGCTTCCTTTGCCTGACTCTTTCTTCTTATGGCTTTTGTACAACAAAGAGGTATGACTTCTGTTGTGGAACTTTTCTTACTGCATATTAAATAAGTAATTATTTAGGTAACTAAATTATGTGTGTACCCAGTGCTAGACAATTTCTCTCTTAGATAAGGAAAGGCCTCCTTGTTTCTAGTTTTTCCCACATAAAGAGGTGGCATGTGCCATTTTTATACATTTCTCTCATTTTTTTTCAATTTAGCTTCTTTAGCTGAATTTGACTATTTATATTTGATATGTAGCTGTAATTCCCTAAATGTCAGAGTAACGTGGAAAAATAAAAGTCTGTTTGAGCTGCATATTTATAGGTGTTTAAAAGTTTTTCAGTGCCCACCAGAATCACAAAACTCTATGTTCTGTCTCAAGCATGACTCAGAAAATTAATATTTTTCTGGTTAAGGTTTTCTTCTCAAAATCACCAATTCAGATCCCTCTCTGAGAATTGTCATTAATTGTCAAAATTGTTTTGTTTATTAATAACAATGGTGAGAGAATAACCTTATAATGTTTGTCTTTTGAGTTGTGACCTTCAAACTGTGTTCTCTTGTGAGAGGTTGTTGGTCATTTCTATAACTCCCTAGTAAATCTCAGAACTTGTGTGTGTGTGTGTGTGTGTGTGTGTGTGTGACTGTGCATGTCTATAAACTACTTGCCACATTGTATTGTTCTTAATTGTTTCTAATTGTCTCCTTTACCAGAACATGAGTTCCTTGAAAGCAGGGATCTCATTCCATTCTTCATAGTGCCTTTAATTCTTAGAATGGTGTAAGAAAATAATGAACATTGGTAAATCTTTGAATGAATGAAGAAGTGGATGAATGAATTAATCATCTACATCTCCCACCTATAGTGACTTTATATTTCTATGTAGCTGGGGTTCATTTGTCAAGTATATGAAATCACTGAGCACCCATTGCCTCTGACATAGTTTACAACACTTTTCAATATAATATAGCAGTTTTATAACTCAGTTTCTGCACAAAAAAGTTAAGAAATATGTTTTCCTGTTAAAATCAAAATTGAATTTATATGATATTTATATGTATGCAAACCAGAATGTAATCAAGTAGCCATAGATGGTGTGGTCACATGCTGTTGATGGATGCTAGACAAACTTCAAGGTTTCATTTTCTTTTTCTTTTTTTTTCTTTTTTGTTTTTGTTCATTTGTTTGTTTGTTTGTTTAGAAAAATCTGTATTATACCAGATTTTTCTTATTGAATTCTTGGGATAAAGGTCTTGACTAAGCTTTAGGAATCATAATTACCATATAAGTTATATCCTTTTCTATTTATTTCTTCCTTCTCATTTGTGCTGGTGGAAAATAAAAATATATTAAAATTAAAAACTGGAGAGACAGTTTTTCAGTAAAGCACTGCTTCCTAAGCATTTAAAGTGAAAACTCTAGGGAGAAGAGTTACCAGGTAGAGAGGCAGCATATAGAAATGGTCAAGGGGAGTTCTGAGGTACCATACAGCCCTCCATTCTGGGGGCCATCCCTACCTTTCCTTGAAATTCAACAGAAAGGATATAGATTATAATCTGGCCTGTGAACCTTTTCAATATTTATTATCAAGTAGGTAGCATAACCCATACTCACAGGGGAGCATGAATTCATAGGCCAAAATGCCAGATACCTAAGAAGTACAGAGAGTATAAATAAATAAATATAAGTATATATATATATATATATATATATATATATATATATATATATATACACACACACATATATATGTGTATATATACATAAAAATATAAAATATAAAATTATAACATATATCAAAGTGAAGATTATCAGAGGCAGAATTATTAAAATAGAATTCTGAGAATTTAATACATGATGCAAATATAAAGAGGATAGTATTAGATGATAGCAATATGAAACAAGAACAATAAATCACAAAAGAAATCAATAGGAAATATAAAAATATAATAATTATAGTGAAGATCACAATCATTAGGCTGAATAGCTAGAAGGATAAAGCTGAAAAATGAATTAGTGTGTTTAAAGATCACATTGAGGAACTTTTCAAGAAGGCAGAGGTTAAGAATAAAGAGATTAATTTTCAATCAGCAGAAATTCTGTTCTTATAAATAGCTTAAAGTCCTTAATTAGAGGACTTAGTCTCTCAAAGTAGATGGAAATAAATAAATAAGAACAAATCTAACAATAATTGCCTACAAAGACCTATTTAAAACAAAAACATAGAAGGTAGACAAACATTGTAAATAAGTGCATGCCTGTAGAAAACAGTAGTAACAATCTACTATGACAAAATGTGACTTAAGACAAATAACTCAAGAGTTCAAAGAAGGATATGATATTCTGGTTAAATGACTAAAATAATAAAATGCTGTAATCAATACAAACGTGTACCCACCCAGCAATATTGCTTCAAAGTATCTAAAGCTTTAATTGTCAGGACTGATAAAATGTATAGATAAACCTACCATTCCACTTCAAGATTTTAACACACTAATCAGAGAAATAGGCCAAACGGATAAAAAGAAATAGAGAAATATTGAAGCCTAAACAATACTATTTAAATATTGATTTTATAGATACATATCAGTGTAAGAGTAGGTAAATGAATGTTTTAAGATTTGCACTATTATGTGTATGTGCATTAGTTTGTGAGGCAGAGAGAGACAGAAATCTATATCCAAAATTCAAAGAATCTGTTTTTTAATATACATGCAACATTTACAAAGTAGACCACGAATTTAACCAGTTAACCCAATATACAATATTTATGCAATCTTATAGCAATTGAGTCTCCATCGTGTAAGACAGCATGTTATATTCATTTACACATGACAGAATTATGTTAGTATACAAAGAAGTTGTGAAAATTAAATTGCCTGGAAAAAGAAAGCATAATTGTAGAAGAGACAGCGCTCACCATTCTAATATGCGCACACAAACATATAGTTGCTTTCTTTAGTTCTTCAGTCTTGTCTGGTAATCATATTTTATGGCACTTTTCTAAAGATATGTTGTTTTAATAATAGTTCTAATTTATGAAGTGTTACTTGCGTGACTCATATAGTATTAACAGTTATATTTTCAATATCTCAATAGAAATTCCATAGAATCAGGAATAGTAGGCCAATTTAATGAATGAAGACATTGGGGCATAAATAAAGTAACTTCTCAGCCACCAAGCAGAGCTGAACTGTGAACCAGGACAGCTTGGTTGCAGATGCTGAGACGTCCCCAGAGACCACGATTGTTGCCTGAGAATTAGGCCGCGTTCGTAAGCAGCATCCAGTAAATTCTCTTCACTGAAATAAAATTCTGACCACAGAAACAGAGGTCAAATATTAGTACCACTTTGGGTACTTAACTGATACAAAATAATTTAAAGTGGAAGCAAAAATAAGTCTCAGTGCCAGCTTGCATGCAAACAGTGTGTGGGACCTCTGTCTTTGCAACGAGCCCCGTGTATCCTTGCCATGCGCTGCTTCATGAGTGTGTGTGGTGATTACAGCCAAGTAAATCAATACCTTAATGTAGTAATGGCATTGCAAGGGTAGTAATGGCAGCATTAATAACAATAACCATAATCCTTTGAAAGTTTGGAAACATAAAGTCTCCTAGAGACTATACTGCTATTTGCTAAATGCATTTTCTAAAAGGGAAATTATTTATTGGATTCGACCCAACAAAATATTAATATCTTTACATCATTTTTATCTCACTAATAAAGGAGTTCAGAATTTTTAACATATTCTTGCTAGGCAATGCTCCAAATCTTGCCCTTTAGTTGGTATTACAGTATCAGTAATTGGTGTCTCACGTTAACATTTATTTAAAGCCGCTGATTTAACATTTAAAAATTCTGGGGTTAATGGATCTGTATTCACAGATCCATTAACCTCAATAAAAACAAATGGAACCTCTTGTGAACTAAAATCAGTTCAGATCATGGATATGCTTTCTCTAATATTCACAACATTTAGATGGTTCTGATAAAATGTCAGGTCATAAAAAGGTCTACTAACATAGTAATATTCAAGGTGCTTTTCAGTCTTTTGTTATTGTCCTATGCAAGAGAAGCACAGACTCTCTGTAAGGTATGACCCCTGGGAAACCTACCTCCTATGCTTGAGTTTGCTGCAGCTTATGAATTCGTGTCACACTACAGAGTTGCCTTCTCTAAAACTCTGTGACTTACTAAAAGCTGTGTTTTCTCAGTACTTATCACAGACCCCTAATCTTAGGTCATTCAAAATCTGATCTAGGGTCTGTCTCTTTTTCAAAAAAAAAAAAATAGCAATCAGACAAAAATGTGTATGGTCTAGGCACTACTGGACTCTAAACAAATATTCAGAACTGGAAGAAAGGCACTAGGACATTTTTTACTACCCTCTAGCAATTTGAGTGTGGGCAAGTCACTTAAACTCTGAGTTCAGGTGGCTTTTTAGTAATTTTTGTGGATAGGAATGTTTTTTTATGTGTTCTGAGTTTTGTTTGTTTGTTTGTTTAGTATTTTAAAGTTTAAAAACAATTTGTTTTCCCCTAAATTAATCAGGCCACAATTCATATTCCTCTTATGTGCAAAATTCTCACCTCCAAAATTCCCACTCTTTGTGGCATAGTCTCAGAGTTATCTGAGTAATATCTACACATAGATGAGGCTTCTAGGTCCAGTGCTTGAAATACAGCTCCTCTGGCACAGTCCTGAGTACAGAGACTTATGAATTAAAGGACAAGTTGCATGCCCTGCCATATACCCAATATAAAATACTGAGAGGGAAAGCATAGTCACAATAAAAACTCCTATTTAAAAGAAGTAGTGAGGAGCAGTGGGGCATATGGTAGTAGCAATTCTGAAATCCGGCTGCCCTTACTTCACTCTGCTTTGGGCATATGGAAGGGCCCAATTTTCTCTCTGGGAATAGTTCCCTGTGGTTATTATCTCTGACCTTGAGTCTTATGTCTTGGTTCTTAATAAGAAATGAATTTTGTTTGCAGCTGAATATTTTATTCAGCCTGCTTTCTACCTGTGTAGAAGGATGGGAACCCAGTATCTTCTTTTGCAAATTGTCTCTTTTCCTTTCAGTCCATTCTGCTGATGTTTTCATTAATACATTTCTCTTAAAAATGTGGATTTCTTATAAATCTTATTGTAGTTCTCATCATATGGAACAAAACACATATACATATTTCTTTTTGGCAAGTCCTTCTCTACTTCAGGTTATGAGTCAGGGTGCTGTGAAAAAATTGCCTTGAGATTTTTAGATATCTATTTGTCTACCTGAGAAGGTCGTTGATTCCTGCTTTGAGTCTTTCAGAGGTCTTAACAAAGCATCTTACTACCATCTTGATATTTATTGTAAGGCTGATTCTTTCTTTTAGAACACTTTGCTCTCTGGGTAGCCTTAGAATGAGAGAGAGATGTATTTTCTAACCCATCAAGTTCTGGGTTTAAAATATTTTCTATATATTCTACTTAAAAACTGAGCATTTACTTTATTAGTTCATTTCTTTTTCAAAACGTTATCTTAGACTGCTAAAAGAAGCCAATCACCATGTCCAATTATCTTTAACCTCAATGTTAGACACATTTTCTATCTTAACACAGTAATTTAAGCGATAGTCTTTGCAGATTCTCTGAATACATAACATGTGTTGTCCTCTTCACCACTCAATAGCACTCTATACTTCCTGCCTCCCGTAAATGTCCCCTCACATCCTTTGGGCTTTACCATTATTCAATACCAAGGTGAGTTCCATATGTTTTATGTTTTGTTACAGCAGCATCCCACTTATAGGTACCAATTTTTGTTTTAATTATACAGAACTGTGTAACAATCCAGCCAAAAAATATTTTTGATTGATTTATTTTTTTCTCAGAGTTCTAGAGGTCAGAAATTTGGGCAGAGTTCAATGGGATGTTTTTTCTTCTCCATGTGATACCATCTTCACTTCTTGGCATCCCAGCTGAGCCAGAAAATATAAGAATGTTCTGTGTATTATGTTCCACATGGCCTTTTTCACAGGATTTTATCACAGAATGATGGTCTCAGAGTAGTTGGACTTATATGTTAGTTAGCTTTCCTAAACATCTGCCAGATGTTTTTAAGCTTAACTGGCACAAGACTACATTTGCAACATTCTACTGTTCACGGGAAGTCCCGAGACCAGCATAGATTCAAGAAGGAGAAATAGATTCTACTTTATGGTGGCCGAGTATCACAAACATTCAAGGATGGAAGGCATTGATTATGGACATCTTTGGAGACTACGTATCACAAAAGAATTTGTGTTTTTTAGCCATAGCTCTGCAACTCATGTTTGCTGGCTCCACTAAATTATATTCAAATTCCAGGTGTATAATATATTATTATTAGTCCTTTATCATGTGGTTTCTCTGCCGCAAATCTTCTCTTCTCCTCTCTCTCACCTTCAACCAGAACATCTTCTAGTCATGTTGTAGGACTTTCTCCCAGAAATGTTTCTATTTTCATAAGTCTTAGTTGGGTGCCCATATTTATGTTCTTATATCAAACCATGCTTATTTTTATCATAGCATTTATCTAACCTTATTAAACTCTAAGCTCCCTGGGACCAAAACTGGTTTATTTACCACTGTACCTTCACAGTTTTGCTCTGTGCCAGTTATAGAGTGTATTCATGGTGTTATCAAATATATTTGGACAACTGGATGTATGTGTGAGAATATTGCATTCATTATATACAGAATAGTAATAGCTAATATTTAGTGCACATTTACTTTAGACAAGGCCATAGAATATGCTAAATTTTATATATCTTATGTGAATTCATCCACACAAAGCCACCGTTATCCTCATTTTAGATATGAGAAACCTAACATTTACAGATATAAGACACTTGTCCAATATGTCTGAACTTTTAAGTGAAAAAGCCTACATATAAACCTGATTCTGCTTCACCCTGAGCCTATGTTTCTCATAACTAGATTACCCTGCCTACAGAGAAATAGTATTTCTCTTTGGCCCCTACTTTTTTTTTTTTTTTTTAAATAACTCTGAAGTTCTCCTGGAGGCTGCATTACACAGATTTAGAATTATGGGCATAATTAATATACATATTATTGTCAGCATATTCACTTTATGTAGTGGATACAGCTACTCTGTGATAACAGCCTAGGTGCAAATTATTAATCCATTTAGGCTGTTGAATAATAAATTTTGTTGTGATACATTTGTATAGATGGATACAAGGTCATAGGAAGCCATATTTATCCTAAATGAAATCATGTCACTTTCCTGCTCAAAATTCATTAAAGGCCTATTTAAAATTATACCTAAACTTCTGATCATGGCACAATAACATCATAGTACTCCTCAAAACATGGCAGACTCATTTCTAACATAGAATTTTTGTACTTGTTTTCACTGCTGTGTATGGCTCTCTTCTCTGACACCCTAGCCTCATTAACGCATCCCCTCCTTGTGATATATTTTCAAATGCCAGTTTCTCCAAGTAGGTTTCCTTGACCTCTCAATCTAAAATAGGCTGCTTGTCAGGCTTTATCCTTTTTTGCTAAGATTAAAGGATATTTTATTGTGATACTTAGCTTGAAATTACAATGTATATCTATTTGCTTAATATTTCTTGTCTGTCTTCTCTATAGCATAATCTCCATGCTGAAAAGTAAATGTTTTTTTTTAATTACCATATATCTAGAAATATCAATTTCTAACACTTAGTAGGTGGTTATTAACTCATAACCGACTGCATGAAGGAATAGCTATTACCTGAGAATCATGTGACCAACTGCTCAAGCCCCGTCTTTTGTTAAGTTGGGTGCACCAGCTCTCACAGCACTTTTAGTGTATCCCTGTTATTGCCCTCGTCACATATCTTCTAGAGGACTGAGATCAGAGTTCTTGTCTTACTCATGTGATTATTCCAGGATCTTACAAATTTATATGATACATTGTAGGCACTCAATAGAGGTTAGCTGGCTGAACATATAAATAGTCTTGCCTCCACTAAATAAGAAGTTATACCACTTAGTTTAGTCTACTGTTAACTCAATACAGTAATTCAACATCAAATTGGCATTGTCATTATAAAATACACTGTAATTACCTAGAAGATTGTATGTTGGAAAGATTGGCTGCAAATGACATTGTATCTTGAATCCATGTGATTTAATGAACAAGATGTTACTCTAATTATTTTCCTAAAGAGTTTGTACTATTTTAGTGCTTAGTTTATAATTCAGAAAAAAATATATATAGCCTTCAAATTGGAAAGTCAAGATACAGTCACCCTGCTAGAACTTAAAGTAATTCTCAGCTCAGCTGAAATTTCTTAGGTCAACTTTAAAAGTTCAGTTAAACATTTTCAGTTTAAATGACCCAATTTGTAAAATGGAAGTGATATGTGTGATGGCTTGATAGCTGAATAATGGCTGTTTTTTGAGTAAAATGGTCTTGAGTAGTATTGCAGTATCTTCACACCTAAGGGACTCTGGCTGTCCTTTTCATCATGACTTTTCATGTGACAAATGGATAAAATGAATCAAAGGTGCATATGCCCCTGCCAGCCTCCAGGCAAAATAAATCAGTTTTCAAAGGAAAAGGCAGAAATATTTAAATGATGAAGTCTTTATCTACCTTTTTTTTTTTGACCCAGTTTTGTCTCCTTCAATGAAAAGATGAACATCAAGACTGATATAAGGCTTCATTTTGCCCTTTCAGCAGATTTTAAGAAGCTCCTCTTTGTGTAGTAATTTTTCTTTCTAGGTTTTTTTCCCCCCTCTCATGAGGGAACATGTGAACTAATATACCAATGCCAGAATCCTATGAATTCACATTTTTTTTCTACCTCCCAGAAAAGAACTGACTGATTTATTAATGTCTCTTTTTTTTGTATTTTTCTTGTTTACCTGGAAAATAGGAATTTTATCTGGAGACAACAATTCCCCCACATAATCTGAAAATTAGTACAAAATAATATATGTCAGGAAAAAAAAAACATGAAAAAAAAGCAAACCTGAAAATTAAATACTTAACATTAAATCAAATAGCTAAAGATTTAGGGTGACATATAATGCTTGGTATTGTATGTGATAGTGTATTTCCAGAAAATCTTTCAATACCAATAAGCTGGTTTCTCATAGCAAACACTAAATTGGTTTCCAGAAGCTTGGAACATCTGACTATAATTAGACTTAAACCTGTTCCAGAAAATCAGACAAGCATCGGAAGTTGATTCTTAAACAGCTTTAATTACCATAAAAATAGTGAAAGACTTCAAAGATCAACGACTATTGTCTTATATTACAAGTAGTATAGGTCTATTATCATAAGGTATAGTGTAGTAAATAAGGCATAGCCAGGCTTAGAAAACATTGAAAAAATATTTAAAGTATTTCTCTATTTAGCAAAATAGACATTGTCAGTTTTCTGGTGCTGTGAGTTTGTTTCAACTCTACTAAGCATCAACTAGATTGGATTCTCATGTTGGAGACTAGAATGCATCACTGTGTGAATTGAAATGCATTACTCTGTGAATTGGAATGAATTAGGCACACTCTATTGAACTTCTCTCCTGTCATAGTTCTGATGTTCTAAAAATGATTTCTATAGGAGTTTACTATCAGATCCAGGACAACACTTTATAAACAAAATTTAATGGAAGCTTTCATCTGTTAAATTTTATTACACTCACATTAGCTCTTTTATACACTATAAAAACACTTATTCTGTAAGTTACAGTTATATTGTCCATAACTATCTAGGCAATGCAATAGTTTTTAGTACTTTAGAAAGGAAGGAAGAGAAAATTTTTGCATTAAATACTTATCATCCTCAGTACCTTTAAAATCAAAATCAAGGCACAACATTTTAATTCTTTATATTTTATGTGTTCACATGCATTCTTGCTTTAAACTTTAAGGTTTAAGAGACTAGCATGCTCTGTGAATACGTGTGTTTATGGGTATATGTGTGCATTAAAGATGAAGGCATTTAATTTGGCAGCACATCCTAGTAACATTTCTGATATTGGCTTTGGTTTTCTTGGTAATTCTGGCTATAGCTCCATAGTGTTTTTATGCTCATGGATTTTTCATTTTGCTTAAATAAGTCACTGATCACTAAAGTTCAACTCTTTTCCCAATTGCTGCATCATGCCAGGTGTCACGTCTTAGCAGGGGGAGGCCTCTGTGCTGTTGCTTAAAATCATTGCTTGACAACAACTAATTTAACTCCTAATTCAATAAATATACAAAGCACAGAGGAAAACTGACAATCTACTTGTTTGAAAATAGCAATAAAGCAATGTTAATAGGCTTGTTTTTTTGTTTGAAGATATGTAATAATGCTTGTTACATTATATCAAACTAGGGATAGATGCATTGCACCATCACTCCCACTTTAACGATGAGACTATAGCTAATTTGAAAATGTTTGTTCTGAATATGAAAATCATATTAGCAATTAAGAGCTATCTTATTTGTAGAAATAAGTGGATATAACATTGTTTATATTAATAAAGTACTCAGTAAGCAAAAAGTAGGAGTAATGCTGTTTCTTATATTGCCTATTAATATATATCTACTTTATTAACTAAATTCTTATCTTTATTCTCTTTTCAACAGTAAGTTGGTGAGATCACATATACACTATAATTCAAGTTCTATAAAGAGACCATATACTTCTTTATCTGGGGTTCTGGATAAAGCACTATTGTTTTCAGTGTTATCTAAATTTTTCTATCATAAAAATTCTTAAAATTAACGAGATCTGCTTTCAATGTTTTCTTGAAAATGGCTGGCCTTAGTGAAAATAATGAAATCATTTACTTCTATATTTCTGAATTCTAATCTAGCTCAGACATTTACTTGCTGCTTTACTTTGAACACATTCTTTAAATTTTATGGACTTTTGGTTTCTTAATTTAAAAATAAAAATAATAGTTATTTCATAGATTTATTATAGATACCAAATAAGTAAATATATAAAAAGCAGGCATTACAATTTCAGGAATATAGCAAGAACTCATCAAATTCCTTTCTATGCCTTTCCCAGTATTCTTTTGTCTTGTCCTACTCCCTAACTATTTAGGCTAATTGGTATTTGTACTTTAAACTGCACTGTGCATGGTGGCTTGGTCACAGTGATTATTGGAATGCAGAGATATTGTTTGACCCTGTCCACTACATTATCCTATATGCTCTTTGTCACTTCCCAGTGAAAAATGTCTTTGGGGTACAAGAAAAACTCTAGTTTTCTAAGCAGCTACTTTATTTTCATTGGATGGTTTCTATGAGGTTTTATAATAGTAAATCACAAATTCATTCTTGCTCTGTCCACTATTAAACTCACACTACTTGCATGGCATTTTGACATATTCAGTGTATGTCCACTTAACTTTTAGTTACATCAGATCTACTATCCTAGGCTACCCTGTTTCTCAAACCTTATCTATGTTACTTTTTTGCATGTAGCTATACAGAACTCCTTCAATACTTTCCATAATGAATAATAACATTATATAATAATTTGCATGTGTACAAATAGTTATTTTTTAAATTATAACAAAACATCTCTATTTCTGTTTTGTTTTTAACTGAGGCATGAACAAGATACTATGAGAATAAAAGTTGGAAAAAAAGATCTGTTTGGGGAAGGTGGAAAGCTATAGAAGAGATAGTGTTTTACTGCACCTTCACACTTGAGTAATTGATTGAGTAGAAAGATAAGGATAAAGTAATACTCACCCTTAAAAAAATGTAAAATAACAAGAAAGAGCATAGGCAAGAATATAAAAGAACGCAAGTACCTGAGGAAACGTGCCAAATGTGTTATGGCTGTCACAGCAAGCTTTCTGATGGTTATTTATTTCAATAAGAGTTTTAATAACATCTGTATATTTGCAGGAGAGCAATTTGAAAACCACCATGTCTTTAATATATCAAATACATTAAAATCTTAATCTTAGCAGATACATAAACGTGAACACTTAGAGCACAAATGGCAATCCATTAAATTTCTTTTGCCTGATTTACTCTAACACAGCCTACTTACTGAGTTGAAGATTATGTATAAATTACTACAATTATGTCCACGCTATGTTCAATAAGAAACTAAAGGATAATGGTTGTTTATTTCTCACCACCAATATCAGTCTCTTACTTATTCGAGAATATGTTATCATAATGTGAAAGTAAAGGCTTATCTGACTCTGCATTGTCAAAATATTTTTACATTTGCCAATTAAGTAGTAGTAGTAGTCATAGTAGTAGTCATAGTAGTGGTAAGAGTCATAGTAGTAGCTGTAGTAGTCGTAATAGTGGTAATAATAATACCAAGATGTCAACATTATAATGTGGTGTTCAGTAGACGTGGCATATGTAACAGTGAGAATCTGATTCTCCCTTTTTAAAACCATAACAATAAAATTAAGCTTTTATAATCTAGAAGAGAAAGCACATTTTATGTGTGCCAAAAGAGAATTTTCTTCTTGTACTCCACTAGGAAAGAACATGGCATGGTTAAAAATTCTGAATACCTTAGTGTAAAAAGTTTGGGCCAAATTTATAATACATTCCAAGACTAATCATGCAGAAATTCTCTCTCTATCTCTATCTATCTCTCTCTCTCTCTCTCTCTCTCTCTCTCTCTCTCTCTCTCTCTCTCTCTCACACACACACACACACACACACACTTATTAATAACTTTTTATGAAGTTTTATATAGTGGAACATATCAGTCACTGCTTTATTAGGGAAGCATAATAACCCCAAAATGACAGGCATGCTTGGCAATACTTATAGGAGATTCCTAAAAGAGTCTTCCATTAATCAATGTTAATACAGTTTCAATGATCATATCTTTCAAAAGTCAGTGGAGGTTTTGTGGTGACCACTGGTGTGGGAAGTGGTGCAATATATTTTTGTACAGGTTTAGAATTAGGAGAATATCAGATTCCTATTTCACCTGAGAGATTTCTAACGTATTAATCATAACACAGTGGGCATACACAGCTGTCCCTTAATATGAACCTGGATTTAAATAAATAATTCTGAATACCTTTTTTTAATTATAAAAAATTGAAAATACAAAAAAGCAAATATGCATGGTTGTATACTTGAGCTCATGCTGTATACAAAACTTTGTCTCCTGCATATTTCATGAAACCAAACAGTGTTGCATGGAGTCCTTGGGAATTTGAAGTATGTTCTCCTTTTGAAGTTTCACAAGAATTACCCATGCCACTGGCATGCTTCGTCAATCCCAGATCAAGCTGTGTTCTTAATAATAGGTAAGACACGTCTCAGATTCGTGTTTGTGCTTGGCAGTATGTGACAGTAGAACTGCTCTCACTGCTGGAGGACACCCATTCACCTTACGGGACACATTTTTGCGCTTTTGTAGGAGGCTCGAGCAAGATACAGAGTCAGAGCAGTGGATCATGACGTTGCAGAATTTTTTATTAGAGTCAGGAGTCCTAGGATGACCAGAAACAGTCTGCCCCTAAAGCAAGGGTTGATGTAATTTTCTTTAGAGGTACTGATAGTAAACATTTTTGGATTTGTGGACCCAGAGGCAAAACCAAAGCTAGTACATAGTATATTATGAATTAAGTAAGAATTAAATTTTCATAAATTTTTTATTGATGACATTCCAAAATATTAATGAGAAGATAACCTTGGGCTTACTCACCATCATAGTACAAATGAGGCCTCATTCTCACACAAAGCTTTCATTTGCTTCTCTGAAACACACTGATCTTTCCTCTTGGGAACTCACTGAAAAGTCTTATGTGCATCACCCTTTTGGTACTTCAGTACTATCTTCATAGTGTTGGAGAACTTTTCATGAGGCTAAAAGGACAGGCTCTGGGGTAGGCCTCCCTGGGCTTGGATTCTATCTAAATTACTCACTGGCTGTGTGGTCTTTGATTTCTTACTTAACCTATCTAGAAGATTCCATTTTCCTTGTCTAGACAATATGTATTAATACTTGTTAGAGTTGTATTGAGATAAGTGTATTCATGCAAAAATTTTGTAAAGTATTTTATATGTGTTATGATTCTGATTTTTCAACCATCTATAAAGGTGAAACTATTCTTAGCTTATGGACCATACAAAAAAAGGGTACAAACCATCATTCACTAATCCCTGAAGTGGACACTGTGTGCTGGGTCATCCACATCCCTCACCTTGAGTCGGTGCACTCCTCCCCCTACCTTCTGAGTGTGCTGGATGCTGCTAAACAACTATCCAGGAATCTGAGAATTAACCTCTCCTGAAGGAGGCTATCTGACCAAGGTCACACGCCATCCCCAAGGGAACCCTGCATCCAATAACTAATCAAGGCAGGGTTACAAAGGTTCTGTTCTCACAGGCAAGACAACTCCGTAGGACCACCTCAGTTCCTGATTTTCTTGTGGGATCCTCTGAGATTTGTGTTATAACCTTAATGCAATACAGCCCTTCTTCTGCCCAGTCCTGCTTCCCCACCTTTCATAGGTATTCTTAAGAAGGTACCTCAAAAGGTATTAGTTACCCACCTCAAGCCCTACTTTAAATCATTTGTATCCCCTTCCCCCACTATTGGTGAATTTGTGCAATTGAATTATGTCCCTTAGTTTTAAGCTGCTCACATTATCCTTTATCAATCATACATGATTTTTTGGAGCTTTTTAAAGTGGTTCTTATAAAGTGTTTTTAGATGCGAAGTAATGCTGTGACACTATATTATTTCCACATGATTTTCTTATTTTAATCAGATTGTGCGATTTTCCCAAAAATGAAGTTGAGTGATACAAGAAATGTGAAAATATTTAAAGGCCAGTTTTTTCTGACATTCTGCATAATAAGATCTTCTCAATTACAACAAAAAAATGTTTGCTCTTTATTAAGGTTGTTTTATTCTAATCACTACCTACCACCATCTAATCTTCTTGATTTCAAAGTTGAGAAAAGGCTCAATTGAGGGACATATTTTCAATCCACTTATATGAATACATGTGTACCTCTGGTTTAATGCAATAGTATTGCTACTGATCTGGTGATAAAATGGGATGCAGAGGATATTGTGACAGATTATGATTATAAAAAGATGCAAACTAGTCAGGTTTATAACCTTATATGAATGCAATAAAATGCTGGCATATAGTAGTACTTCCAGCCTGCCACAAGTCCCTAGTTAATAGAAGACATAAATAGAAAACAATTTCTATTTTTTTAAGGTTCAATGAAATTTCCTGTTGCAATGTGAATCGGGTAGCTTTAGAACAAATAAAAGGAAATACCTAATGAACAATGAATGAATAAAACTTTTTTTTTTAGTTTTCAGAGATAGACAGAGTCTGATAGAATAACTTGATTTAAACAGGGGTTAAAGAAATGCTTGGTTGATAGATCCATAGCAGCCTAATTATCAAGTTTAACATTAGTACTATCGTTATTTTTTTCACTCCATATTATAAAGGTAACTTCGAAGGAGCACTGTCTTCTTCAGAGGTGGTTATTAAAAAGAATTACCTGAGCCATTGCTTGGATATAGTGTAGAGATTCCTACTTTTGAAAAGATGAAGGATAATCTTACTTTATCAACAAGATGGTCGTTTCCTCTCACAGAGCATAACTGCCCAAATTTCTAGGATTTTTTTTTTTAAAGCTGGTACGTAACAAGACTTTAGTAATGGCTGCATCATCCTCAAGCTTGTTTAATGTGCATGCTCATGTCCCCTCAACAGCATCAGCGTTATCTGAGAACTTGATAGAAATTCAAATTCTCAGGCCCTACTATACATTTACTGAATCAGAAACTCTGGATGTGAGGGCCAAATTGTTTGGATTTTAACAAGCCCTCAGGTAATTCCAATGCCCTAAACTAAAGGAAGAACCACTAATGAAAGGAAAAGTGAAAGGAAATGAAAAATAAAAGAAAACAAAATTTGCAGTGATAGGAAATACATCACTTAATATGGCAACAAAAGAATGATCATAGATCTCGAAAGTTGTGCACACTGAGACCTTTTTTCAGATTAGACTCTATCAAGAAGTTATTCTCTTCAACTAAAAGACAGGCTTATATAAAAACTCTCTCCATCCTGGCAACATGGGACATATCTGAGCAACCCACATAGTAACACGAAGAAGCCACCGCTAAATAGAAGTGAGAGTAAAAAAAAAAAAAAAAAAGTAACATATGAATTGGGAAAGAGAAACAATTTTGGTTCCAGGCAGTTTTGTTCTGAGATTTTTAGATCCCAAACAAAGTCAACTAAAAACTGAACAATGAGTTTTTGAAGATAGAATCACTGAAAAAGAGCTTTGCAATTAATGGTAAAGATTCCGACCTTAAAATAAAAAGAAAGTTATCTTCTTTATAGCTCTCAGGTCATAATGATCAAATTTTGGAGCAGTGACACCTTAATATATATATTTAATACTTGAATTTTTAAAAGCTTTGGAGATGATACAAATATATGTACAGTAAAGCATATTAAAATCTCATTTTTTCTATTACCCTCTTCTTTCTCACTCTAGAAGCTTCAGATCTTCAATTTTACTCTTGAAAACTTTCATCCAATGCCTAATTCTCAGAATTTTCTTTATCCCAATTCAGTCATAAAAAAAAATCTTTTTTTTTAAGAGAGAAGAGGTGCAATGTGGGCTAGCAATTCCACTATTCTATTTGGGAAGTCAGGGTAAGAATAAACAAAGTTAAGGTATTTCCCCATTAAATTATTTTATTCCCATCCCACTGGAACTGCTTGTTTTGGAGGTGGTAGGAGAAGAAAAGAGGAAAAAGTTCTAAATTCTTCTGCTGTAGGAACAATAGCTTCTTGACTCACATACAAGGACTTCACCAGCTCTTAGTTGAGTCCTGACTGTGATTTCATTCTAGAACAACAGTGTCCTGTTTGTCTCTTGTTCTAAGTGAAATTAAGTTAGTTAGCTGTTTAGTAAATACAAAGTTGATGTTATTCCACAATGATAATCAGTCATGACCAACTAATGTTTTCATGACATATGTAATTGTTCAGGACATTATGTACAGTTGATATTTATGAATATCAGGTTCTTCACAGTGAATATATTGCATATGATTATGCTGTTTTATTTTCTCAACATCCATGTAAACCAGTATTTATTCCTTTCATTGATCCATTTAATAGATACTGTTTGAGCCTCACCTGCACAACAGACACTCATGTAGGTACGAGGGATATAAAATAAAACATACCCAAACTCTTGTCTTTATGGAGCTTTCCTTTCAGCGGGAACTATGGCTCAGAGAAATTAAATAGTGTAACTGTGTTCACATATTCCGTAAGTGATGTAAACAAATACTTCAAGTCTGTATGACATGAAAACTTAAGCTTTTAATTATAATATTATAGCCAGGACTGTGAAATCATTACATTTCTGATTTACCCTATCTCCTTGATTACAGAATTCATATTTTTGTCGCTAATCAAAATCAGAGATACATACTCATTTCTTTACTCTCCCACATAAGAGCATATATTTTGACTTAGAGAAACTGAATAGAACTGGGTGTTATGTATAACACAGAGAGGCAGAAGTAATATAATTAAAACATAGTTGAAAAATCTATGAAGAGTAGCTTTAAAGTCTACATGTTTGTGTGCCCTAAGATTAAAAAAGAAAATAATATATTTAAAAAGATAATCAAATTGTATGCTTTCTAGCAATATAATATTACTCTTTTTGGAAAAAATAACATACTATACATAGTCTGTGATATCTAGTTGTTTTCGGACGTTCATGGATGTATTAGCATTCAAGAAAGCATTTATGAAACTACACAAAATGCATTTTCTCTTCTTATGAGCCACCTATTATCTTAAATGTCTTCTAAGATAAAGAGTCAGCTAAATCTGATATTGTGCTTATTCTTATGTCTAATTCAAAAGCAAACATTACATATAACAAGCATTCTGGTGATAAATTCTTAGTTGAAAGAACATTCTTTGGCATTATGCAAGTTGTTTATAATCTTCAATTCAATGAACATGCTGGGTTGCACTATTTCATGTAAAGAGAATAATAGATTATAAGCTTAACTCTTACCATTTCATATTTTATGGTCTCCCCAGCATTCTCAAAGATTCATTTTTCAGCATGACCTCCAGTGAACACACATAAGTAAAGAAAATATTAAATTTGCTTAGAAAGAACAAAAATGTTTTGAATTAAATCTTATTCGGCCAGAATGGTTAAAGATGGAAATGTGACAAGCTCTCAAGTGAATGTGAAGAAACATCATGGCTTTATTATTATCCCTAACCTAGTTCAATGCACTCACAGTGTATAACTGTGTTTAAACCTGTTTAGCTGCTTACTAGTGACAGTAACTCAACATTAATCGTATTGAGAAAAAGAAAAACATTATGACACATTCAAATTTAACTTGTCATAAAAAGAATATTCACTTAAAATATTAGAAAAGGAACTATTATGTTTTTTGTTTATTTTTAATGGAAGTTTATAAACATTCTAAATCTCCATCATGCATTCTCTATTCCTCTAATTGTCATATACTCAAATAAAAAGTTACAAATAAAAATCTGATTATCTATGTAGTTGTTAGTAGACAAAGCAGAAAAATATTAAATTAGAGTTTGTCACTTCCCTAAACTTTTATTTATTTATTTTTTTGGCATAGTATACATAAGCTTTGAAGAATCAAATGATGGTCATTTTTTATTTTAAATTCACTGTGGTGATCACTTGCCACTTCCAGCTATGACAAAGTAACAAATACTAAATTAGCCCTCTTGCTTTTAAAAAATAAAACTGTAAGATTAGACAAAATAAATGAAATAGCTTTTCAGACATTAGACAACAAACAGCACTTGGATGCGATGCCTGAGATGAGGTAAAAAAAAGTAGGAGAGGCCAGCCCCTGATTGCCTTGGCCTCCTGCTGAGAATCACCTTCCAGACCACAGGAAGAAGCAGGAAACAGCCACTATGGAGCCCCTGGGCTTCCTAACCTAAGCTGAAGATAGAATCAGCTTGAATTTTTAGGACACGGTATCAGAGGGAAGAGATTTGTTCAGGGAAGCTGCTTCTGAAGTCCTCACCGGCGTCCCCTTGAGTCTTTGGCTGAATGCAAAGATGCACATGTTCAGCAGGACACTGTGGCTGGCAAAGGACAACCATGAAAGAACAACTATTTTTTGGCACTGGGTCTGCTGGTATAATTTTATTTTGGAGTGATGGACGGGTCAGCATCCTGTACCTATTTTTTTTTTTTAATATTAATTGTACTAGTCACAAAAGTAAAGTTTTCAGGAAAATCCCAGAGCCGTAAAACACTTTCATAGTATAAACCTTAGTTTCCCAAATCAGTGAGCTCTGTTATGGATCTGAATTTTCCTTAAAACCTGTGTGTGTGTGTGTGTGTGTGTGTGTGTGTGTGTGTGTGTGTGTGTGTGTGTGAGAGAGAGAGAGAGAGAGAGAGAGAGAGAGAGAGAGAGAGAGAAAGATTGATACAAGTTCGAGAAAAACTTATCTAAGTCAACTTATAAATTACAAAGCCAATATACTTATTATATAATTTCTTATGGTATTTTTCTATCCATTTTTAAAACACTCATTGCATATATTGTTAGTTATTACTTGGTCAGTCCTTATGTTTCCCACTGTCATATAAGATCTTTGAGGTCAGGGACATTTCTGACTTACTGCTGTATCCTTTGTGCATAGAATAGTTCCTGGTGCATAATTATAATTCAGTGAATATTTGTTGAATACAAGAGTGAACAACAATGAAGATATCAAATTACTTCTAATTCAAGTTAAGAAAAACAAACATTCCCCTTTTGTATTGCCTTTCTTTATCTTTCAAGGCATCTCAGAAAATATTCAAACTCTCTGTTTTCTAACTGACACTTTTTAATAAGTGCATTGTTTTGCTGAATCTACCCTGATCAAGTCAAAATTAATTGAAATTGAATGGGTCTAAATTGTTCTCCGATGTGAAGTAGGGTTAACTAGCACCTTGACAAAGTTTGTGTTTCAACCATTGGATATTATTTGAAAGGGTTTGTCTTTAGAATAGAGACACTAGATTTCAGAGATATGAGATTTAATAATACATCTGAGAGGAAGGAAAGATTTGGTCAAGAGCTCAGGTCTCTTGGTAATTTATTACTTTTTCTGTCTACTGAGAAATTGTTGCAATGATTGTTCTCCTAAAACCTTACATATTATGTGTAAAATTTTAACTTATTTATTTAATTTTGATTCAAAAAAGGAAGGTGTACATTTTTATGAATCAATATTACTTTGGTGTCCCTTTTGTAAAGGATGATCACTGGTTAGCTTATACAGATTTTCTATTTTAATTACAGATGTAATGTGGTATGAGAGATAACTCTGACCAACAAAATCAAAATACTTGTATAATGGATAACTTCTCAACTGAAATATGTAAATAGTAGGCTGGTTGGTAAAATAGTACTATAAACTTTGATTAGTCATTTTATTTTTATTTTAAAAAAATAGTCTTTTGTTTTTATTTTGTGGTACAAAAACTATGTTTTTTGTATGTTTTTTGTGGCTGTGTTTCTACACAAATATAGAAATCATTGTGGCAAATAGGCGTGTATGTTTATGTATGGGGATCAAAAAGTTTTGCTGTTAAAGTATAAAAATAACCACAAGGAGCTCAGTTAAAATGAATCAACTTAAAACTAATATGTCATAATAAAGAGTAAAAGGAAGTTTGATTGGAACTTTACATGAAAAGAAATTAAGAATGGTAAAAACACTTTTAATTTAAGAAATAGAGAACAAATAACTCTTAGAAAATATGTAAGGAAGTGTTGATTTTGATATACATCTTCTACCTAATGAAATGATACAAATACTGTATATAACTTCATTTACTTTTTTGACTTTTACAGTAAGATGATGCTCATGACTGTAAAAATATTCTAAAACTTTATCAATTTTTCTAACGGCTTCTATTAATATTTTGAAACCTTAATAATTTTATTTTAAAACACACTTTTAAAACACACACCTTTAAGCACAACTTTATTTGGGGGTTATTATTTGCATTTCCATCACCTCTGTAGTTACATAGTTTTCATTTTCTTTTAATAGAATCTAACACATTTATAGAATACCCATTATGTGTCAGGCCCTGTTCTGCATGCCTTATAGGCAGTATCTCATTTAATCCTCAAAACATCACTGTGTAATAGGAACTATTGTTCTCTCATTTCCTTTTTTACAGATCAAAATTAGAGCTTAAAGAGATTGCTAACTGCCCAAAGCCTCAGAGTTAATATGCAGTAGAGCAAAAATCTGAACCCAAGCAGCTTCCAAAATTTACATACTTAAAACAAAGATATCCACTTCCAAAATCAGCTTTTCTCATAAACATTATTATTGTATTTGAAGCATGTTTGATTTTAACACTTTTGTGGAATCAGTTAGGATTCTTTCCTCTTGTTTTTCATCTTAGAGTACCATTTTGTATTGATTTTTGTGTGAGCGTTCTGACATCCAGCACTATTTGTGAATACGTTTAAAACCCTGGAAAGAGAGAGAACACTGTTTTCCACTTCCTTCCTCAACCCTTCACGGGGCCCGATGCACAGATTCTCATTAAAGATTCCTGACCCAGAGACTGATACCAGCTTTGGTTTGCTGATGATTTTAAATTTGGGCAGATTTTTTTGTTCTAGAGAAAATTCTTTGTAGAATGCAATCTTTTTAAGTCTTCAGTGTAAAGCAACTTGAATAAAATTTGACCCTTTAAAGTTTATGCCGTCTGTTGGTTGATCCCTAAAATTCTTAGCATTGATTTTTCTAGTCGCATTCCTTATTTATTTATCAAACCTCTGCAGCTCTGGATCATCGGGGTTTGTCTACCAGACTACAGAATCTACTTTTTCTGCACTATTAACAATCAGTATTCAGATTTCTTCCATTTAAATTCTGGACACTCTCACAGTTTTTTTGAATGTCAGGAAATATCATCCTTTATCACTTTTAATTTGTTCCTCGAATTGTCAGTTCTCACTTTACCATATATTGTGATCTGTGGATGCATCAAGATCAGAAGGACCATAATCCTGGAGAGCACGGCAGCTTTGTGTTTCCTACCACGAGTGAGCCAGGTGCGCCTGGGTTTTGATCTTTGCTGATTTACAAAACTCTGTTCTAACCCTGTTCATGATTCACTGTTTCCATTTCTTATCGAAAGGCAAGGACGCTTTATGTTGCTTTCTTTAAACCCCAACTGCCAACTTTCTGTCCTCTAGAGCAAATTTAATTTCAAGAAAAATAAGTTGAAACATACAAAATAATGAACTTTTTAGACTGTAAGAGTTTGAGTACCATGGTATCTATTATGCCCTTAATTTTTTATCTACCCAGACTGAATGAGAATCTTAAAGTCACAACTTTTTTTTTTTCTTTTTACAATGGAAATAACACTTAGCAGAGTCTCAACATTTTCAGCCATATGGCTTTGTGCTACATGTGAATAGCCACTGGTAAAACTCTTTATTAATTTTACAGTTTGGAAGTTGTGAATAGACAATGTCATAATCCTGTGTAGCAATGTAGCAATGCATCTTGCACTTCTCACCAGGGGGGCACGTAGGAGCCCAAAGGAGGGTGATCTCTCTTATATCTGCACTTCTACTGCATAGACATCACTTTGTACTTTATTACATTGTTATTCTTTAATCGTTTACTTTTTCTAAATTCCCATTTTCTAGTAATGCCATAAATTATTATAGGCTAATAATTACATCATCTGATTGTTCTAACTTCCTCATTTTCTCCTTGGACTGTGGTCATAATACATAAATTTTGCACTTGAAATTCAGCAATATTTTTTGTTTAACAATTCATATCTAAATCAATATGATTTAAAAAAGCAACTTCCTACATAAAAACAATGGGTAGAGTTCAAGAGTCTGCTGGATTCACCTTTAGCAAACATTGTAAAAATACTTTAAATATATTAGTTCAAATTCTTCACTCATCTCCCATTTTCGTGGGCTTAAGTTACTTCTTTTCCCCTGAACAATAACATTTGATGATATTGTTTGCCTCTCCAATAGATGATATTAAATAATGATAAATAAACAATAATAAAGTGATGTTTGTGTTTTAACATTGGCAGCTGAAATAGTAGGGTTTCAGTAAAGTAAATTTAAGTCTTTTTCTGAGAGCATGAACTTTAGAAGTATAAATAAGGAATTTACAGAACTTGGTCAGTTGTCCGTGCATCAGTTTATCACAGGGTGGGCTGAGAACCTCTGCTCCAGGATCAGGAACATAGCCTAGACTCTAAAGAACAAATTCATTCCTATATGCTTCTGCATTTTTAGGAAGAAATATGTTTACTACCGATCCTTTGATCCTTCTATGAATTGAAATTTTCTTATCACACACAGGCAGAATTCAAATCCATGAATGTCTGAGTTCCATCTATGGTGAACAACATTTTGAGAAACTCCCCATGGAATACTTCTGTTTTGAACACTCCCTGCATCATGCCTATTAAGTTGTATCACACCCAACAAGATTTCTTTATGAATCTCCTTGGGAAACCCACTGAGATTCTAAATAGAGTGAACCACTGATTAACTGCAAAACTCAATTAATCAACATTGTTTTCTTTTTCTTTTTTCTTTCTGAGCAATGGTTGAAGGATAAAGAATTTAATAGCAATAACAATAGCAACAACAAAACAATTATATCATGCGTGAACTTTTTTCCCTACAATGTGACTAGGATCAGTCAAGATTAATTCTGATCTCTGTAGAACCAATTTTTAGCCCTGAGGCTACTCACGAATCATGGGAAAAATAAATTAGCTTTTCAACAACGTACTTTCCAAGTCATACAGGGACTAATATATCCAAGAAGTATTGCAACCCACTAATAGAAGAAAAGAAAAAAATAGTTTATGACATTCAATGAATAGGAAATTTTATTGTTTAAGACTATATTCTTGTTTCACACTTTTACTTAATCAAAGTTTACAATTATATATATGTATGTGTGTGTGTGTACACACACATATATACACACATACACACATATACATATACATAAATATATATATATATATATATATATATATATATATATATATAATTTATTTATTTATTTATGTATATTTTAGAAAGTTTGACCAGCTCTCAGTGTTTCTCTGGCTCTGAAAACTAATGTGTCTATCAACATGAGTGGGCTCCAAGTGCCTAAAGCTCATGGCACAGCTGAATGGGTCAGTAGTAGATTCACATGAGGGAACCCAGGACACATTCTCCAGCGCTGTGTGAATACTGTGTATGAAGGAAAACAGAGGAAGGCAGTCTGCAGAGTGAAGCAGCACACCGTCCAGAAATAGCCCATGGAGCAGCAGACTCAGTGCCTCCTGCCTCTTCATGCTGCTCTTGAGTTGCATCACATGCACCTCGATCCTTGAACATGCCACCAGGACTAGCAAACTTCAGATATTTGCTGCCAGAAGGATTTTAACTCATACACACCAAGTAGCAGTTAAGTCTCTACTACTTGGACTCCTAGAAACAATTTTTTTATGATATTATATTATTTACAATTATCATTAGGATGTGCTCCATATACAAAGACAACTGCTTGTATCATTAAATTCTTACTATTTTGAAGTGAGCACAAATTGGTTAAGAATCCTAAAAGAGTGGTCATGATGAAATGGGTATCTGAATATAAGAAATTTGGTTCAGGACCCATATACGTAAACCTGAATTCAGTTTTGAAAATGAAATAATAGTGATGGAGTATACATCAAATATATGTTATTGAGGATAAAAAATATGTAAACATTGGTGAGAATACAAGTATATGTGTATAGGTACATATGTACGTGCATATGAGTGTATATGTCTATATATGGACTACTTCTCATTCTAAATGTGTAGGGTATTGGTTGCATGTGAAAAAGCATATAGAACATTTTTTATGAAAAGATTCACACAGCTTTTATTTATTTTTTTTGTTTTCTTGGAATACCTTCATTTATTACATTTCTGAGTAAAGACGCAACATTGTACACTGGGCATAATTAGGCCATCGGTGCCTACTGTTGATTTGCACACTCACACAGACCTCTGAACTGAATCCCCAATTTGGATTGCTGCCATCTGTAAGCAGTCATCACCTCTGCATAATCTCTCCACTTTGAGCTCTATCCAGGCAAACCTAGTGAGACAGGGTGAATTTAAAAGGCGACCATAAACTGAGTCACAAAGTACCAACAGACCCAGTGGTTCAAAAATAATTTCCTCTTCGGCTTGAAATGTAAGTATGGCTCACTGAGAAGCCATATTACCTCCTGATTCCAGGGGATGCCTGTCAAAGCAGAGCTCACAGAGTGTAAAGTTTTTAAAGTGCATTTGTTATAGCTTGCTAGTCTGACTATTAAAGTGAAACACTACACACCGTTAAACCTTCAAACTAGCACTGCAAAAATACTTATCAAAAATACAGCCTCTGGGAGATTTGTTTACTCTAGAAATATGCTGTCTTTGCAGTTACTTCTTTCTTAATGAGAAGGCAATGCAGGAGTTGTCTTTTTCATTGGAGGGCAAAATGCCAAATGAAGGGAATTGTCCTTAAAGTGACATGGCCGTGCCCAATTCCTAGTTCAGAACTCTTCCTGAAACCACTTTAAGTTCTGAAATGAAGTTCCACATTTGAAAACCATTTGTTTTGCCTCAAAATTTTGTATTCAGCAAGTTACTGATATATGACAGAAAATGTGAGCCTGAAAATAAATTCCTCCACATAAGAGGTATTGTTTTTTCTAAAAGCAGAAGCTATATATTTCTTTGCACTTGGGGTAATCTAAAATTATAAGGCACTTAGGGAATAGTAATTGTTTTAGTCAGTGCTGTTCTAAATCACTGCAAAAGTTTTTCTTTCTTTTTCTTTTGCTTTTTCTTTTCTTTTCTTTTTGTGTGTGTGTGTGTGTTAACGCTTTAGAAATAGAGCTGTCTCCAATTCCTAGAAGATTCCGTCTCCTTTCAGAAACCCCTACCTGAGTTCTACTTTTTGGCTTGAGCCTTGGGTATGGCATTTGCTTAGAGAATATGTGACCTGCCTTATCAAGCAATATAGGGTAGAGTAAAGGTGGAGAAAAAAAAAAAAGTAAATCTTCCTAGGTATTTTCTTGCTTTTCCCATTTAATTTTTCATACGGGTTATAAATGGCATCTCAGAGAGAAGAAAGCCTCCTGGGTTCATCAGGATCCTCTGCTGACTTAATCACGAGCATGACACGTGTGAAAGTGAGCACTGAGAGAATTGGTGATTTCATCAAGAAGAAGGGAAGGGTGATCAATTATTCACCACATGCCACCAAACACAAGAAGCATGACCACTGCTTGTCTCTCACCTTCTCTCCTCTAGACACATAAACAAAGCTCTTTCTACAGCCTACACGCCATTGACAGAAATATTCCTTTTAAGCAACTCTCATTTTCACCAGTCCATTTACATATGACTTTATAACTGGACAACCATAGTTAAAGAAGTAAAATAATGCCCTCTCAGTTTGCTTTTTTGTATTTCTTTCTATTAAAAAAAAAAACAGGCAAATGACTTTGAGAATAAATATATTATGTAAAAGTCACGTAGGAAAAGTCTGTAACATAAGCCTAAGTAATTAAAGTTTCTAGGTAATCTCTTGAAGGTAATGTAAAGGGTTTGGTAAATTCCTTCCAATTTGTTGTGTTTAAAAGATATACTTGCCATCACGAAAAACACTAGAAATTATCCTGACATTAAAGAACATCACAATCATTTCATCAATAGGTAGATGTTCTTGAGTAAAGGGCTGTGGGCAAGGAGGCAGCTTATTCAGTGGTAAGATTGTGTAGAGGCTGCACATGACCTGGGATCCCTCAGATACAGATGATGGCAATTACCATATAACAAATCAAAGCAAATGACATTTCTTCAGTTCAGCCCTAACTGCAACAGTTTCGGCATTTGAAAAGGAGCATGATACAAGTACTAGGGAACATTTTTTTTTTTGTCTCATAGTCACTTGTGTTGGTGTATGTTGTCCATGTATTTAGATGCCCACATCAAAGTTGGCTTTTCTTGATTGTGACTTTGTCTACAAAGATGTCCTTTGCTACTTCCTCTGTCTTCTTATACGTAACAGAAACTGAGATGAAGGGGATGGAAAAAAAAACATTTTCAACTGGATTTGTATTATAATTTCTTATATAACAAAAATGATGTTTAATGTAAAATTATGAGTTACCCATAGGAACTAAGATGGGGCAACATAGTCCACTAGGGGCCATTGCCAATAGTTGTGCAGATTGCTCATGGAACAACTTTATGTGACAGATCTGTTAAACAACAAATGATTTTTTTTTTTTTTTTTTTTGCCTCAGTCTCAGCCACCCTCACTGTCTCAATTGGATTCAAGGATTTTAATTCCATGTGAGTTCTCAATCTCACAATCAATCATTTAGCCTAAATGCACCCCTATTTCTAGCTCATCTTTTGTGATGTGCATTCACTTCTTAGCTTTTCATTCTAACAACATGTGCAGTGATGTAAATTTCACACACATTCAAATAAGCCAAGATTTTACTGAGCACCTACTAAGCATAGATACCACCTCATGTATACATTCATCTATTCATTCATTTTATATCTTTTGAATGCCTATTGTAAGGTAATAGAACACCAGGGGATACAATAATGAAAAATCAACTTGGGTCCTACATTTATGGAAATTATAGTCTGTAGCACAATGTTGTTCTGAGAATCAATTGACATAGTAGATGCGGAAGAATGTTGAAAATAACCATTAAACATGCATTATTCATTTTATTCATTACTCATACTTAAGCATTTCGGAAGATTTTCAGGGCAACAATATGAATACCAATAAAACTGTAGGAATAAATGTCATAAAAGGCAAGGGTCATGCATTTCAAATGCTAGTCCAATGGTCCCCAACCATTTTGGCACCAGGGACCAGTGCTTATGTGAGAAGCTAAAGCCTGATGATCTGAGGTGGAACTGAGGCGGTGATGCTAGCCCTGGGGAGTGGCTGCAAATACAGATGAAGCTTCACAAGCTTGCCCGCCGCTCACCTCCTGCTGTGCGGCCCGGTTCCTAACAGGTTCCGAAGCAGTACCAATCCATGGCCCAGAGGTTGGAACCCCCCTCTAGTCCACTAGTGTGGTAAAATTACAAAGCCAGACATTTCAAATTGCTGTGGAACAGAGAGATTTCTTCGAGGAGATAAAACTTGAGCTGGCCCTTTGACAAAAGGGTTTTCATAAGAGATTACCAGAACCTCTCTGTCTTCTTGACCCTCAGAATATTTTATGGATAAGAACATCCATGGTAAATCGGCTCATTGCTTTGGCTCATTTAACACAGAGATCCCATTGTCTCACTGCCATTATAGCTGTGAGGACTGGGTCTAATTACTTCTTTAAAAGCATGGTTTTGAAGCAGAGTTAGAAGTTTCCCTGCTTCTTAAAAGTAAATGGGAAAAAACTAGTCGGTTTTACAAAAGAGACAGCAAGTTGATTTATTTCTACTGAAAGTGCAGCAGATATCCTGTTGTTTCCTCTGCCTCTGTTGAAATAGAGTATGGTCAGCTGGAATTGATATTCAGGTCAATATCATTCTTTGAAGTTGGTGGTTCTTTGTGGATATGATCTGTCCCTTGCATGTTATTTTAAGACAGGTTTAGCAAAGGAACTTCACTTGCTTCCAGGAAACTTCTGGCCATTTCAACTGTCATGAGATGATAGCCCGAAACACAACTATTAGTGGAATTAGTGACAAAATATTTCAACATTTGTTGAAATATAAAGCAATGGTATGCTTCATTAAAAAAATGCAAAGGGAACAAAAACCACCCCCAACTGGATTTCTGGCTCAATATTTTCTTCTTATTTCCACATGGGTTCTTTAATATAAAATATAAAATTTAGAGTAAATATGGATGTCCTCAGAAACCAAAAGCCTTTGAAGAAAAATGTGAAAATGTATGTTAGGAGTATGTATGATAGAGCAGTTTTGATTTAGAATCCTTTTTTGTATAAGCTTAGTAGTTACAAAAATCTAACTACCTATTAAGTTTATTTTGTTTCCATATTTAACCCCAATTACCCTGTGCAGGGGAATTCTTTAAAATTTTAATTCCCCCTCTCACTTTTTTTTTCCTGCTTCTGCAAGCCTTTTTCCCCTCATGTAAATTGCAGCAGGTGCACAAAATTGAAGACATCACAATTAAATGTAATCAAATATTTTAGGCACTAATGAACAGCTCCAGGAAAACAAGTCAAAAGAAAAAAAATGCCTTTAAGTGAGTGGATTTTCAAACACCCAAGGCACCATAGGACCAATTAAGAGAGTCAGATACCAGGACACATACTGACATTAATTATCTTTGAGTTCAGGGAAATAAAAAATAAAAGCAACAATTATCATAATAAATCTCCACACAGTGCTTGTAAGTTGTGCTAATCTACAACACACCTGGGTTTCAGGTATTTAAGGCGAATACTCAATCAGTTAGTAACGACCTCACAGAAGGGCTCATGGGATATTTTCTCCTTCTTGTGATCTGCCAATCAGACAGAGGGGCTAAAATGATGTCCAGCAGCTCTGTCTGCTTTCTTTCGCACACGAGTTGCAGACAGAAGCACTGCATAATTTATTCAATAAAGTAAGTCACAAAGCCAGTATTCTCTTTAGGGGATGTTTATTCAAAAGGAAGAAAAAGTCAAGAGTAAAAATTCAAGGTAAAAATTTGAATCGTGGGAGTCTCAAAGTCCCAGGACATCTCTGTAAATTTATTTCCCCTGAAGCCAGAAAGAATCTTACTAAGGAGAACAAATATTTCAGTCTGGGAATGTGGGTTTTTATTTTTAAAAATGCACAGGAGATGGCAGAGAAAGAAAGTTAAGTTCTATAAGCCAAAAGGAATAGAAAGAAAAACATTATTAAAATCGATCTAAATTCGATTGATCATTTGAAACAAGAGCATAATATTTTAACACAAAGAGAACATATTTAAAAGTTAGAAGGTTGCTAGGTCACTTTAATCAGAGGAGAAATTAACATTACTACCAAATATTATAAAGCACTATATGTTTAGTCCATCTTTATTTTGAATGAATCCATTTTTTAAAAATGTAGACTTGGGTTCTGAAAAGTGTTTTAGTGTTTTGCCAAACCTAGGAAACATAAAAAATTGGCTGAATTTATTATATCAAAATTTCAAATGCATTTATACCAAAATGCATGCTAGAAAAGATTTAACAGATGCAATTTAAAAAAAAAAATCGCAACGCTTAATGATCTTAGTAAATAAAATTACTGACACGTCATTTAAAGAATATTTAAAATACCCAATTATAAAACATAACTAATTCGAATTGCCCTAGAAAAGAGGATAATTTAGAATAAACACATAAAAATGTTAAAATATACCAGTGAAAAGGGAACTGCATATTTAACAAATATTTTTCAAATATCAAATTTACAAAAATTAATCACTAATATATATCATAATTAATAGATAAATGTAAATTGTTTCTACTTACTATATCATTATTAATAAAAAATTAGAATCAGTGCATATGTCCATCAATTATGATTGAGTAAATAAATTATAGTGCGTTATAAACAGATTATATTAACCATAAAAAGAATTTAAAATTTATTAACATGAAAGATGACTGTAGCATACATTTTAATGAAAATAACAGGTATTTATATATTTTATAGTATTATCCTGTTGACTATTTAAATCAAGAGTACATATACACATATGAATGCAGTTGTTCTACATAATAAGCTTTTATAATAAGAATAGCTATATTTTGGAACTTGGTTTAAAGGCACTTTTCCCTTTTTATATGTGTACATTTTTTAAATGATTTTTAAAATCAGAAAACTGCCCACACAATTATCGACATTTCCATATTCAGATTGTTTTTAGAGCTTGAATATATTTATATGCACACTTAATGATATTGATGTTATTAGAAATTTGTTTTTTCTCTTTTGTTTAAATATTTTTATTAAAACTGATATTGTGATTAATAGTTTTTCACAATTTTTAAAAATTTGGCACTCTTTTAAAGAGAAATTTTGAACTGGAATAATAGGGCCAAAGATAAGAACTATTTGGGGGCTCTTTACTGGTTGATTAATTACTGTTCCAAATATATACTAGTATATATTTATATACTAGTAGTAGTACTATGAAGACAGTAAAAATCTCTCATTTGTAATCCTTTTAGTTTCGGGAGGAGAAATACAACATTTTATATATTTCTAATGCATTTTATAAACTAATGTACACAGAATAAAAAATCAGAATAATTTTATTTAGCTCTTCCCATTGATCAAAATATATGATCTATACACAACTCGTTTTTTCACAAATGTTTGGACTAGAATAAAAAAATACCACAGGTCATTTCCAAATTAAAATTCTAGGGTATAAAATAAAATTTATTCTTTTTTTCCTTCCTTTTTCTCTAAAATTGGCAGCAGACAGGTTTTGTTTTGCTCACAAAAATGTCCTTTTTATAGCTGAGCAACCACTGAGGTCATGGTCAGAAATTTCACATAAAAATCTAGATTTAGGGCTTCTGAGAAATCTGAAAGTTTGGCATAGCTGGTCCCACATTTTTTAGGTTATGAGCATAAAGTAAGCCTGTGGAACAGAGGAGAGTGGGCAGATGCTCTCCAGTTAGCGGTGGTCCCTACCAGTCCCTGTTGCATTCCCTAACACTGACTAAAGGAGTTAATTGCCATTTCAGTGTATTTTAACTCTAGTTTTTCAATAGTCAGACAATATTACATGTTTTGGCCTCACTTGTTTGCATGCCCTGAAAATGTTTGTTTGTATCCAAGATCTGCTCTTTTCAGCCTGCTTCAATGTCAAGAACCAAGGGTAAAAAGAACACATACATTAAACTTCACTCTGCCTGACATAATATAATGAAACCTGCAAATTTTCTGACTAGACTTTTCATTTAACCTTTAACTTTAACTTTCCTTTGTAAACTCGTACTTAGTCCTAGAACTTCCTGACTTGTTAGTGCCATTTTGGATCTGTGATTTTTTTCCTATAAATATGTTTTTTTTCTTTATTAGTGAATGCAATCATTTTCATTGCTGTATTGCTAGAATGTTGTGAATGCTTACTTCATATGCCCCAAGATTGGTACCATTTTCATTATACAATCTAAGAAATTCATCTAAATTTCAATTTTATTAATAAGGTTTTTCTTCTTATTAAGGTTACTTAAAGACCTATTTGTAATTGGACAAAGCTGAAAGATTGAATAAAATAGAAAAAGAAAAACATACAATAAGACTTAAAAAAATAAAAAAAATACCATGATCATTCAATATATGTAATAAAATACTGCTGTATTTTTCTCAACACGTGTAGAAAGAATATTAGGGCATTTCACTTCATTAAAGTTGCATGTGTCTATTAAGTCTTCTCATCTAATTGAGTTTAAAACCATGCAGCAATTGTAAATTTTAAGAGCCTGGAAACAATTTTTTTTTTCTCCAACAGTTAACCATGCATTTTCTTTTAAGCAAAGAACCATTAAATACTTCTTTATGACTTTCTACTTTGCTTTTTGTTTTAATTTAACTCTCCAGTGGGCCACATCCTACAATCAGTGCTAGGAGGAGAAGAGGCATGAGGATTAAAAAGAAAGGATTAGGGGGAGGTGTACTGAGAAAGGATGAGTGATGTGGTTCCATTGGATATTTTATTTTCTTAATTGAAAAAAGAATGCTTAGAATCCAGAAAAAGCAGACCCTAAATCATTTTTTATCTTTTTTTCATATACAAAGCAGATCAATTAATCTGTTTATTTCTAAAACTATTTACCCTGTTATGTGGAGAGATGACCAAAAGAGTCTACAAAAATGTCTATTTCTGTCCTTGTTTTTTATTCTTCTATATAAATCTCAGTACAAAGGAAAATATATGACACCATACTCAATGAGATCTTCTTAGAAGTTGGGAAAAACAAATAGAGAGCTCAGTTTTGTTTTGTTTTGTTTTCAAGTAGGAAATGAGGAACTAAATTTGTAAAGTTCTTAACCTATACAAAGTCACAAGTAACTAATTTGTTTATAGAAAATGGGGTATATTGACCCTGATTTATTTTCATCTCTTTTTTTTTCTCTTCTCTCTCACCTCTGTCTATTTAGAAAGAAAATGTTCTTTTTTTATCCTGACTGAAGGAAAACTGATAATCCTAGGTGACCGAGAGGTTTTCCCAACAGATTCGTTATGACAGGACAGTGTCCAGCTTCTGATTGCAACAATTAGTCTAATAAAAACTCATAAATTTACTCAGATTCTTTATCTTTCTATTCTTGTCCCTTTAGATATCTTGTATATAAATTCTTACATCTGAAATTTCCAGGTATCATTTTTAAACTTCTGGGTTTTATATTTAGATGTCTTGAAAAAAATACTTGAAATGCATATCTTGATAGATACATGTATATACATATCTTGACTTTTCATGAAGAGCTCTTTACCTCCTTAACTTTTAAATCCATTCTTGCTGCCTAGCTGAACAAATTTAATAATGTACTCAAGCTTACTCGTATTCATGTCACTGCTAGCACTTAAAAAAAAAAGATGATTCCTAAGTTATTAGCCTCAGTTCTTAGCTAAAAATAAATTATCATCTTCATACAATGAGAATTTTTAAAGAAATGATTGGATCTATTTCTTTAATTACTTATTTTAAAAAATGGCTTTCTTCTTTCATTTTTTTCAGCTCTTCCCAAAGAGCATGTTATAGGGTAACCTGTATTAGAATTTTTTAAATAATATTTTTATTAAAATCGACATGTGGCATTTAGGCATGTGTAAAATATTTAAAAGATAGGTTCAATTTTTAAGGAAAACAACTGCTTTATTATATAAGGTTTAAAAATTATTCATTTTACCTTTATTATATCAGTTGCATTTTTTAAGAAGCTCTCTGAAACGTCCCTCTTTCTTCTCCTATCTTGAAAAACATATATCACTTAATTGGCCTTAAAACAAGAAAATCATTGAGGGATTGACTCTTGTAGTATACAGATCATATCAGTTCAAAGGACCTTAGTTACCTTAAAGCATAAACTTGCTTTATTTATTCAACAAATATTTCCCATTCTACCTGTGATACAAGTAAGAACCAGACAGGCAATGCCCTTACCCTCACATAGCTTGTGTTTGAGTTGAGGGTGAAGAGAATCACAAAACAAAATCATGAAAATAATCATCACAGATATCAATAACTGCTGTGAAGGAAATAAATATGGTACTATGACCGATTGGAAGCAGAGGATTTATGTAAGCGGGTAACGAGGCCTCTACAAAAAAATAATATTTAAGTTAACCTGAGACATACATGCTAAAGAATACCCAGATGTAGAGTCTTTCTTACAGAAATTTCTTTAATTTAAAAAAAAAAAAGGATATTTTAAGAACCGTTTAAAGGCCAGTGTCACTGAAGCCAAATAGCAGAGTGTGTGCACGATGTTCAGTCAGAGCCTTTTAGAACACAATACGAAGTTTGATTTTGACTGTTGATTAATACACGTGTATGTTTTACAGAAGGAGAAAAAAATGTTATATAAAAGATGACCAGAGTGAAGGGATGTTTAAAACTGACAAGTTATCTTGCTTATATACTGAACAAATTTAGTCACTAAACCCTACTGTTTTATCTCGTTGTCAACAGAGATTTTTATGTTTAGGAATAACCTGTAAAATTGCAAAGTCTAAATTTCTTTCAGTTTATAAGACTTGCTACACAGAATCATAGGACAACCAATAAAAATTCACCTTCAGTGAAAGAGCATAGAAAATGTGTCAACTAATTTAGCATGAATAGAAGTAAAATGATGTTTCTTCATCATACTTCAGGATATAAATTAATTTTACATTTTGGGCCCTTTCAAAATGCTGAAAAGGAAATATTTGGATAATGTGTAAGCAGCTGGAGCATAATCTAACACGAATATTCTAATATCTCCATAAAAGGAAAAAAAATCTACCATAATTCACTGAAAAGTGATTCTTGCAACATAAATCATGAAAACACACAAAACAAATATCACACAGCCAATTTCTTCTTTCACTTATAGAACTGTTTTTTGAATTCATACATCTATAATAAAGAGGCTTTATTGTATTGTTTATATTTGATCTTTCACTAAATAATGATAATTTGTTGTCACACTTGTCACAGAGTACCTTTAGATAGAGAGCTTAGATCTTTATAATATCATCAATCCCTGGAATCTGTTTTTGTGTTCATCCAGATATTATTAACTATTTAAGGTATTATTGCCATTTTTTTCCTGAATATGTTATTGTTAATTTTAGATTGAAAGCATGTGGGAGTATGTTTGCTGAGTTAAAGCCATTATTTATAATAGGCATTTGGAAATAAAATAATACAAGTATTATGTTGCAATGAGAACAATCAAGTAAATGGATTTTTTTTGTCATAGATGTAGAAAAGTAGAAGTAACATTAAAAATAAGATAGGTAAGAGATAATATAATTGATAAATGTTTAAGTCCCTTTGATGTGATGACAGAATTTTCAGGATCTTTCTTATATGTTAAGAAAGAGAAATAAAATATATTTCAAAACTACATAACCAGTTGCTGATGTTACCATAGAACACATTTGCATTCACTTTATATTCTTATTTTAGGCATCTAACCCTTATTTTCAATATTTATAATCCATTATAGGGACCACAACAATATGATAAAAGCAAAAAATTCTATAGAAATTTTTAAAAATCATACAGAATGATTTTTTTTCTTCAAATCCAAATATCAGAAGTTTGCAAAACACCTAATCTGGTTCCTAAATCTGAATACAATGTGTATTCACCCATCAAATAATTTATGCTATTCCAAATTATCCCATTTTGAATGATAACTCCGAGAAAAAAATTATGAGTTTCTTACATGTATTTTAAAAGTATGATAAGAGGCAGTTCTCTGCTTTATGCTAAATGTTTTTTTTAAAATTATTTTATATAAGCAAAGGAATGCCCAGAAGAAGGGAATTTAAAAAAATGACATTTTAATTTATTTCTTATGTTATAGGAAAAAATTGTTTTGGTTGATAATAAGGCTTAATATTTTTCTTAGATCATTAATAATCATTACTACAATAATTAGGTGAGCACATAGATTTGAATTATATTTTCATTTCTATTTCTGATGAAATTTTCTTTATTTTTTGTACCAGAACTATCTATTTATGAATCTCAAGACTAAAAATATTGTAATTTCATTTTTTCCTCAAGAAAACATTGGCATATTTTTCTTCTCATCAGTTAAAATGTATCAATATTATATTTTTATAAGAAAATATAGACATACTGCTTGCATTAGTTGCTATTTACCATGTACTGAATTATTTTAAAATTTAAGTCTTTAAATAGTCAACAACTAAATAATAAGATAAATGTCCCACTTTTTAAAAATGGGCAATTTGCATAGTTATCTGCCCAAAGAACATATACAATTGGCTAATGACCACAGTAAGGCGTTCAGCATGCTTAGTCATTAGGGAAATGCAAATCAAAACCACAGCAAGAAACTGCCTGACATCACTAGACTGGCAAATTTCAAAAGGCAGGTAAGTTTTGTCATTGGAACCAGCACACAGTGCTCCCGGGAATGTAAAATGGTGCAGCCATTTTGGAAAACAGACTGGCACTTCCTCAGGATGATAACCAGCAATTTTATCCCTAGACATACACTCAGGTGACCCAGCAATTTTATCCCTAGACATACATTCAGGAGAAATGAAAACATATATTTACTAAACGACTTACAAATTAATGATCAAAGCGGCGTTATTTTCAATAGCTGTAAAAACGAAACAACTCACATAGCCATCAACTGATTAACAGATAAAATATAGTACAGTTTATCCATACAGTGGAATATAATTTAGTAAAATAAAAAGGAAGACTAATACATACTACAACATGGATGACCCTCCAAATATTTTCTTAAGTGAAATAACTCAGTCACAAAAGACAACATATTATATTATTTATTATATTCCACTTATATAAAATGTCCATAATAGGTAAACACATAGAGACAGATGTAGGTCAATGGTTATGGGAAGTAGCAGTGGGGTGTGTCTAGGGGTTGGGCATAACAGATATTGGGTAAATGCTTATTTTTAGGATAATTAAAATGTAAAATTAGATTATGGAAATAGTCGCACAACTTTGTAAATATGTTTGGAACCACTGAATTGGACAATTTAAACTGGCCAACTTTATAATATGTAATTCAAGGAAGTTGTTACCGTAGCAGCCACAAGCATTTATAATCTTACATTTTGGGGGAGTATGGAATTTAGGAGCAGCTTAGCTCGTTGGTTCTGCCACAGTGTCACCATGGTGTTGTCAATTTGTCACCTGGGATGGCAGTCACTTGAAGGCTTGGCAGGGCTGGAAATTTTACTTCCAATTTGGCTCACTCACATGACTACGAGCAGGAGGCTTCGGTTTCCTGCCTTGAGTGTCTCTCCACAGGGCAGCTTGAGTGTCCTCATAACATGGCAGATGGCTTTCCCCAAAGCAAGTGATCTAAAAGAGGAAGGCAGAAGTCCCAGTGTCTTTTATGTCTTTTAGCCTCAGATGTCACAATATCCTAATTGCAACACAGACCAGCCCTATTCTTTATGCGGAAGAAGCTACACAAGGCTGTGACTTGTAGGAAGTGAGGATCATTGAGGGTTATCTTCTCTCATCTTATTTTCTAAACTCATTTTTATTCTCAAATAAAATATCTGAAATAAGGACAGCTCTATAGAATTTGAGGTATACCCTGCTATATTACTAATGACTTTATAAGCCATACTTCTCAACTTAATTCACTCTATAGAAGGGCTCATTAGAATATTATCATATTTGCTACACCTGCCATAAAGGGATCTCATGCTGTTATTCCCACATTTCTAAGGAATTTCACAAAGAATGTATTGGGGGGAGGGGAGGATGGCAACTGAGATGCGTAGAGAATTGTTAACTATTAAGGATTTTTTCTTTAATTGGACAGGATAACAAGGATATTTAAATTAGTTATTTCTAAATTTCAGTGCTCTAAGAAAAGCAATTATTTAGCAGGATTTTATTTACGTACTTTCCCCTGTGGCTTGTGAGCTGAAAAGCTGCTGACATTTGTATTTTTTACCATTTATTTTTTTAATGGCACTTTAATTTAGGGCAGCTACACACATAGAGTCCGAGGTAACTGTGACATAGGCAATACGTGCTCTTACATTCTTGCTCCTTCTCTAATACCAGGTGAAAAAAATAAGAATATGCTACACATACATACTAAATAGAATTATAGACTATCTCTCTTCTCTTTTTCATCTACTGTTTCCTGTATATCCTCCATGTCTCATCACATTATCACCTTTATTACCTCTCAAGATTAGCCCCTCCTTTGTGTTCCTCCCATAGCATTGTGTATCACTTTATCATTTAGAATTTTACTGAATGACCTGGCTTAATATGTAGACTAAAGCTTCTTGTGGGCTTGTAGCCTTTACCTCTGCATTTCCAAACCTAGTGTAACACCTTGCAAATTACAGACACTCAGTAAATGTGGGTCATTTACTTAGAGTCGGAAAGAACATGCAATAACATCTCTTCCGACATCCTACACTAATGTAGAAATGCCTTCTACAGCTATCATGGCAGATGGCATCCAACTTCTGTTTAAATAAGTTCATTGATAAGGAAGATGCTTTGCACCTTCTTAAATAGCTCATGAAAAAGTTGCTGATTTTTTAATTTTTTTAAATATTGAAGTGAAATATGACTCTGATTTATAATTAACATTTTTATTTTTGATAGCAATAAAATATATATTTAGGACTTATGGGTGATATCATTTCAAATATTTGAGCCATTCTGTTAGGACCCCAAATTATATTATTCAGACCTCAACAGTCACTGGTTCTCCCAACTTCTTATTAAATAATTCTCATGTTCCTTCACATGTTAATATTCTCCTCTAGATTATCTCCAGTTCACCTATAAAGTGACACCTTGAACTGAAAAAACAAACAAACAAACAAACAAAACACATACAAAGCATAAAAGGGTAAAATAAATATAGTAAATATTTATAGATATGTAATTTAAAATCCATCCAACAGTCATAATAGTGTTGTCAACTAACCCTCACCAGAGATTTTTCAAATTAACTTTAAATAAGTTTCATATTTTTAATAACTTCATACTCTCCTTTCAACTGCGTCTAATTTGTTTATAATCAATTTAGTCCTGGTAGCGGGGGCAAGCAGAGCAATCCCAACAGTGGCGTGCCTACCACACATTATCAATTAAATCATAAATAATCTCTCAATCAATCTCTCTCTCTTTCTCTTTCCCCCTCTTCCTCCCTCCCTCCCTCCCCCTCCCTCTCTCTTTCTCCCTCCTCAATAGCTACCACAACAGAAAAAAGGATTCTACTCAATTTTATTTTGGGGGGGTTTCCTTTCATGAAGAAAGAATTCCATATTATAAAGGTATTTCCGATTAAAAAGAAGGTATTCATGAATAGTTCACTTATACTATATTATATTTGCAAGTAAGGCAAGAATTCTGCAAGATCCGATAAATTTTGTACGGGAAAACAGTAATTCCTATTATTTAAAAACCAAGGTGTCACTTTATAGGTGAAGTGGGGATAATCTAGAGGAGAATCATAACATGTGAAGAGACATGTGTACTAATGTACTTGCAATTTTATCCTTTGTTCCTTGTGAAAATTCTTCCCAATGTACATCTAGATCTTATCCTAAGACGGAAAGAGTTAGATCCTATTTTGTTCAGCTCTTAATTACTGTTTAATTTATTTTCATATACCTTATCAATTTGTAATATCATTAACGTGTGGAGGGAGGTAGCTATAACTGAAACATGAGTAGTATCTATACAATTTAATATCATTAAGACTATTCTTTATCTAATAAAACTCCAAATGTATTCATAGCTCATCCTCATGGTTACAGGAATACAGATATTATATATTTCTGTTTCTCCCAATGTCTCCTTTGAATCATTAACAACATATTGTATTGCTAACAACTAAACCTAAAACTTTTTCCTGCTTTAATATATTAGGGTGTCCTCCTGACAAACATGGAAGTAATTTTTCAGTAATACAGAGTAAAAAATAAATTATATTTTTTTTTGTTTATTAGTAATACCAGTGAGCATTTATGAGCACTTAATATGAGTCAAGTACATTGTTGCATGTGTCACATGTCTCAACTCACTGTATTCTCACAGGAACCATAATGAGAAGCATCAGCATTGCTCCTTATGTAGATGATAAAACTCGGGCTGGCAGAGTTGAGGGTAAATTACAAACACAGGCAATTTAACTCTAGAGCTCTCGTTTTTATTTAGTATTATCTCAGAATGATTTAAAACATTGGCCCCGTCACCTATTTTTTCTAATTGTTTTCTAGTGCAAATATGATGAGTATAAAAATGATTAATATAATTTCCAAATCCATTTTTCTGTTTATTATTTAAAGAGTTCCAAAGAGTCTACGGCCATGCCACCCTGAACAAGCCTGATCCCATCTGATCTCAGAAGCTAAGCAGGGTCAGGCTTGGTTAGTACTTGGATGGGAGACCACCTAGGAAGTCCAGTGCTGTAGGCCTAAAAAATGAAAAATAAGGGATTATAAACTGACAAGGTCCTTGCAATCTGTGAGGTTAAACAAGGGTTGGCTTGCTTAAACAAACAAACAAACAAACAAACAAATAAATAAATAAATGATTTTTAAAAAGAGTTCCAAAGATAACAGCTCAACATGCAATTGCATTGGCACCTAATCTTCAACAGTGTAACACTGACTCCTCTTCCCCAACATACAACATTGCTTTTCCATGCTTTATGTTTCATTAGTAAGAAGAAAAGTATATTGTCATATATAGCAAGAAATGCAGTGCTCTGGGTATGACAAATCATGCCTTCTAGTAGTTCTTGTGGGTCTGTTCTCCTTTGCTAATGTTTTAGCCTGAAGATGAAGAGGAGATGTCTGTAGCTGTTCTAAAAGTCACATGACAACATGCAGGAAGATGTTTTTGTGGAGGGCAGAAAGCTTTCCCTGAAGTTGCCCAGTTATATCTCTGTGAGAGGAAATGGGAGTAAAATTATTTGTTTAGACTGTTATCTGAGGAGAATTAGATGTTAGTGAGTCAAACAAAATTGATGTCATAATTGGTAAGAAACATATTATATTGTATTATATCTAAGCCACTATTAATTCTAAGACATTATTTTAGGTGCCACTGAGTAAGAGAATATGTTGTAAATTAAACTATGCTACATCATTGATAGTAATATATGTTCTTATTTTATAGGCGCTAAAATGTGAAAAAAGTGCCTTAAAATCAATGAAATACAGTGTTATTCTACTTTTTTTTTCTTACAAATGAGAAAGCTAAAGTATAGAAGTACCAGCTTTGACAGTGTCATAAATTAAGAACTGAAACCCAGATTTGTTTTGTAATTTTATATTTAAAGTGCTTGCCTCAAAGCACTTTCTCTTCCTTTATCTTTTGATTTTTTTTTTACTTTTTTGTTTATCTAGTTATGAACCAAAATATGACTTTGGTCTTCATTAGGTGGTCTTATCAGCCATCTGATTGAAAATAACCATTAGGAGCTTTCAATAAGGAAATATGTACTATCTGAAACCAAGTCATTATTCAGACTCTCAGAGAAAGTCTAATGGGAGTACAGACACATGGTTCTCTAGGAAGCAAGTCCCAAGTATGAGATATAAAAAGAGAGAGTAAATCCAAGTGACTCAGCAAAATTGAAAAATTCCATTATCAGTTCTAAGGTAGAAGTCTTTAGATATTGATAAAGGTACACAGAACAGAACTTAAAACAAATATGTGGACATTGGTGGAATGGTGTTTTAACTTAATGGTTATGAAAATGGTTGTGAACTTAGACTATTTGAGTAAAGGCATAACAATTGCTAAACTGCTAAGGGTTTTTGTTTCTTCTGTGAAATAGAGATAATAGCTGGATCTACTTCATAGAATTGTTTATAAGATCACATGAGATAATATGTGTAAAGAACATGGGACAATGTCTCACTTATAGTAAAGCCTTGACATTGGAAGATGATAGCGAAGGTAAGAATGATGATGAGAATGATGGCGACAGATCTTCCTTTGATAGTCTAGGACACTGTGCCCTTTTTTCATTGTCCTCTGACTGTGTTTCTGATTCACTATCATGGGTGGTGGGGGGAGAGGAAAGGTGCTGTTTTAAGTCAAAATAGTCATTGCAAAAATCCTGAGTCCTAAACCACTAAAAATCAGAAAATCTCGAAGTCCAAAAAATAAGCAATGAATAGATAGGGTTTAAAATTTCACATATATACCATGTAAGGCAATTACTTTACTATAACACATTTTCTCATCTTTACAATGAGATAAAATGTATACCTCTTGGAATTAATCTGAAGACTAATTAAAATAACAATGTAAATCATCTAGTATAGTATTTTTGACACATAGTAGGCACTTAGAAAAGGTCACAATTTTTCTTTAAAATAGCCAAAGAAACCCTCAGACACTTCTTACTTATCTAAATGAATCCATTTTGCTTTAAGCGCCCAAGATCAAGATGAATTAAAAGTTAATTTCTATTTTACAATGTTTTGTGCCTAGGGTAACACATTGTACTTTCTTCACAAAACCATATAATATGTCAATAATATTGTAAATTTAATTTAATTTGGGGGCTGTGCCTGGCAATCTAAACACTGTTTATAACATAGTTTAGTAGATATAATTTTATCGTAATTCCTAATAATGTACTTTGAGATAAAATTTTAGAGCATTGACTATTTGCAACTTGGAATCCTCCAATGCAGTATATAATTTTGAATAAAATACAGGTTATTTTATTTTAGTTATGTTATTGCAGTTTTTGATTGCATATTCTGAGACCTTATCCTCAGTATCACAATTCTCTGTAGAATTAAATGATCCCTTTAAGAATTCAGTTTGATCCTGACAAAAGAACATTATAATAGAGATGTTTCCATTGAAAGAAATGAGGTGAAATGAATTTCCCATTTTGTGGATTTAAGTGAGTTAAAATTTATCTTTTATCATACAGTGAGAAGTAAAATAAAATCATGCAGAAGTGCCAGGCATCAGACTAACCTCCCTCCTTAAACATCTGAATAATTACTTGGGGATTTAAAACACCAGACACTTTTGCTTTTCCTCTTAGATGTTTTCTACTTATACTTTTATATAATGTGTTTTTACAACTTTATGTAATGTGTTTCTTTCTTAGATTTTTAAGTGGTGAGCTAAACATAGGCATTTAGCATGAAAAACCCTAATCCTAATTCCTGGAGAAAACACACACACACACACACACACACACACACACAACACACACACACACTGCACATGTTAAAAAGTCACACTATCTGTTTAATGCATTACAAAATAAAAGCTTATAAGCTCTTTATAAAGCAGTTGTGAATCTATGATCACTGTTTTATTGCTGATGGCAATAATGTTGGAAGGCTGGTATTGATAGATACAACAGTACGATGAATTTTACTACTGAGAAAGTTTTAATAGTGTATCCAAACATAATGAAAAATCACAAACTATGTTTTCTGTGCTATTTGTTTTGTTTGGATCACTACAAAGCCTGTTTCAATTATTATGCCTAAATAAATAAAGTTTTTGATATCATTTTGTTTTCCCAAAAAGTCATTTCTGGCTGGTAAAGATCTAGTCAGACAAATCACTAGCATTGCCTTTGAAGCTCTTTAAAACACAGTTTCTAATACAATGCTGTCTCACAGTTATTTGACACCATCAAGGAAACCCTCTGGTAAAACCTACCACCTGCATGTGGAATAAAGTATTGTTTGTAAATATTTGTTTAAATGTTTTATGCATATATGTTTTCCTTATTTAGAGTATCCTTTTTATATCTCCTCTGAATTAATTTCAGTTTTGCCATTCCCATCTTCCTTTCTCATGGTGACTTTTTTTTTGATGGTAACTTTTTTTTTTTGTATTCATTATTTACTCTTCCATTTACCAGTTGCTTTTGAAAACCCGCTATGTGACTCGCCCAGGTTTCTTGGTAGAATTAATGTATGTAAGGACTCAAACTCACATCATTGCCATCTTTATCCATGTATGTTCTATGGCACAGTCCCTGCTGCCACAGTGAAAATCTCTTCACAGTCTAATGTCACTCTCATTTTCATCATTTGCGTTCTCTGTTTAAATAGCCCCCCACATCCAACTTCAATTATTCTCCCCTAAATAGGAAGACGTTCTCAACTTAGTCAATCCCATTTTGCTACCTCCTACTCCATTCTCTAATTTTTCATACTTAGCACCAGTGCCGTGGCCCATATTTCAAAGTTGCCTAAGATGTTACATTAATCTGCAGCTACTCCTTTCATTCATTCTTATTGCATTCTAATCAACAGTAATGAACTTTTTTTTTTTTTTTCTGAAGCCCCTTACATCAGCTGGACCAGTCACTCTCAGTGTGTCTCAACCACCCCAGCCCAACATAATCGCAGCTCAACATTTAAACATAAACACTCCGGACATCTGGACTACCTCATTTATTTCTTTAAACTGTTTATTGAAAAAAAATTCTTAGTTTTTTTGTGGTCTTTGAGGGTGCTCCTTATATAAATTGAATAAGACTTGCTCCCCTCTTGGTTTTACGTTCAATCCTTCCAAAAGTTAAAATTGACCCAGGAAATCAGGTATTAGATTTAATAATAGATGTTTTCTTTTTCTTTTTTTTTTTTGCAATGTCCTCTACTGGATCTAGTATTTTCAGGTGGACTATAAAATATTTTTTTTTTATAAAAACTCTATAAACTTCTGATAAGTGTTCCTGACTAGTACTTGCTCACTGAATTACTCTTAAATACTAACAGACAACATATAAAAGCTAAAATTAGCACTTAAGTTAGTTTTCTTGAGCAACCTATCACTCAGCTTTTGCCAACACTGCCAGAGTTGCTACAGAAGTTTTACACGATAGTGAAAACTTCCACAGCCCCATTTTTGTGAAGTCCATTTTATTTTCTATGCATCTTCATTATTCTTTTGGGTTAGGCTTGATTTTCACTATTATAGCTTTTAAAATTATGGCTCAGTAGTTAAGTTTCACCACTCTCAGATTATTCTGTTACCCCAGGGTGCACAGTGACATATAATTATATTATTCATAGTGATTCATAATAATAATAACAACAAAATAATAACACCTATGAACTAGTATTTTCTTGAGGACTCACATGTACCAAGCATACTGTTAGGCACTTGATATGGATTCCGGGATGTAATTTTACAAAAACCATCTGAAATAGGTACTATTATTATACCCAATTTAAGGAGAGGAATAACTGAGCCTTAAAAGTTAAATTGTTAGTCTGAGCACATACAGTCTAGGGAGGCAGATTCCAGGGTCAGTGCTCTTAATAATTATAACAAAAATTTGAGACACACAAAACATACTGTTTAAAGATTCACCAGAGGTTATTACTAGTGTCTGTCATTGACACAGTGGTAACCACAATTCCAGGCTGGCATACTTGTATAGTGACACCTCAGTGCAAAACACTCCTTCTGAAAGCACACAACCTAACTCATGCTCTGCTTGATTGTTGAATGTTGAATAAACCAGAAAGCAGAACAATATGAGATAGAAAGCTTTTTGCTTCTCCAATGTCAAAAAAGTATAAAATTATAATGTCTTCACTGATAGACCACAGCAGTTGACAGGTGTCGCCTCTACCTACCTTTAAATCAGTCCATCTTCCTAAGAATTTCTCTTTCCCTAATCCTCAGTGCAGTTATGGGTCACTTAACTGTATGGATATGTTCTGAGAAGTGTCTCATTAGTTGATTCTGTCACTGTGCGAACATCATAAGATGCATTGACACAGCCCTAGATGGTCTAGCCTTATCCACATCTGGGTTATATGGTAGAGTCCATGTCTCCTCAGGCTACAAAACTTTATTGCATGTTACTGTTAAAACAACATGAGATTAAAGTGAACTCAAGAGAAAATGATGTGATGAAGAGATAAGGTAAACAGGCTGTTGCTGGTGTACCGTGGCATAATATTTTACAGCAAACTTTTTTTATTTATAAGTAGAAATGGCACCCACCAAAATAACAACAACAAAAAAGGTGCAGGATAGTAAATACATAAGTCAGTAACAAGTCATTTATTATCATTACCAAGTACTATATACTGTACAAAATTGTACTTTCATCCAGCTGGCAGCGCAGTAGGTTCATTTGCACCAGCATCACCACAGATACTTGGGTAATGAGTTCTTATGTGGAGACATTACAGCGGCTATGACGTTACCATAGCTACGCCCTTACGACAGCTATGTCAGGACAGAGATGTCAGAACGGCTATGTCACTAAGTGTTAGGAATATTTCAGCTCCGTTATAATCTTATGAGACCACTGGTATGTTTGAGGTTTGTGGTGACCAAAAATGTTGCCATTTGCGGCTCATGACCATTGGAAATGAAACAGGCCACAAGCCCAGTCTCTTTATCATCTATATTTCTCCTCAGCATGTTTGTCTTTGGAGCTAAATGGGTAAGTGCCCTGAAGTCAGGGATAAAGTTTGAAAAAAATTTTGTTTGGGATTTTCCACAGAGCAAAAGACTGAAATATATCTATTGATATGTTGATTAATTGAAAGTTGAGTACCAAAAGCCCTGATATTATTACTTACAATGATACTAAAACCTAATAATAAAAACACGAAGTGAGTAATTGCAGGAAAAATAAATAAATACTGGTGAAACGCCCAGCCAGTCACCCTAGACAAGCTTTATTTTCATTGGAAGGAAAAATTCTTCCCAATAATTTTACCTTTCAGATGTTTTCCAGCAGACATATGAAAGCAGAGGCACCAGTGTCAGTATTTCTCAATCCTCACTAAACACTAGATTCATCTCGGAGAGCACTGACACCTGCCAGTGCCGGCTCGCAGTTGTGGGACAATCACAGCAGATTCTCTGAGGCTGGAACTCCAGCAGTGGTGAATTTTAGAAGCTCCCCGAATGATTCTAATGTGCAGCTAGACTTGAGAAACTTTGCTATCTATCCACGTGTCAACAGAAAGATCGAGCAACAGAGAATTCTTGTTTGAGAATCGTGTAGACTTGAAAGTAATAAGTCTCCCCTTGCATTTTTAAATGAAGATTATCAGTATTTTTAACATTGTGGGTGGGGAAGAATGGTGGCACATATTTTTAACATTCTCCTCAAAAGTGTTTTATTTGACTTTTGCTTTATTTATGTGATCTCTGCTCACAGAAGCTACATTGGAAAACTGTTGTGTGGTAGAAGTTTAAAAAACTGTTCAGGAAATTGCAAAGTATTTGCTCCTGCAGAACTCTTTATTACAACCTACTGAGAACCCTAGATTTGGCGAGAGGAGAGAGAGTAGATTAATCAGTCTATAGGATCATTTATTCTTTTATCCTTTCTCTAGAAGCTATCAGCAAGGGCACCTACGTAGGAGACTTAGTTTTGTAATGTGAAAAATTGTTCTTTAGGAATAAAATCTTGTTCTGCTGACAAAAGATGTGAGAAAGCTCAAGGTGCCCCCATGAACTGTCTGACACTTTGCACAAAAGGTAAATCTGCTAAAAGTATATTTTTTAAATACTTGAAATTCTCTCCCAATATTTTCTAAAGTGTTGAAGAATGAGAAATCAACTTCTGAAAAAAGTCAGAAAGAACAGGTTGGCTAACAAGCATCGCAAGAAAGCAATTTTCTAGGGGGAAAAAAAGTGGTTTTCTAAAATTGAAGAGCATTATTCCTTTAAAGAAAATGTCTCAGTGTCCTTAAGAAATATCAGTCCCTGTTAAAATCAAATTGTGTCATTTTTATCAAAGGGACCATAGATTTGTCAATTTTGTAATTGGCTTGGTTGGGTCATCCAATTTGACACCTGTTGGGATTTCACCATCAGGCATACTTATCAATTTTTTTAATAAGTTCCACAGATTGAGAATGATAAATAATAAATTATACAGAGCTTGCAAAGTCAATATTTAATTTAACATGGACTCAGGGAAACTAACACTATACAATCACATAATTCTATGGTTTGAGTTTAAAGAAATAAAGGTCTTTATTATAAAAACTGAAAAAAATAAAAAAAGAGATGAAGGTATTAAGTGTCTTGAGACTCTAACAAATCACATACCACACACAGCTAAAACATGAGTGTGGTTAATCACTACACTCACCTACGTAGGAAAGCAGCTGGATGCCAAAAACAAGTCCTTTAATTTCTTGTTGGAATTGGAATACGCCAAAGAATAATAGTAATGCTTAACCAACATAGGTATTTCGAAGTGGGTATTCAGGTGGCAGAGGATTTTAAATAATTAAGGAAAAACTCGTAAAGAAGAGGAAACAATACTAATTATTGACTTTGGAGACATGAAATTTGTCGCAACACATTCTGATAAGATAATAGTAACTTCATTTTAAACATGCTAACCAACCTATTTTGACATAATTAGGTTTTACTTACATTTAAAACTAACGTTTTCACAATTTAATGCCCTATTGAATCTATAAAGTAGGAATTTTTTAATGAAAAATGTGTTTTTTACTACCTGGTTTTAGTAGAGAAACAGAATTGACATAGATTCAAATATGGCATATTTGAATATTGTGATTAATAACCTCAATCAACTAGCAAACTTTGCCCAAATCTTTAGATATCTAAGCAAGCAAGTGCCAAATGATTACAAAGCCAAGCCAAATGAAATTAAGACATTGAATCTAAAAGTAATTTTATTATTAGCTGCAGGGGGAAAGACCCTATCTCAGTGATCCTCACTTTACTTATCACAATACTTTGCACAATAGTTATATCTTTGAATTTTTTTCTCATAAGTCTCAATTTTGAGGAGTATAACTCTGTTTTCCTAAAGTCACATGCATCTCTTATGTTATCCTAGACAGTTTTTAAAAAGTTGAACAGTTTTCAAAAATGCAGAAGAAAGAGTGACACTTATAGGAATCAGTGGAGTCCATTAAAATAGGGAAAACAGAACTGTGAGACGAATAGTTTTGGAAAATAATTTTAAATGTGAAAAGTATTGTACATGCACTTAATGGTTCAAATCATGTGTAGATCAAGGCAGGATATGTAAATATATATCTTCCTGGATGAGGCTTTTCATGGGACAGTGGCCTTTGATTTGGAAGTCCTATTCTGTCGGACCTCTTCCATTCCCTAACTCATTTATCCAAACCCTTGAGATAATATTTTCTCTCTCAGAAAAATTTGCCCCCCAATTTCTCTGACATTTCACCAATGTAGTGAATCTAATGTCACAGATTTTCAGTTCTGCTATTGACTAGTAATAAAGAAGGCATTGATCATGTAAAAGTTGTCTGGTGTCTCCCACATCTTATCAATGTAGGCAGCAGGGCCTGCAGAATATGAATATAAATGGTCCTGTCCAGGATTTGAGGCACAAAACTAAAGAGGAATTATTACTCCAAAATTCTATGAGTGAAATGTGATGGGAGAAAAAGTATAACTAGATTAACATAGCTACTAAGCAATTAGAAAGGACAAACTCTCAGTGACAAACATACATATACCTTCCAGCAAGCATCTTGTGTCTTTGTTGACTCAATAGCAAAGTACAACTTCAGGTCAGAAGTTCTGAGCCAATGCAGAAAGTCAGTCAAACAAATTGTCCCTGAGTTTCAGTGACCATTCAGAAACAAAGAGGTTTATTGATAGTTAAACTGGATCTATTGGATTATCAGTTTATTAATCCTGGAATGATTTTCCTTTGTACTTAAAATCCAAACACCAAGCCCTGGCAAGTGAGGATCCTGCCTGTCTGTGGTGAAAAAAAAAAAAAAAAAAAGAAAAAGAAAAAGAAAAAGAAAGAAAGAAAAATGAAGAGGAGTAAAGGTTAAAAATAAGAGTATTTTGCCACATATGCAACATAAATAAGTAATAGTGTGAACTGACCCCAAATTATGAAGACATATGATGTTTACAAAATGTTATTTTCATATATTTTTAGGGTCTTTTATATTTATTAGAGTGTTTTAGGCTAAATTAAATTGTAAGCACTAAATGAGGTAACAAGTGACTAATTTTCTAAGGTTTGGAAGAATTGAAGACTGAAAATATTTAAATATTTTAAAAGTGCTTTCATTCACATGTTATTATGTAGCTTTTTGTCACTTTACCCAAATAGCCAATATTCATTAGCAGTTGTCCTAATCTAGGTTTCTGCCTCTCTATTAAGAAAATATGAATGCCTCTATTATTATTTTCTTTGGGGTCATGATTTACCAGAGCTTCTGAGAAATTCAGTCTAATATCAAAATCGTAGCAACTGCACAGGCTGCATAGCTGACATCTCACATAAGAGAGATTTATGTGGTCTATCCTCAAAATTTAGCTTTTTAACACAGCTATTAATCAGCCCGTTGTGATCCTAATATTTCTGAATGACATAATTTTCTGTAAACCAAGAGACCTTTACCAAATCAGGAATGGACAGGAGCATGGGAGTGCTGGGGGATGTAAAGATATTAAACAAGGCCAGAAAATGAATTATTCCAGGAAGAACTGGGCAAATCTAAACACTTCAAATTTTCATAATGACTGAGTGTTTATAGGTGTGTATGTGCGCATGTGTGTGTGGCTGGTGGTAGTATTCTTTTTTTTTTTTTTTTACCCTCCTTTTTTCTTTCCTCCCCTTTCTCCTTCTTCATCTTTACTGTTACTCTGTAATATCTTGTCTGATCTGTCTGATTTTCTATGTATTTGTGTGTTGCTGTTTGTTTTAATAGCACCTTCCACTTATTATTTAAATACTCTCTTCCTAAGGATATGCGGGACATATTTATTCGCATTCAGAATGTGAACCAAAATAGAAACTGGAATTGCCTATTTACAAAATTTAAACTTTGGATGAGGAAAATGGATTGTAAGCAAATGTCAAGTGTGTCAACACTGTAGTTGTGTTTTAAGGAGAGAAAATAGGCTTAAGCAAATATTTAGAGTGTTTCTGCCCAATTAAAATTCCTCCCTTGTTTTTTATATTTGTATGCTTCAGGGTGGGATCTAAATTATTTTTATTTTTGTTTCCCTTTTTGTGTCCTCCTGTAGTGAGCCTGGCAGTAATTTTCCTTGACAGTCTTTGTGTTTTCCCCTAATTTCCATTAGTGTTGTGTTTTTTTTAAAATTTTTTCCCCTTTATATCACTGTCTCCTCTCTCTTTTAAACTTTATAGCATCTGTATCTGTTGGGATAATTGGGCCACAATTATAATCTGCGTCACAATTATTTTTTGATAGGTATTTGTGCATATATATTTAGATGTTAGAAATGCTTAGAATCTAGACAAATTGAACCAGCCGCATCTTTGTAGAATCTATACTCATATTTTTGAAATATTAGTGGGAGGAATATGGTTTGGCTTAATTAAATGAAAGAGAGGGTGAGACAGTATCATGTGATCTGTATTAAATGCATTTAAATAATACATATTGTCAGAAATAGCTAGTAAATGCAGGTAGAGAAAATGTGTGGGATTCTATCATAGATAACAGATTTGTGGTTGATTTTCAATAGGACTAGGAAGTGGTATAATATCATGAAAACATCACTTTGTGTATATTTTTATTTATTTGTTTGTTTGTTGGTTATCATGACATTAGTTAATGAATTCCAGTAAATTTTAGGTGTACAATTTAATAATAAGGCATATATATATATATATATATATATATATATATATATGTATATATATATATATATACATACACACATATGTATACACACACACACACACACACACACACATATATAATTGTGTCATATATTCTTTTAAAATACTTTGAACAGTAGTCTGTCTGACCAAATACTTTTTTTCATCTTTAAAACTTTTTAAGTCAATCATTTAGTAATAAGGGGCTTAATCATGGCAATTTTTAAAATAATAATAAATGGCTTTCTTTCTAGATTTGGATTGAGGATTAAATGGAATTATACATATAAAGCCCTTGGTACAATGCCTGGGACATAGTAAGCATTAAATATATATTTATTATTACTACTAATTTGTATTCATATCAAATATAAGCTAAGTAATGTGGACCATACAGAAATTTATGGCATGGGCCTACTCTCAAAATGTTTTCAATCAAAGTGGGAAACAAAATATGATGTAAAATATATAGTACTGGTTAGCATGTAATTAAATGCAAGTTGCATTGTAAGAAGTATAAAGACTATAATGGATTAGTGGTGGAAATATGTATTATGGATAATATAATTATTCAAGGTAATTGTCATTATAATAAATACTTTCAGAAGTTCTAAATTATGTTCTGAAATTTAGAAAAAAACTAAATTATGCTTGTATGTAAATCTAAACATACCATGTCTGCTATCATAAGCCCTCCTTGAGTTCTCACATTTCATTTCCTAAATTTAATTCATCATTCAAGACTACCCATAGCCATTAAGTTGATCTTTATAAAATCTAAATAACTTATTCATAAATTTGAAATAAATTTCAAACCCCTCTCTTAGGCATACAAATCCTATTATGTCTGGCTCCTGGTGTTTCTCTAGCATTGTCTTAACACCATACTTTCCTTTGCTCACTGGTTGAACTCATCTTCAACCAATTCTGAGACTGAGACAAAGCCTTCTTTCCCTAGGATCTTTGTATTTTCTGTTCTTTTACCCAGACTGCTCCATTCCTCCCATTTTCTCCTCATTCAGTTTTTATCTAAAATATCACAGCCTCCAGCTCTCTTTCAACCCTCCTCTCCATTCCTGCTGTTAGTCTTTGCCTCTTCGCCCCTGTTTCCTTACTGTATTTTTCAAGTATCTTGTTTGTTTTTTGGAGTATTATTATTATTATTATTATTATTATTATTATTATTATTTAGCTATTTGTCTCTCTTCTCCAGGGGAATATATATTTTCTGAAGTAGAGAACTTGTTTGTCTTATTCACCATTACATCACAGTAAACATTTATTTTAAAAAAATAGATTTAAAAAACCTTAATTTTATTTTGAACTTGTTTTCACTTGATCCATTTGCTGATATTATTCCCTCTTCCTTTGACAGATTCTGACCCTCATTATATTCTCTGAAAATTGTATTCATTCGTTACTTCCTTCACAAAAACTTATTTGTATGTAAATATGAGCTAGCTCTCCCTCCATTACGCCTTCTGTAATATATTGTTTGTTTCTCCATTATGATACTTAAATGTCTGCCTTATTATAATATAGCTCTTTTATCACTTGCCTCATCCCCTGTGAGCTACTGGTATGGATGGAAAAGTAGAACCACCAGGCTACAGAAAATACAGAAATCAGATAACTCCTAGGATCTAGGGATTTAAAACAAATGAAAAGAATCATCAGGTTCCCCCTGTCATAGAAGGAATAAACTGTTTTCTATTAGTTCATTGTACCCAGGATTCAAATTCCTGAGAGAGCTTTTGGTGGACCTAATGCAGGTCATTTTTTTCTATCCATTTCATGCTAATGTTACAATCAGCTCCTCAAATAAGTGTCCCACCAAATTATAGGGAAATGAAGAGAATGTCATCGATGCACAGGTTAAAGGATGGCTCTGGATAGGCAAGCACAATCTGTTCTGACTGTAGCAAGCTTTAGTGGGAGGAGAAAGAACCACTTTCCCTGACCAGTTAAAGAACATAGTAAAATATGCCATATTATAATGATACAAACTTGCATTTCTGATGACTGAAACCATAAAAAAAAACTAGACTGAAATTTGTTTTACTACATTATTTCTTTGGGGTTTTTTAGCCTGAGAAATGGAGATTATTTTTTTTTCTCACTCAAATCCTGTAATATTTTACTGTAACTTAATGAAAGATTAGTATCTTTAAGTCATGCTTTAAGTCATGATCACATTACTCAAATAAGAAGAATTATCACCATGTTTATGCATTTCAAATATGGAACTCTCCTCCCTGTCTCTCCCAGGAAAAATAGTTCAAAAACCCAGTTTATAGAGAGGATTATACAAATCCACTTTTCACACCAATGAGTACGTGAATATACTCAAATGACTTTATTTCAGGATTTCAAATAGATTTTAACACTTGATAAATGCTATTTTTTACTATTTTGCTAAACTGCTTGTTGCATATGTTCATTACATAAAAATGGTAGAAGAGTCAGAAAGAAAGGAAGAAAGAGAGAGAGAGAAGAAGGAAAGGAAAGACAAAAGGAAGGAAGGCAAGAAGGAGGGAAGAAAAAGAGAAGCAATGAAAGCATACATGTGCATACATATGTGTATACATATTTATATGGGTGCCTATATATATATATATATTACTCCATGGACACAAACTGGTCCATTTGCAAACAGCCATCTTATCAGCATTCTAGCTTAGCCAAATCCAAAGAAAAACGTGTTTCTTTGTTCATCCTTTGAAAAATAAAAGCTGGTTTCTTAAAAAAATTGCATATGGTTACATATATTCATTTGATTTAGATCCAAAGCACATTAAATTGAGACATGTTAAGATTAACTTTAGAAAAACTTTTATTAATGAGTTAAAATGTATGTTGATAAACACAATTTAGAAAGACTCTGTTAAGGCCTACAATGAGCGTGACACTCATCTAGGTGTTCCTTTCATTGATCAAATTGATAGTAATTTATATGTTCAGTCCTTCTTAAATCAGGCATCAACATCCAGATCCTCACCTTCCCAGTCTTAACTCTTCCAAGCTCTTGCCCTTCCCCTTTCCTGTATAAAATGTTCTATACCTGTGTCTTCAGTCTTCTAACTTCATTAATCACTACTCTTCCTTCACCTCCCATCCCCGAAACATTTCTTGGCCCTCATCTCTCCTCCCAAATTTAAAAAGTAAGCAGCCTCCACCATAATAATGCACATCACCTTCCACCATCACTTTTTATCTCATTGCATTATAATTGCATATTTTCTTATCTTTTCCGCAGTTGAACTGGAAACTCTGAAAAAGGCATAATCTACAGTCTTGTTCATCATCATAACTGTGCATACTGGGCACTCCATAAATATGTATTGAATAATGACCTTGCTCTGGTATCTCTTTCCAGTGCCTCTCACTCCTGCCACTTCCTTTCTCAAACAAAATGCAGCAGCATCCTTCGAAAAAGCAAATATTGAAACCAGACTGGCTCTGTTATGTACAGCAAGAGACTTTTCCTCCCTTTTCAGCTACTTGGATGTGTCCTAGCCTCTCCACTCTGTGCGTGCATTCGGCACGTTGACTGCTGCAACAAGATGTTTCTGTTTTATATTCCTGAGTGCACAACAAAGCACAAGGTGACTTTGTTGTAACTCAACAATCTTTTCAAAAATGTCTTTTCCCCCCTTTTTAGGTTTTCAGAACACTGTCATTAAGGGCTGAGAGGTGAAGATACATTAGATAAGAAAATAGCAGACAGGGACCCTGAAGCACTTTAAGAAACCTGTCCGCCGGAAACCCTCGTCCTGTCTCCAATCATCGGAAAACCTGTTCTTTACCACAGGTAGGTCCATCAACCTACACTTAAAGATTTTCCACAAATGCCCTTCCTAGGTAAGAGTTTTATTTTTTTCTTTATCTCTAAAATGTAAAAGAAAAAAGAATTTGTGAACTGGAAACATCTTAACTAACATCTTTCTAAATTGAATGATTTTATTTGGTAGGAAATGCAATAAGTTCTATAGAGCCTCTTTTTTTTTTTTAGAATTCCACAGGCGACTTAACATTTATTCTAAAGAAGACTGTATTCTGTCAACAGTCATTTCGATACATCTGCATCTAGCCACTGAATCTCTGTGAACACAAAGGTTCTGGTTTTCTGGAAAAGGGGTCATTCGGTTTGCAAAAACGAAAGCAGCACATCTTTCAGGTTGGAGTGAATAGATAGAAATCATTTTTAATTACTGTTATCTCAGCACCTTCCTGAGGAAGATGGCCTCATTGTGTTAGAAGGTGTTAAAGAAAAAATAATAATAACAGTGACGCTCATTAAAGACAGTTTGGCAAACTTGATGGAAGACCATGACCATTCTCATAGGACTGCTGCAATGGGATTTTACAGTGGGTGAGAGGGTTGGTCTGGGCTCCAAATACATAATGGGCGAGTGAACATTTGTAGCACAGGGACAGGATGGAGGTCAGTGGCTGGCAAATCACTAAGAGGAAACAACAGGGATAAGAGGGTTCTGACTCAATCAACCTGCCAGGATTCTTGCCGAAGACAGGCCAGAGTGACATACATCATCTGAAGGGACTCGGTCGGATATCGGTTTGGGGCTTATGGCTAAACTATTTTAGCAGACTTCTTATAAAAAACATATTTTGCAAGGAAGTTTATAACCTGTATCTACAAGACGTTTCAAGAAACCGAAGACTACCAAGAATAAGGCTTTTTGTTTGTTTTCTTGTGATTTGCAGTCTTTCAAGAAAGCCACATCAGGTTAATAGCACATTTTCTAAGAATCCAATTCTTAGATTCCCCCATATGTAATTCGGCTGTTTTTTTTTTTTTTTTTTTACCTCTCACTTCTGCGATGTTTTTCATTAAGTTTGTCAGTCTCCACAAGGAGATTTAGATCCATGAGACCTGGAAAGAAGTGAGACTTGGATTCTGTTGAAGGGAACAAAGAACTCTCGAGATGTAGGTCGACTTGCTCTAAGGATTGTGGAAGGAAAAGCATCAACCACAGTCATTCACTCAAACCTTTGTCAGAAAGTTGCAACATGGAAGCAGCTTTTATAAAAGATGACTTTCTGAACTGATATATGTATACTATGTTTTCACTATAATATTCATATCATATATTTTGAGAGGCCAGGTCTCTCTTTAGTCTCTGGGACTGCTGAGGAACACATTTGTAACTATATTTCTCTTCCAGTGCTTTCTTGCATTCTTACTGGCAGAAATGTCTAAAAATGATGATTTCTGAATATTAAACAAATAGAAGTTTGTCATTGATTTAGCATACATTGAAATGAGCTAATCACCTTTCACCTCAACCTTTTTTCAGTTTTGCAATTCTCTCACTCTCTCAGGCTTTATACCATTCATATTACTTATTTTTTTCGAGCTCTTATTTCTTTTTTTTCTATGCTGACGATATAATTAGTCATTTATGTTGTTATTTCTACTTCAAATCAAGTGTTTTACTTGTCCTTTGCAGAATCCCATTGCAAACTCCCATTTACTCAAGCTTTCATGCTTTCTTTTCTAAACTGGCACATTTTATTTCTAAGAGGTCTCTCTTTTTACTTCCCCCAAAATGAAATTCAGCCAGTACTCAGGTGAAATAATTAGACTTTCTTAAACAGCACTTCTTCTGTTTTTTCTACTAGTTCATAAAATTTTAGATGCATCTTATTACCTTAATTTTAAACTTGAGATGGATATCATTTCACCTCTGAAAACCTATATTATCGGTGCATGGTTTTATACTTTGAAAGTACACAGTTGAATGCATAAGAAATGAAATAACTGCATTTTAAAGGCTATATATTCCCAGGTGCTTATGAGTATTCACCCTATTAATGAGAATTAATAACAAAATAACAAAATCTTAACATTTTTCTAAGTTCTGAAAGAGAAGTGAGAAGGCAGAGGTGGAGATTTAGAGGTAATTTGAGTTAAATTCTATTTAAGAATAGAAAGTCAACTGAATAAATTTTAAAGATCTAATTGGCTTTATTGAAATAAGTGGATCATGGTGTTATAAGGCAGATTGTCTCAGCTTTCTTTGAGGTGTGGAGAGGTCCCATGTGACAGATTGCATCATGGGTAGTGACCAGAAAATTCCAGACTAACATATTAATGTTACATTCCTGGAGAAGGTTGAAACTACAGTCATATCTGATATTAAGTGTAAGTTCCTTGTTCTGGCTTTAGAACTAGTGACTCCATTTTGGGCCTGTGGTTTTCTCTTTAACAATTCCTAGTTAGAAAAAACAAACAAACAAACAAAAAAAAAACAAATGAAACTTTTCTGTCCAAATCTGACATGTGATGATAGTTTGAGGAAGGGGGCCCAAGAATAAGACTGTCCAGACTAGGCTGCATCGATATAAAATCAGAAACAATGTTCTCTTTTTTTTTTTTTTTTTTTAAATTCAAAGTATAAGCTTTTTTAATGGGTCTCTTTCCTAAAGGGAAAGAAGCTGCCTACCTATACAATTTTATCACTGGCCTGAGGCATTAGAGTTTATTTCAGCCAATTAAAATAACAATTACTGCGGGAGACACAAATGGAACACTCTGCTCCTGGGGAGTTCCCACCTCTCCTGGTATGATGAAAACCCCTCAACTTCAGAACGGCATGTTGTAATGACTGCCTTTACTTCAAAAGGAGTTGAACAGCGATTTGGAGGAGCACATTCTTTTATTCCCTTCGTTTTCAAATTTTGTTTTTTTGAATATTTTATAGACTCTTTTCTACAGTAGTATAGTATAGCTTGAGCTTTACCTTTCCCTATTCTTGTTGGAAACAGTTTATAACCTACCAAATTATTATTCTGCAGAAGCCAGCGCCATACTCGCCTTAGTCTGACAGGGGGTACTGTGTGTTCCACTTTATCGAGATTGTTGAGATGTTTCCATATGGATTTCCAGTATAAGTTTCTTTATTGCTGACAGCAAAATGATCGTTCCAAGCACCCTAATGCGACATAAGAAAAATCTCAATGATAATACTGATTAACATATCTTTTGCATTTAAATTACTATGTTTTTTAAGAAGAGAAAATTGTACATTTGGTGGGTTGTTTTCATAATCAAATAAACATACATCAGGCTGTGCAATCTAGTAATTAGGTGCATTTATCTGCTTGTGACACCACTGGAAAATACTTTGAATGAAGACTCTAGAGGCAAAATACTCCGACTCGGATTGTCATTTCAAAATATATGACCTCACATAGCAAAATGAATACTTATGCCTAAACATAGGAAACATTTGCCTAAGTGCTTGATTACTTAAGCTAGAATAATGTATTGAAATAAATTGTTAATTTTTAATAGGATAGACTTTATATTTCACGGATTTGTTTGCCTTATACAACATCATCTTAGATCTGTACTTTATTTGGGGAAAAAAGAGAGCCATAGGACTAGGGTATTTCTGTTGTCCTGAGAATTTAGATATTTAGAGACTATTTATCATTTAAAAGTACCTGTGTTGACCAATATTCAAAAGAATACTGAAAATGCAAGATGACCCAACTTGACCTTGATATTCTAGTTAACCACGGAAATTCAAGTACTGATATTTTCAGCACATATTTCACTCAAGATTAAGAAGTATGTCTGTGTAGGAAGTGGGGAGAGGTATTATTCATTTCAGTGGAAATTTGGAAATGGTCAAAAGATCTGCTTTTTCTTCAAAAATGTCCAACTGGTTCTATAAATTTATTTCCCTGTTTAGTGAATACAGATCCATTTTATTATGTCAGCTTGATAAAGGCATTTTATATTAAAGCCTGAAGTAAACAGTAAGCCTCCCATAAGACAAAACCATTCTTATTATTCTGGCCCCCCACGTTCAAATGTTCTAAATAACCTGTGGGACATATGTTCTGACACCCCAGTTTTATAAGCCTTTTTTAACTTGCTTGTCTTGATGACTCCTGACTTTAAATATAATAATGTAATTGACTCCGCTATATTCAAGTAAGGCATCTGTTTTAACTGACTTCATTTTACTGACGTGACAGAAAATAAAATTAATAATAATAATAATAATAATAATAATAATAACTTTTATTTCTAAGAAGGAAAGTAGATTCAAAGAGAAACTTTTGTTGTGTTGAGGGTGGGGATAAATGAAATGTCAATTTGGGAGCTCAGTTACTATACATAAGATTGGTATGTAAAGATGTAGGACAAGGGGATTAGATGTTTTAGGTTGAAAGAGAGAATTCAGCAAGAGAAAGAAAGAGAAACTTTGAGAAAGGAAAGAAAAATCAAAACAAATTTTTTCAGTTAGGTATACTACTTTCCTCCATTGGTGTGTTTATGAAACCAATAGAAAAATCTCATCAACAATTACTCAACAAGACTTTTGGAGATGTGATATAGTAATGTAAAAGAGATTTATATTTGGTCCTATGTCCCAGGTGGATAGTCACACAGCTCCTAAAACCCTTGGAGTTGCTTGAGGGATTCAATTTGAATGAGAAAAACATCTTATTCGTAATCAGCCCCTTTCAATTGTGCCAGAGTTTATGCCCAAAAGGTGACTCTGGGAGGATGGTGGTGGTTGTTAGAAGAACCACCCATGTAACTAGACCTTTGGGACATTCAGCCTCACTCCTAGTCTCAGGAAGAAGAAAGGGGCTGAGGACTGAGCTAACCACCAATCGCCAGTGATTTAATTCACCATCCCTAAGCAATGGAACCTCCATAAAACCGTAAATGAAAGGATTTGGATAGCTTCCAGGTTGTGAATCCAATGAGAAGCTGAAGTGTTATAAACCAATAAATGTAAGTAAATGTTTCACTGAATTCTGTGAGCTGTTATACCATATTATTGAATCACAGGAGGGGATCGTGAGAAACCCCAACTTATAGCGGGCTGACGTCTGAGAGAGCTGGACTGGTGGTTAGCATCTGAAGTGTGTGTATGTGGGGGACGGTCTGGTGGGATTGAAATCTTAACCTGTGGGCTATGAGCCAACTCCAGGTAGTTAGTGTCAGAATTGCTCCACGTAAGAGAAAAAAACCCAGACATTTTGTATTGGAAGTGTTATGAGTAGAGGAAACAGAGTTTTTCTTTTAGAGGAGAATTTGGAATGTGTGCTATTAGTTTGGTTTAAAAATGTATGCAGATGTTGTGGCAGGAACTGCTTAAGAGGTGTGTAGTACTAATCTACATTCTGGGGATAGCTGTGGTTTTCAATTTATTTGAGGGGTCAAAGGGTATAAGTATGAAATACTGGGGAAACACTTTCAAAATTAATATTAGAGGATGCCTTCAGTAAGATTCCATTTTAGTGAGGTGAATAGTCCTGTGGATTTTCAAATTATTTTTCTAGTGATTCTGTTTTACATTTATTGACAGAGAGGCAATTATCATAAGCAGAAGGAAGAGATATAATAATGATAATTGTCATATTTATTATTACTGAACATTCAGTTTTCTTTTGGACATTCAAGAAGTAATAGATATTTTAAATATGTTAAACATTTCCAATAAAAGACAATATTTTATAATAACTTTGATAATTTTGAGGAATGTATGTATATTTTATATAGTTAGTTTTATTAAATGTATAAATTCCATTTTATTAAATGTAATTTAATGAACATATCTGTAGGGATGAGGGTGGAAGGTAGGGTACAAAATGATTATTGCCTAAAGATTATTATATAATTAGTTGGGTAAGTACAGTGTTTGCTATATGTTCTGAAAATTGCCAGCTAAGAAGTTATATGGGTTACTTGTTTATAATACAGATTCTTAGTCCTTATAGAGTTAATTCTATGGAATTAGAATTTGCAGTTAGAGTGTGAGGATTCAAATTTTTATAATATCTAAGTTAAAATGACACACTATAAAGTTTGATAGCAAACTAGAACTTTTACAACTTTTAGTTAAGTTTTAGACAGGTATTCAGAAGCAGACAATTCAAATAGTACATTTTACTGTGAGCAGGAAATGTTAGTATTCCGTATTGTTGATTGAATGAAACGAAGCCTCTTGGAATTGTCTTCATTTGGAACTATTCTACCTTGGCGCTGTTAGGTGGCTGATCAGACTTAAGTGACAGAAGAACAAAGGAATAAAGGCCCTGTTTAGAAACAGCCCAAAGAACACCCTCTTGGTAGTTAGAGAATCCATCCTGCATCCTCAGAGACGAAGGACGGGATGGCCATAATCTTAGCTGGTTTAAACCGACCACAAACTCCTGTGTAGAAGGTATTAGCCTAATTTACCCACAGTCTAATGCTTTCATTATAATACTATGTTTATGCCTACCAGTTCATGAATCTGATTATACAGATTGAATTCTGGGTAAGCACATGTACAATAGACAGTGTGTTATACAGCAACCAAGTGTCAATCAAATGTCCTCACTTGCCAATCACCTAAGAATGCCTTTGGAGCCACCCATCAGGGCCCAAATATAATTCAGAGATTCCCATTTCTGGGTTGTTACAGATGTCCACTGAAATCCTGTACCTCCTTGGAGCATGTGTTGTCTTTCTAAAATATATTTTTAATAAAAGTATATTTTAATAAGTATATTTTTAATAAATATATTTTCTAAATCTTACTGACTTGTGATTCTTCACTGCATCAATGAGAAAGAACCTTGGAAAAATGCTAATTGAACTTCTGTGCTGTTTTCTGTGCCCCTCCACCAACCGTTGAGGTGACACCAAATTTAAAATTGTCCCCAAACATAACAGCACAATACAGTATATTAAAATAGAATAACAACAGCTACAGCAGTAACAGAAAAGCAAAACAAAAAGATAACCATTGCCAAGTACACATTTATTCATTCAACAGTTAAAAATATTGAATAACTAAAATACACATAATGGATTCTTAACACTACAGTTGCCTTGTTGAAGGTAAAATGACTGGTATTCTGCAGCACTTTGTTTATAGCAAAGCTTGAATGTGATTTGTTCAATAAACACATAAAGTCCTTAATTTTCTTGATAGTTTAGGCTGAAATATTGTTTTAATGGATTCTGCAAAATTGTCTCAGTGATCTCCTTCTCTGAGATGAGAGACTCAAGAGACTATTTGGATATCTTGGGATAATGGAATGAAAATATAATTTTAATATTATTTGGTAATTTAAGTCCTATTTGCCTATAAAAATATGTAGAGCAGTTTGTTAGATACTTCACTTTCTATTAAATAAGAATTGAATCAGGACTTAGCAGAGCTGTTTTAAAACTCTGAATTTCTTAAGTAATTGCAATTTTGTAGACATAGCCCCTTGCTGTACAAATTTTATATTATATGTATATTAGAATAGTAACAGTTGGTATTTATAAAAAATCAAATGAAAAATTATTCCATGATAACTATTTATTAAATTGTGATTTGGAATATAGTAAAAAATTATAATGATACTATTTTTTAAATCTAATTTCATATATAATGATATAAGGACAATATATCAATTTTAATTTATTAAAATTAGAATGATTTTGTATTATGATATAATAAAAACATTTTGGATATTTATTTTAAAAACTGTTAAAAGTATTTTCTCATTAGTACATCTAACATCAAAATATTTGGATATTTCATTTGAAGCTGAATATGTCAGTATATATGACTAAATAGCAGAATATTATAAATAGAATGAACTCTTCAAAAACAAAATAACTCTGAAAACAACTGGGCACCTGAGAATCTCACTGAAATTACTAAAAAGTTAAATGATGGCTAGATGAACCCAAACTTGTAATACCTAGGAGCAGATATCATATAGAATACCTATTTATTTATACCTTTATTCTTATACTTTTATCATTTACATCTTAAAAATGTTAATAAAAATAAATGATTGTGTACATTTCATTTAATTATAGAAAATAAATTGAGTTAAAATTACAATGAAATGCACATAGAGTTAATGAAAAAAAATAAAAGCCAATTAGAAAATTACCTTGTAATATTGTAATAGAGTTTCGTAAGAAGTGACCATATTAGCTCTATGAGGAAGACATAAAATATCTTAACTAATCAGTCCAAACATCAGTACAAATTGTTAAGCACTAGAGTAACCAACCTATTGATAGATTGATTTTTCTCTACTTTACAACCAATTATATTGTAGATTTTTAACAGTTATGCTGCTCTGGATTATTAACTGTCAGAGGACTGTTCAATACATACACTTTCTAGAGGCTCCACTTTGTCATGGGAGAACAGATATTAACAGAAACTTATTTATCTGACAGCTATGACAGAGTATCCAACATTCTTCACATTTAATCTAGTGAACATTATTTTAGTTTGTCAACCCACCTTTCACATATTAACCAGTGGGTAACAGCACCTCATTTTTCCTTTGGATAATGACTCTCAGTCTTTCTACCTTTGATCAGGTAGCTTAACTACACCTTGAAATTCAGGAGTAAGTATGAGAATTAAGCTTCATTAGTGAGAAGATCTCACTTCCTTGGCCATAGTAATTAATTTGTGAATGGTCAATAACCTGAGCCTGGCTGGATTTAAATTCCTGATTTGACAGAATGGTTATAAGTAAAGTCTGAGACTCCTAGTGTCATAGAAAGAAAGCCTAGAACCTCTGGCAAACACCTTGCCATCAAGGAGACAACAAGCTTAATAATTGGACTAATAAAACAAAGCAAAACAAAGCAAGACTGAGCTCTGAATTTGTGACTTGCACACCCAAATCTGCCTTTTCCATTATTTAGAACTATCTTTGGACTATTACATGAACCAATAATTTCATACAAAAAACTACATGTATCACTAGTGGACTAAAAAATGTTTTCAGAAATTTATAAATTTTTATGATTTACTTATCACTTTATTATTGAACATCAGCAATATGCACTGTTCAAGCTGGTTTAAATACCTTGTGTGGCTATTTTGTAGCTTAAAAATTGTCAATTAATTTACCAAGCTTCTCACCTATGTCTATTACTTTAACACATCTGACACATAATCAAATTGATTTGGACATAGTGTTTCTAGAAAATGACCTGTGCTTTCATATATCTGGCATGCCTTCACTTCCACAGTTCCCTTCCTTGGGACATGCTCTAGAACTGTACTGTAAATAGAACTTCTTGCAGTGATGCAGGTGTTCTGTACTAGGTACATGTAATTACTGAGCACTGTAGAGGTTGTCATTTTGAACTGGTAGATGCCATAAATGGGCATATAGACTTCATTTCAAAGACTTAATATGAAAAACAGACATGCATTTTCTCATTAACATTTTTGTGTATTGAATACTGGTTGGAATGATAATATCTTAAATTCACTGAGCTAAATGATATGTACATAGATCATTAAAATTGAAGTATTTCTTTTTTACTATAATTACTAGAATTATTTTTTAATTACATTTGTGGCTTGCATCATATTTCTACTAAACAAAGCTAATCTAGAAATTTTCTTTGATGAATAATTTATGGACTTTGCCACTTTTCCTTCCACATCTCTTATGTCCAAACTATCAAAAGTATCTTTTGTTTTTGTGAGCTGTGCTAGTAGATTTATAGCACTACTTAACATATCTTTGGAGACATTTGATCACCATTTCTAGCATATAATCTTGAAAACAGAGACGATCACATTGGTCAGTATATCCCTAGCCACACTGACAGGGTGACTTGCACAATTATTTTTGTTTGACTTTTTGGTGACTTGATGGTGAAGGGTTTTGGCTTTTGATAACTGGAGGTAGGAGTCATAAAATTGAAGGCTACAGAGGCCATTTAAGTCTAGTGAATGGGTGAGATTTGCAGTGGGTAAGAAAAGAGAATCTCTGGTAAACTGGTTAGCAAGCACCCCACCTCAAAAGAAGCAGTAACTACTTAGCCAATTTTTTCCATGCAGGTGTTTCATTCTAATGCTGCCAGGTTTTCATTTTTTGTCCATTGCAACTCAAAATCAAAATCACTACTTCTTAATGATTCTTTTCTTAAATATTAGCATAATAATCCCAACCTTTTAAAAATATTTGCCAACAAAATGTTTTTGTGGGCACCCAAAAATGGCCTGAGGTGTTCCTTCCCGGAAGTCTCCTGCTTCGTTTAAAACATTTGTTCCTCTTATAAATGAAGAAATATAAGACATAGTTACATATTAGTCTCACACATTTATAACAGACTGAAGTAAAAACCTTAGGAATTAAAGTTTCTGACTATGCTTCACATTATTGAAACTGCCATTCTCTATAATTAGGAGATGGCATTAATCATTAATTAGAAAAAAAAAATCCTAAGTGAATAGTATGAGATATCTCCATGGGAACACCACAGGCTTAATCTAAACAAGAGTGAAAGATATGGGAGTACAAAATAGAATTACTGCACATGTCCATAAGTCTGATTTAAGTAGCTAATATTCTATTCATGTAAAACCAAATAAAACACTTTTTTTTTCTTCTGTGGATAGCCATCTTTCCTCTCTTATCCTTTTCTTTTAAATCTTTGGTGCTATGTTTCTGTTGGAATGAGGTAGTCCGACCTATAGTACTCCTAGGAGTGAAATACCTTCTCTACCTGCAACATCAAACGCTGAAACAAAAGAGCAGTTGTACGGAGTTCATTGAGATTCACTGAAATGCGTTGCTTGCCTGCAGAGCAGGTGAAAGTTTCCTGCCGGTTTCTCATTTAGGGAAAACCTCTTGGCTTATGCCTCAAGAACTGTACAAGCCTCTAAAGAGTGGAAGTGAGAACTAGACACGGTTTCTGCCTATAGAAATAGTTGTTAAGTTATACAATGGAATAAGGATCAGGGAATTAATGAGGAAGGAAAAAGGGAGATGCGATGGACTTACAAGTCTGGGTCTTTTTCTAACAAGCTGTCCTTGTGTTTTCTTTTCCATCTGCTGGGGAGTTTGAAATACCACCTTGCTGGAGAAGTGCATAAAGAAGTGTATGTTGCCACTTGTCTCATGCTTACAAGCCAGCTACATTTTACCGTACATTTAAGAGAAAATATTTGCACCTGTTCCTATTATGTCATTTATTTTCTCTCATATCTTTTCATCAGATCTTGAAAAAGCCTCATATAAGGTATGAGTAATCAGAGCTTGTCTGGATGTACTCAGTGAAAAGACAGCTGCTTTTGGTAGATTTCATTAATTTAAAAGGTCAGAAAACAAAAATTTTACTTACATGGATAGATTATAGAATTTTTTAAAAATTTTAATGTGACAAAGAATGTGATTATATAAATATTTTCATTATTTTCATAAGTAGCTAAACTTACTGTGTGCCAGACACAGGGGAAAAGGCTTATTGATACATGATCACACCTATTCTTCCCAGCTTTAGGGAGAAACTGTCATTGTCCCCATTTTACAGAGGCTTAAAATGGTTAAATCATTTGCCAATTGATCTTACTTTCACCCAGCTAAGTAATTGGCAGTCTGGGATTTGAATTAAGTCTGCTCTGACTCCATAATTAACTCTTGTAAATAATAACAAAACAATAGTAGCAACCACTTGTATTGAATTTGCTATAATCCAGGAACTGCTCTAAGTATTTAATGAATATTAACTATTTAATCACAATAGCCTTTTGAGACAGGTTTTATTGGCCTCATTGTACAGATAGGGAGACCAGGTCACAGAAACATGAAGTAACTTGCCCAATTATCTGTAATAATTTGTTAATATGAGATGTAACAGGGAAAGTAAAGCAATGATTTCTGAAACTAAAATCATTAAACTTATAAGCTACATAATAGCTCCTTGGTGGTATTTCTAACAAATATTTGCAAGGAAAAATGATGATTTTCCGCTTTCACCCCAGCAACAAAATTACTTCATTCACTGTCAACGTTTTTTGCTTTGCAAACTTGGAACCTGGAAATAATTTCTGTAGTCACTATTTCTTTGTTGTAATGTAAGAGATTTCCCCTGTCATGATCCAACATAATTTAAAGACAGGTTACCTTTATTATTGTTCAATTCTAAAGATTCTCTTTTGCCAAATCATTTTTTCTCATCCTTCTGCTATGGTGGGTCTCTGTTCTAGCCTTCAGTTGTGTCTGCCAGTACAGGTGTAGATACTGAATTCCTCTTACATTCAATAATAATAAGAATTTATAAATATTATATATTTGAATATATAATATAATACATAATATATAATATAATACATATATATGTACATATGCATACATACATGTATATGACTCAGTAATTACAATTTCTGAAACGTTTTGTTGTTCAATTACACGTGATTGAAAGCAAGGTTAACACTCCTAGAAAGCAGCAGGACAAGGAACGAGTGATCCAAAGAATACCAACAAAAAATGTAAACTACACATCTCACAGCTTGAAGTATATAGATTCTTTTTCATGAAAATAAATAAGTCAGCAGAAGGACTGAACTGAGTGACTAATGTAATACAGCGATGCAATCGTGTCCTTCTTTCCCCCCCACTTAAAAATAATGATAGGCTTTTCTGAAACCTGCTTAAGTCAGTGACACTCGTGGAGATGGATTGCTGGGCTGTGACATATGGTGCATGGGTATTGCAGTTGTATTGTAGAGATTATTACTAGCAGCGAGATTTTATAGTTATTGCCCTGTCAAAGCTGGTGTTTTAATCACTATCATCAACACCGCCTTCATGTTTTACCTCATCTTCTATCCAGCAAGCCAGATCAGTGTGTCAGCCAAAGAGAAACTCATTTGTTTGGGCCCATTATTTCATTAAGATATATATTTCGTAGGGACAAGTGAAAGATGATTTTATGAGGAGGGGGGGAAATACGCCTCAGAGAGAGTCGAGTTTAAGAGCTGTAATTATTGATCTGAAGAGGAATAATACTAGTGTGTTTGTGAAGAATCCCATCAGCCTGTCTTAGAGATGAGGGGTGACTGAGGAGGGTGCAGGTGTTCCCTCTTGTCCCCGAGAGCAATTAGAGTTCCAAATTATTTCCACTGTTACCTAATAAGGCGACAAGTGTCACCTGATAAAATTAATTTCCAGCACTGTTAATATAAACATCATTCATCTTCTTCAGTTCACTGGCATTTTGTATATTTCCTAGCCTCATAAAGGAAAGTCAAAGAATGCAAAATCATTGGCTAACTTTAAAAAATCACAAAGGAGAATATGGAAGTGAGTGAAGGATTTTCATCACTCAACCTTTATTTTACTTTAGTTTAAAAATAATGTAAAGTCGAATGACTCTGTGTATATGAACCAGATCTCATCCCAGGTTTGCAAAGTTAACCTATCCTGGTGTCGGTTGTCGATTTTACCAGGTGGGACACACCATATATTCATTCGGTTTTGTTCAGAAGGAAATGACTTATTTCTTCAAACAGTTTCCCTCCTTCTGTCTAAAATATAAATCTGGTTGAGAAGCTTTGACGGTGCAAGTTACAGCGGTGGGGCTGTTCTCCCCTTCGTTTTGTTCCAATTGACCTCTTTCTCAGCACATTAGATTCAGCCTCAAACTTAAATTGTGAGGCGTCATGAATAACGCGTGCACCCCTTCAGGCTTTGCTGGCAGAGCTGCTCTTTCCCAGTGTCTCTGCACACAGTGCCTCCTCAAAAGCCAAGAGAGACAAATTTCTCATTTGTGGAGCACAGCAGGTCAGCCCTTTCCATATGCTTAAGATTTGTGGCTTGTGTCACCGGCAGCCCATTCTCATCTTTCAAGTCCTAACAGTTCAAGAGCCTCAAATCCCTTTGAACCCAGATTAAATGGCTTCTGGAGAACATACTCTAGTGTGTGTGTGTTTTTGGGGGTGGGGAGTTTCATGTTTTTCCAAAGTACAACACATCCTGAGCCCTCCTAGACTACCCTTTGACTATCTATCTAAATAGTTCAATACCAATCTTCAGTCTATTTATCATCCAAACATGGTGTGTGTGGGTGGCTATGTATATATGCATATTTATGTATAATTCAGCATGCATTTTGTATCATTTTCCTGTCTTGGCAAGCACATTTTAAGACCCGGCTTTCTCAGCCAAAATGAGTTTCACAATTTAAGTATAATGTCATGTCTCTTTCTTGCCAAGTACTGGGGACACATCGAGATGATTTCTCCCGGCTGAGCTTAATCTGCAAGTAATATAGGACATGCCCACTGCAGTGTGATCTTAAGGAAGAAATGCCTAACCTAACTGACCTTTCTCATAGGGTGACTTCTTCCCATCAATATCAGCATTTTTGAAAAGTATTCCAAGCTTTCTTGCTAACTTTAATAATGCTATGTGTTCTTTCATTGATCAACATTTTTAATTCTGCCCAGTCTGATGGTAACTTACATGAACTCTTGTTTAAAGTAGCTTTTTTTTTTTTAAAGTCATTGGTAAATAAGCCTATTAAAAATATCTTTTATTCCAGTAGCCTAGAGATACAGTGAACAAGTCTGTTCTGGATACTGTTGTTTCTGTCAAACCACCATCCATCTTTACTTCTTTTAGCACCACCACTTTTGGAGGGAACTTCTCTTTCATCAATACCCATGTTTCTGGTGCCATTGTAGTAGGGGAGACAAATTTTCATTATGATTGCATTTAAAAATGTTGCTGGAATTTCTTATAACTTACTCTTCTAGGTAACATTTCAAATAAATTTTGTAAAGTTTATTCCTCCACATACCACCAAAGAGAGAGAGAGAGAGAGAGAGAGAGAGAGAGAGAGAGAGAGAGAGAGATTTGAATGGCATCGATTTCTATTATTTAAATAACTGGGAGAAAATTGAAATGTCCCCATTTTGATTGTTCTCATTATTTACCTTGGCAGGTCTCTCCATGAATGCAAGTATTTCTATGCTTGATTTTCAAGTTATATAGTTTCATGTTTTATAGATCACTTGATCAGTTTGTTTTTATAATTCTAAATTCCTGTTGCTGCTGTAAACTACATCTTTTCCTTGCATAGTTTCTTGTTGATTATTGACGATATCTAAGACAGCTATGGACTCATATCTTCTAACCTTCTAACTAAATAAATGATCAATTTTAAAAGTTTGGGGCATTTTTATTGTTTACGTATAATTATATCATCTGTGAATGATTGATAAACCTAAAAAATAATAAATTTGACTCTCATTTTTAGTATTTGCATTTATCTTATTTTCTTAATTATTATTATTTACCAAAATGCCCTCAAAACTTCCTAGGATAAATACACTCTTTGCATTTTGTGAGGCCTGGATAAAACACTTCTAAAAAGAATAATCCACTTGTCTCAATAATAAATAATATCCTCCTTCTAGAAATCTCTATCTTACCTCTTTAGAGTTTATAACACTATTTCAGAACAATTTTTTATGAATTTGAGTTACATTGGCATTTTATATTTCTCCAGTTTGTTAGCCTTGTCATAAGGATAGGCTATCCATTTTACTTAAACATTAACATTTTACCTTTGAATTCCCTCTGAAGGTTTGAGTGGGTGCCATATTTGGAGAGTGATTTATTGACTTGGTCTTCTGTGCACCCAGCATGATTAGATCTAGTACCTCTAACCTATCCAGTTCAAAAGCATGTTTGACTTGCACTTATATCTTTTCAGTGTAGAACGGGGCAATCAAATTATAGCAGGTTCTCAAAACAGCATTGTTTTGCTCAAAGTTGCTACATCATAGAGTTAATGAGAAAAAAAAAAAAAAAGAATACCAGCCGGGGCCACTGTCTCTGTGGGGTTTGCATGTTCCTGTCATAATTGCATGTTTTCTCTCCTGTTTCCTCCTGCTTTCTGAAGATGTGTGCACTAGGTCAACTGGTGTGTCTACATTGTCCCAGTGTGCATGGCTGTGAGTGTGTGTGAGTGCACCTTGTGATGGAATGATGTCCTGTCCAGGATTGCTTTCTGTTTTCCTCTCTGAACTGCCAGGATAGGCTTCAGCCACCCATGACCCTGGACCAAAATAAGAGGGTCAAATCATAATTATACTTGTTTTCATTAATCTTTCTTAAATGCATGTATAGCTCACACTTATTTCAGTGTTTTATGTTAGAAGTATTTGGGCTTTTATTTAGAAGTTTGGTGATGTGTTTTGTGACCAGAAATATGGTGTAGGAATGTGACTCTTGTTTATTTTAATTAGCTTATGGTAAAATTGGTTTTGTTATATGTCATCTTGCTTTAAGTCATAGTTTCCAAAAACTATTCAGGATTTTTTTTTGTGTGTGTGAGAACTTACTGTATTTGGCTTTCCACTATAGCCTTTTTATTCCTTACTATACCTTTTTATTTCAGGATCACCAAATGATCCACTGCTTTCAAGATGATTTATATATAGGACATTATGTTAACTTTGAATATGTAAAGTTACTGCTAGTTAATGTCATTTTTTAAAAATTTCTAATTTGCAGTCACTTACTACCCTCTATGGATTTCTCTGTTCACCTCACTTTGACCTCCCTACCCCTTAAAAGAGTTTATTTACGCTTGCCTTAGTCATGTGGAGGCTTAATAATTGTATTTTTTCTCTAACTTAGGCTCTTTTTTGGTCATAGTCTACTTTTCATTCTCACATTTCTAACATCACCAGTGATTTGATAATTTTCTAGTCACATGTTGTGGGAAAAGAAAAGGAGAAAACTCTTTCAGAATTGTTTTCCATTCCCTTCATCAGTATCAATAAACATCATTGGTAGGTTACAGCCTACACGGGGCACCCAGATGAAGGGGCAAATGCAGCTGAAATCTCGTCTGTTTTCTGCTTGCCAGGATGACCTGGACTTTTTCCCACAGAAGAGAGAGTGCCTTTTGCTAATTAACAGAAAGTCATAGTGTGTGTTAAATGTGATCTTGCTCCTCATCTGGAAACAATATTTTTTTAACCAAAATATCAAAGAGAAAAGAAAAAAAGGAAAAAAAAAAAGGAAGGATAGGAGAAAGGGAGGAAGGAAAGGAGGAAGGGGAGAGAACAAAAATGAGAAAAAAAAAAGGTAAAGAAATAAACTGCTTTTTTGGATATCTCCATATTCCAAAGAATTATTTGGACATGGTAGACAAGTATAATTGTTTTATTTTATTTATGAGATCTATTATAGTAGGCATTATAATTGAAGAGCTGGGGTTATGTTTACAAGTAGATATAAGAGTTATAATATGTATCTATAATTTTAATTTTTTAGTGTATATGTATTGGGCTATATTATTTAATTTCCACATATTTATAAACTCACATACATTATTAATTTCTACTTTTAATCCATGTGGTTGGGAAATATACTTGGTAGAATTTCAGTCTTTTTAAATTTATTAAGACTTGTTTTATAGTCTATAATATGATATGACTTGAAGAATCTTCCATCTGTGCTTAACAAGAATGTCTACCCTTCTAGGTGGAAAGTTCTATAGACATACATTAGACTAATTTTTGTTCAGTGCCTTTCAAATTTTTTATTACCTCATTGTCTCTCTGCTAGTTGGTTTAGTCATTGTTGAAAATGGGCATTGAAATCTCTAACTATTACTGTTGAATTGTCTATTTTTCCCTTCAATTCAGTCATATTTGTTTCATGTATATTAGAGCTCTGTTGTTAGGTACATATATATTTATAATTGTTATCACCACATAATAAATTTACCATTTTTTATCGTTGTAAAATATTTCACTTTATTTCTAATGTTTTTGTTTTAAAATCTATTTTGCCTAATGTTAGCATAGCTACTCCTGTTTTGTTTTTTTTTTTTTTAAGTTTTCTATTTTCATGATACAGGCAAACCTTGTTTTATTGAGTTCTGTAGATTTAAAAAAAAAAAATACAAATGAAAGGTTTGTGGCAACCCTGAACGAAGTATATCTATTGGCACCATTATTTTAATAGCATTTGCTCACTTTGTGTCTCTGTAACACATTTTAGTAATTCTTGCAATATTTAAAAAATTTAAATTACTATTATATGTGTTTTGGTGACCTGTGGTCAATGATCATCGACATTACTATTGTAATTGTTTTGGAGCACCCAAAACCATGCCCATGTAGGATGGTGAACTTAATAACTGCACATGTCGTGTTCTGACTGCTCCAACAACCCGCCTTTTTTCTCCTTGGGCCTCCCTATTCCCTGAGACATAGTGATATTAAAATTAGGCCAGTTATTACCATACAGTAACCTCCAAGTATTCAAGTAAAAGGAAGAGTTACACATCTCTGACTATAAATCCAATGATTAAGCTTAGTGAGTAAGGCATGTCAAAAGCCCAGGTAGGCCTAAAGCTAGGCCTCTTGCACCAGTTTAGCCAAGTTGTGAATGCAAAGGAAACATTCTTTAAGGAAATTAAAAATGCCATTCCAGAGAACACACTGGTAATGAGGAAGCAAAACAGCCTATTGCTGATATGAAGAAAGTTTTAGTGGCCTGGATAGAAGATCAAACCAGCCACAACATTCACTTATGCCAAAGCCTGACCCAAAGCAAAGCCCTAACTCTCTTCACTTCTATGAGGGTTGAGAGGTGAGGAAGCTTCAGGAGACAACTGTGAAGCTAGCAGAGGTTGGTTCATAAGGTTTAAAGAAAGAAGCCTTCTCCAGAACATAAAAATTCAATATGAGGCAGCCAGTGCTGATATAGAAGCTGCAGCAAGTTATCCAGATCTAGCTAAGATAATTAATGAAGGTGACGACTCTAAACAACAAAATTTCAAGGTAGACAAAACAACTGTATATTGGAAGAAGATGCTGTCTAGTAATAGGCATGAATAAAATATGATTTTTCTCGATGTACTTAAAACCAGCATCTGATAAAGTGACCATCAAATTGAAAACTAGGAATGTCAAAAAATAAACACTAGTAAAGCTAAAGGTATTTTTCGAATGACTCAATGACTGATTTAGGTATTTTCTAAGCAACAAGTAAAGCTCAAAAAAATTTAGAGATACAGCTTTCTGTTTTACAAATGACACTTTTCTGTTCCCACTCCACCCAGTCCCAAACTCAGTCATTTTTTATGGTCTTTACGGCACAGACAGTTGGTGGAGTGAACACTTGAATGGATGAAGAAGGAAATGTCTGTGCCTACTGATTGGGGATAAATACCTGTCTAAATCATCCTGACAGACTTCAGGCCCTCATATCTCTAAGCTCAAGTGTTAAAATGAAGACGAATTTCATTATCATATGAAGTTCATTTGTTATTACAAATAACAAATCTTCCTGACAAGGAAAAAACAAGGGGAAGGAGTGAATGAGAGCTTAAAATTTTAAGAGACTATTGAAACCTGCACATCACAATTTTATACTTTACTTTTCTGACATTCATATCCAGTAATGCTTTAAATTTAAATAAAAATGTGTAAGAGAAGTTACTTATATGCCTGGCTTTTTTTGCATAGTTATTGAATGTATTCAAAGTCTTTAGCTATTATGAAGGGTTTAATGTTCAATACTATTTAGAAGCAAAGAAAACAACAAAAAGAACATAATCACAATCAAAGGACCCAATCAACACAAATTTAGCTTAAAGCATAGTTTGCCTTTTTATAATATGAGGTCAAGCAGCATGTAAGTCTTGCATTATAATTAAGAATCATAAAGATTTCCCAATCTTATATTCTGCCTTTCTCTGATCATCACTAACTTAGCTTGCAGTTTAAAAGATCAAACAGTAAAGGAGTTGGTGTCTCTATTGACTTGTTAATCAATTGTTTACTTGTTTTACAAATCCATTTCTTTTCCAAAAACTGACCTAATTTTCACAGCCTTGATTAAACTGAGAACCAATTTAGAAGGTTTGTTTTCTTGCTCAGTTCCCTACATTACATTGGTTTAGAGGTGAAAGAAAATATACAGAAAACCAGTCTGCCTTTGGGTGAGATAGTCTTTCCAGGTTTAAGTACTTGTCAAAACAAAATCTGCTTAAAATGTATCAAACTGTTTTATTATTCTTACTGTAAAATGTGAAATGAAAAGGGCTTAATAGCTACAAATAAAATAATTGTAGTTAATATTTACACAATGCTTATTATTTTTAAGTGTCAAGGTGCTTTGTGTACCTTATCTTTTGTAACTCTCATATCGTCTCTGTGAAGTATTATTGTCCCCCCATGTTTTATAGACTGGGTGAAAAATTGGCCTAGAGAGATTAAAGAAGTTGTCTAAAGTCATGCAGATTTTAATTGGGGAAAATCAGAATTCTTCACATAATTTGACTTCAGGACTAGTGTGTATAAGCAACCCACAACTCTATTTCCAATTATTCTTTAATTTTTGAAAACTCATTGTTGAAGGAGTAATGAGATACATGTACCTTCAACAATATGTGGCATGCATAATATCAACATGAAGCAAAATTTACAGTTTGTCTTGTTCACTTTTTAAGTGCTTAGCATAATAAAAGTTAGTTTTGAATTCATATAAAACCACTTGGTAAATTGAAAATATAGTTGATATTATAAACTATCACATAAAATGGATTAGAAACTGAAGTATTAATCTATTTTAGACAGTAAGATGATCAGGATAACAACCCATCCATGGGCACAGTTGGTCTGTTTATTGTGTTTGCCATAGAAAAATGAATCAAATTAACCATGGGAGAAGTGTTTCAGCTCTACTGTGGCATCTAATCTACTTTGCAGCTTCAGAAAATGGCCAGTGCCTATAAAGCATAGAAGGTTCAAAGTTACCATAAGCAGCATATATTTGGATTCTAAATAAACTGCCTTTCACTGTGGATATCTACATATATAATTACTTCTTGAGGGATATCTATTCTTTTACTCTTTAAACTTGATATCCAGAGTTATTACATGAACAGTGAACTGCATTACATTATAGTATGAATGCTCAATCACAAGTACTTATTTTTATAAAATCTGAGGTTGAAACAGCAATAATATCAATTGTATACATTTGCATCTAGATGAGACGGTATATAAGGTCAATTCTGAGAAGCAACTGTTTTTTTGATTGCCTTCCGCAAATTATTAAGTTTTTACCCTTTGGAATTATCACTGTAACACTTGATACAATGACTGTTTTCTAGTCTTTTAATCCAGGAGAATCTACCTGTCTAGTACCCTAATTTCTCAAAAAAGTTTCTCTTTACTAATAAAAAGCTAAATATTCTGAATCAATGCCTTGTTAGATAAATGTTCAGTTACCGCAGTTAATGCATTTAAATATTATGAGGCGAGCTGTTATTTATAAAGCAGATACCATGCGCCAAATGTTGTATTTCATATATAGCATCTCTAATTCTCACTATAAACCTGTGATAAAGCTATTATCATCCATATTGCAAATAAATTGGCCCTCACAAGCATTAATTCAATGCCTATGGCCACATGGCCACATTCCAAATAGTATTAAGAAGCTTTATATTATAGAGTTTAATTTTTTAAATGGGTGCTATTTCTATGAATCTGAAATTTCTGGAACTCAAAGAAATGACTCTGATGTCAGTCACTTATTGCCTCAAAGACAGTGGTTGTAAGAAGGAGAAAAAAAAAGTCTTATGGCAATTGTTAACATATTTGAGGAACTGTCCAATCAAGCTAGCTGACTGGGTTGAAACTGTTTTCATTCTTTATAGCAAGCAGTGAACAACAGAGATATTTGCCCTGGATTGAAAGAGTTAGGACAAATTATCTGCATCTGGAAAGCCAACAAGTGTTATTAACGGTTAGGGACTCAGGAGCCTCCATGGTCAGAAGCCACATACCTACATGTTCCACTGGACAGCAATCCTGTGACTCACTCAGTCACTGAAAGCAGTAATGAATAGAAACAGCACCTCAAAACAAGTGAATGGAAGCCCAAATAAAAATGTAATAGACAACCGGAAATCAACACATTTGAGGACAATCAGGGACATGAAAGATAAGCAACCAAAATGCAAAATGGAAAAATGACATCTGAAACCACAATATTAACAGAGTGAGTGCAGGTTGTTTTACACACACACACACACACACACACACACACACACACACACACACATAAATACACAGACACACACACATATCTTAGGGGTATCTGTTTTAAAAGAAAGTGAATACTTTAAAAATGGAAAAAATATTACCAAGGAGGAAAGTTTTATTTGGATAGACACATAGATAGAATAGACACATTTTTTAAAAAACTTGAAAACTGGAAGAAACTTATTATTATATTTTATTATAATAAAATATGAAAAATAATTTAAAATGCTTAGATAAAAAAGTAAATATCATTATTTGTCTAATATAACTTCTAAAAAGAAAAATTGATTAAAGAAGGAAAAGAAATAATCAGAGGCAATGGAATAAAATATCACAATCTAATAAAGTCTTCATTATTTACAGAGGAAGTGACTGCCAAATCTCAAGTGGAATACATGAAAAAGAACTGCATTGGTCATGTTGTGTAGAAAAGTTATTAAACCAAGGCTGATAAGAAAAATCAATATTTTAAACAGAATTTAAAACAATTAACTACAAAATAAGAGTGCTTGACAGATTCAAAAGAACTGCTGAGTGTTAGGAGGCAATGAAATGATAATACAAGATTCTGCACTCACCTATAGCAGCATTCAAGAGAGAAGAAATAAGCAAGAATGGTTTCAATAATATAAGAACTGAGAATTCTACCCACTCTAAGACATTTCAAGAGAATATAGATTAGCAAAATAGACTTAAAAATTCACAAAGCAGATACAGAATAAGAGAAGTAACAGAGAGCAGACACACCATAAGTGACAATCACATACAAAAACCTTTTGTTTGTAAAATATAATAATTATTCGGGAAAATGTCTCAAAGAAATAAAATGGCAGGGAGGGAAATTAGGTAGTCATGCTAGATTACCGTATGGCTGATTGTAAAGATTAAAGCATGGAAATGCTATTACCTATTGTTTATGGCTACACACTACTATAGAACAATTATTAATGCTTTGATATACAATAACTTCAGGAAAATAGGAATAACAGTAGGAATGAAAGGGAATATTCGGTACTGATATTTTTTCACTTTTAATTTCAAGCAAAAAGGAAGAAAAAAAAAGATATAGATGGATGGTGACCAACCAAAGGGTTACTATGTTATTCATTGTGTCTTTCTGGAAGACTTAAATATTTCATTATATAAAGTACTATGAAAGTATTATCAAGTAATAAAGGGCGGAAACATGAAGTACTTAATGTTTTGACATTCTATTTAGAAAAAAATTAGAACCCTAAATCATAATATATATATAAATATTCCTCAGATGGGCAAAGAGTTAAATTTAGGGCAAAATATGAAAACATTTTAAAGAAGTTTTGAATAATTGTTATCATTTTCTGAAAAGAGCAAACCAGCTTAAGCACAAGAATGCACCTGAATCTTAAATAAAAAACTAATGTTTAACTATAGAAAAATTAAATTCTCAGTAGAAATAAATGATTTATATCAACAAAGCTAACATTTAAATTAGCATATTTGAGTAAAATATTTGTTTCCTTTATATGAAATGACTAAAAACTAATATCAGAAATAATGAAAGAAATAATAAAATCAATAACAAAAACAGTTATATAGAAAAAATAAAATATATGAATAGTCTATGTGCAAAAGAATATACTATATACTTCAATAAATGATAAAGTGACTGAATAATTAGGGAATGCAAATCAAAATGGATTTATTTTGCCTCTTACATTTAGAAGAATAACTGAAACTGATAAATGATAACAATTTTGGATAAGGTTGTAGGGAAACAATATCTCATTTATCAATGATAATATTAATTTATAAAATATTCTTATGAAATTAATTTGACAGTAATAATTAAAAGGTACAATTTGCTCGCCTGTTCTACTATTTTAGAAGTAGATATTTAGCTCAAAGAATTACACATGTGTACAAAAATTTTATCACATGAATGTTTATTAGAGCTGCATTTATAATAGCAAAACATTTAATATAACCTAAACTCCCTTCAATAAAGAATATTTAAATATACAATGGTGCCTTCATACTATAGATTGCAATCCAGTATGTACAAAAAAAAAATAAGATGAAACCTATATAGACATATCTGAAAAGATTTAATATCACATTAGTAAGTGAAAAAAGAACATTTTAGAACAATACATACTATCATTTCTGGCTAAATCATATAAGACAAATCATATTTTATAGTACATATATACTTATGTAAATACTTAAACAGAAATATTGAAGAGCAAAGAGCAAGCTATTTACATGACTCCCTTTGAAAAGGAAAATGCATCTCTATTTTTCTCTCAATTTTGTTTTAAACCTAAAACTGCTTAAAAAAAAACAACAACAAAGTCTTAAAGAATGATTTAACAACTAGGGCTTAGAAAAAGTATACACTGTTTATTTCTTACTAATATATATATATATTTTTTTATTGAATGTTCACCATGAGAATATATTCACATATTTTTAATTAAGTAGACCCTCTACTTTTCCTTTGAGGCACTTATCTATACTATAATACTTGAAATTACTTAAGCAAATCTCTGTTTAATATCTACAATTCCCCCGACCCTCATGGTGACTTGAAAAGCTCCAGGCATCGCATTCCTGTTCAAGGCAAGAAGAAAGTAGGAAGGAATAGTAGTATGGCTGTATCTGTCACTTATTATTATTACGGAAGCAGAAATTCCCAGAAAACCACCGAGAAACTTCTGTTTACATCTCATTGTATGTAACTATGTTACATGAGCAAGTCTAGCTGTGAAGGAGGCTCTGAAAATTTATGTTTAATTTCTCAGAACGTATATTCCTAATAGACAGGTAAAAGGAAGGGCTGTGGGGTCAGTGTTTATCAATCAGGTTTTATTTTTTTTTTTACCTAATAACTTAAAATTATATAAATTCTACTGATTGTATTTAACTAAAAGCATAAAATATCTACACTTTAGATATTCACTTGGCAGAGAATATAATTTCTAATTCATTGCCTCTAAATAAGTATGCATAATTATACACAACTGTGGCCATGTGAAACAATGTTTAGAAAGGTATTACTGGAGGATATGATCTGTCCATTTCAAATACTTAAGTTCTATTCTGTAAGTAAGCCATCCAGCTCAATATCCTGCACACTCCTACTTTGCTCATTTCACATTAAATTGCCTTTCTATTGCTCAGATTGGTACTGGCAGTGATACCATTATCCATTCATAAAGAATATTATAAGAAACCACCCTGTGAAACTAATTACTATGCTTTCTTGCAAATTATATATCTGTAGTGTTGCAGAATATAAAATTCTATTAAATTGCTGTATTTCAAATGTTTTTTTTTTTAATTTAAGGATAAACACTATTTTTTTTCCTTTGAGATCACAGTTTTTGACAAGATAATTTTTAATGTCTGCTTTTCTGTTTTTATACCTATGTGCTATAATTCATTTAACTAATTATCTCTTGTTGAGCATACAGTGGTTTCTGATGTTGTTGCTATCATAAAGTTTCAATGAACATCCTTGTCACTAAATCTTTTTGACCCTCATTAACTTTTCCCAGAAATAGATCGATGGTTAAGGATGGGTTTAAGTCTTTTAATTTGCAATAAAGTGGTATTTTTAGAGAAGTGAGTGACATAAACTGGTAAAGAGGAGGCTGGGGAATATTTTATTTGTAGGAACTGCAATGATCGGAGAAACAGTCAACCTAATACACAATTTGGCAAAGCAAACATATTGATTGGGTGGGAAGTGATGATAATGCTAGAGAGTCAAAGATGGAAATTCATTCATAAAATTCACTGACATGCAAGAAAGGAGGTCTGACAGTGGTGATAAACACAACTTTCTATTATAGTTTGAATGAGTTATCTGGATTTACAGATAATATGCCACCTCTGATTGCATTTGAGTAGAAAGAGGATGATAGTGTAGAAATAAGTTTGGAGGAAGCTTAACCTGACCACAGTAATGCAATGAGATTATGTCACCTTAGATGCACAAAGACATAAACAAGCTCACTTAAGGTAAAGACTGATCTTTGCCAAGAAAGCTACAGATCCAGGATGTGACTACCTTAATGTGACTACCTTAATGAGGTATAATGTATATACCATATGATTTACTCACTTTAAGTGTACAGTCTACTATTTTTAGTAAATTTACAAAGTCGTACACCATCAACAAAATCCAACTGTAATACATTTCATTCCACCTAAAAGATGTTTTGTGCCTGTAAACAGTCACTCTCTAACTTTTCACTTGCTTCCAGCCCCACAAAATCACTAATAATTTCTTTCTCTATAGTTTTATCTACTCAGAATATATTATATAAATGGAATCATAACAATATATGATACTATGATTGGCACAATTTGCTTAGCAAAATTATTTTGAGGTTCATCCATGTTTTAATAATTACTAGCAATTTATTTCTTTTTATTAGTAAATAGAATTGTAAGACTATACCATATTTTGTATATATACTCATCATTTTGTGGTTCTTAGGATTGTTTTCACTTTTTCACTCTTATGAATAGTGTTTCTATGAACATTCATATACAAGTCTTTATGTGAGCATTTTCCTTGGGCAGAAACCTAAGAGTGGAATATCTCTGGGTCACAATGGTAAATTTATATTTAACTTTTTAAAAAACTAACAGTTTCTTAAAGTATATGTGCCATCATGCCTTCTCACTAGCAATGAATGAGATTCCAGGTTCTTTACATCCTTCCAAAAACTTGTTACCTTTTGTCTTATTTTATTAAACCTATTCTAGTGGATGCAAAGTGGTATCTCATTGCGGTATTAATTTGCATTTTTCTAGCACCTAATAATGTTGAACATCTTTTCATGTGCTTGTGGTTATTCTTATATGTCTTTTAATGAAATTTTTATTTAAATATTTGCCCATTTTAATGCCTTTTTACAAATCTTATTAACTTGTAAGAGGTTTTTATATTGTAGATACAATTTCTTTATTGGAAGTATGTTTCATGAACGTGTTCTCTCAGTCTGTGGCTGGTCTTTTCACTTTCTTAGCAGTATTTTTTGAAGTGCAAATTTGAAATCAAATTTTAATTTTGATGAAATTTAACTCATCATTTTTTTTTATCATTTTCGCTTTTGGTGTCATATCTAAGAAATCTAAAACATACCTGTTTTAGATGGTAGAGAAAATCTGAAAACTGTTAATCACCTTAACTTAATTGAAAATTAATTTAAATTAATTGAAAATTAACAGCAACAGCAACATAATACACATTGTTTTTGAATGCACACAAAATATTTATCGATTTAAACATATTCAAGACCATACAAGAAATCTCAATACATTTAAAATAATTCAAGTCAGGAAATATAGGTTTTTTGATTAAAATAGAATTGTTAGAAATAGACAACAGAAAGATATCTGTGAAATCCGAAGTATCTGGAACTAATTCCAAATAATCCACAGGTCAAAAAAATTAAAAGATAAATTAATGTTTTAAATTAAGTGAAAATAAAAATATAAAAATGTGTGGTACACTGTCAGAGCAGTTAATCAGTTAGAAGTAAATTCATAGCACTGAATGACTATATTAGAAAATAGAAATCGTTTCAAGCCAATTACCTCATATACTTCTTTAAGAAGCTAGAAAAAAAAAATGAAACCAAAAGTAAAAGAAAGGATATACTAAAGACCAGCATGGAAATCAATACATTTTAAAATCAGAAAAATAATAGAAAGAAATTTATGAAACTAAAATGTGTTTCACTGAGATCACTTAAATTGATAGACTTTTAAATTGATCTTTTGACAAATTAACCAAGAAAAAATATATAAGACATAAATTTACCAATGTCAGGAATGAGAAAGGCAACATCACCAAAAAGAATTAAAGATATTAAAATAACAAAAGGGAATGTTATAAAAAATGTTATTTTCATAAATTTACAACTTCAATAAAATAGACAAATTTCTTGAGAGACACAAACTACCAAAACTCACCAAATAGAAATAGATAACTGGAAGGATTACATAACTTATGGAAACTGGAACTCTCCACATAAAGACAGCTCTGCATCAAGATGGTTATACTGGAGAATTCTATCAAAAAATTAAGGAAGGGGAAAAAAGTCTAAGTAAACTCTTTTACAAAATTTAATAAGAGAGAATATTTTCTCATTCATTCATTATGGCCAATGTTACGATAATATCAAAAGTAGATAAGAACAATATAAGAAACATGATAGGCAGCCAAATTCTCTCATGAACATTGAAAATTCTTAAAATTTTCACAAATATAATTTAACATTTTGTGAAAAGGATAGTACATGGTGACCAAGTGGTGTTTATCTAGAAATGAAAATATTTTAATGGAACAGGATAGAAAGTCCAGAAATAGATCTTTAGTTATGTGACCAATATATTTTTGACAAAAATTCAAAAATATTTCAGGGGAGAAAGGACAGTGCTAGGAAAATTGTATATTTATCCTTCTGGAAAAAAAAAATGCATTTCTATCCAAACCTTGTACCATATACCTACATTTGTTCAAAATAATTTATAAACTTAAACATAAGAGTTAGAACTATAAAACTTCTAGAAAAAATATAGGAAAAAATTTTTGATAACTTTGATTTAGGCAAAGATTTAGTTGGTTCAGCCAGAAAAGCATGCTGTATCTACCTATCTATCTATCTATCTACCTACCTACCTACCTACCTACCTACCTACCTATCTACCTATCTACCTATCTACCTACCTACCTACCTACCTACCTACCTACCTATCTACCTACCCACCCACCCACCTACCTACCTATCTATTCATCCATTCATCTCTCCATCCATCTATTCATCCATCCATCCATCTATCCATCCATCTATTTATCCATCCATTCATCCATCCATCCATCCATCAATCCATCATCTGTCATCTATCATCCACATTATATATATAAACATGTTTGGACTTAAGCAAAACTAACATCTAGTCTTTGAAAAACAGAATTAAAATATAAGCCACAAACTTGGACTTGTTTCTAGAATATATAAAATACTCTTGAAACTCAACAATAATGAATCAAACAAATTTTTAAAATATGTACAAATATTGAACAGACACTTCAGCATTGAAGATGTTTGAATGGAAAATAAACATCTTCAAGTATGCTCAGCATCATTAGTCATTAGGGAAATTGAAATTAAAACTGTAATGCAGTAACACGAAGCACCTATTAGAACATCTAATTTTTTTTTTAATGACCTGCCCAGTGTTGGTAAGGAATTGAAGCAACGGGTGACCCTGTATAATGCTGGTAGGAATAGAAAATGGTGCAACCACATGAGAAAACAATTTGGCAGTTTTTTAAAAAGTCAAGTGTACATTTACCATAGAGTCAGCAATCCTATTCTTTAGCATTTATCAAATGAAAATATGTGTCTATGCAATACTTGTGTTCCAATATTAAGAGAATTATTTGTAATTAATTTGAGAAACTCACATTGACAAAAAACTCACATCACAAATATTCTTCAATAGGTGAATAGATAAACAAAATGTGGTAGATACAATGCAACATAACTTAGCACTAAAAGGTAATGAACATCAACTCTTGATATACATCACAAGGTGGGTAAATCTAAAAATAATCATGCTAAATGAAAGAAGCCCAGAAACCAAAAAGAATATATAATTTATGATTATATTTATATGAAATTCTAGCAAATTTAAACTGATTCCTAGTGATTCTATAGAATCTGTAATCTTTAGAAAATGGACCATTGGTTGCCTGGGAATGGAGTGTCAGCGGCAGTGTTTGGGAAAGGTAGGAGGTAGTGATTATCAAGGTGCATGAGGAAACTTTGGGTAATAATGGACATGTTTATTTACTTGCTCATTAGTGATTGATTTTCTGGTGTATACTTAACAAATCATACATTTTAAATATATGTCATTTATTGTATATCATTTACACTTAAATAGTGTCATTTAAAAAAAATAAAGACAAAAAAGGGGATGAAACAGGAGGAGGTTGAGGAAGGTTTGTGTGCATGCGTATTTATGTCTTACACTTGAATCTTTTAAAATATTCTTTATATATATATATATATATATATATATATATATATATATATATATATGAAAAATACACATATTCTGTCATTGTTATTGGGCATTTATCTTGTTCCTTCAACACTCCAACAGTTCTGTTTCACTAAGTATTGTGATTATTTTACCAGATTTTGATCTTGCTATTAGGATCCCTGAGATAGGCTGGTATTGTTTTGTTGTTCCCTGGGCTCAGTTTTGGCTGAGGGGGGTATGCTACACTGTAGGTGTTCTGTGAAGTATGAGAAGCAATAAGTTATTTTAGGACTGAGTTTTGTCACTCTGGGCTTCAGAACAAGGAGACTCAGTAGTCTTGGCTTTTTGGGATTCAGAGAAATCCTTGAAATCCTTGATCGTCCTAGAGTTCAAACACACACTCAATGGGCACAACCCCACAAGAGGCCTACGAGTCTCTAAATTGAAATCTTTTGTCTGAATGTACTCCGTTCCTGTTCTCACATCTCTAAGCTGATGTTCTTTAGTCTCTTGCAAGCATTTCTGGGAAAGAGGCTCTTTATCACATCTCTGACAAGAATTCTACAGAGCCCAAATCATCACTACACCCAGTTATATCCAAATACCTCTTTGTCACTGGAGTGTGTCAGAGTGAGGAGAGTAGATACCTGCAATGTTATCATAATTTCTCACGTATTTCAAGAGTCTTGTTTTTAAATAGAAATAATGGCTGTGTTTTTGATGGTCTAAATAGCTTACAGACTTCTTGAAAGTGAAGCCTAGACTGCAGACAGAGCCATGTACTCATAAGACTTTTCATCAGAGCATTATTTTAAAAAAATAATGATTGATCCTTTTAACCTGTGATGGAGTATAGACTCTCTGGCTGTTGGAGATTAAAATTAAACCTGATTTATCTTTTAATATAATATCATATTCCAGCACAATTGAATAAAGGTTAGTTCCAGTTGTGTGATAACAGTATGCTTATCCAACACGATGTAGATAGATATCTGGGAAGAGAATCTACTGTTTTTGTGTACAAGGGGAAGGAGTATGCCATATTAGCAACATTTAATTATTCTGTAGGTAATTATTCATTTGAGGAACACAGCTCTACATAAAAACAGAAAAGAAGACTAGTACAATGAGTATTTGTCTAAGTCACTGTTTGGTGAGAAACCACAATTAGTTCATCACTAAATTTGCATGAAGCGATTTTTGCAAAATAGCAAGGAGTTAAATGCATGCATTTAAGAACAGAAAGTTTAAATGTCAGTTAACATTATAATATAGGCTGACTTTTTTTTAGGCAAAAGTACAATAAGTGATAATTTCTCAGAGTTAAAAGCTAATCAGAGTTTTAAAAAGAAAGTCACTTAAAATGCAAAGTTTCATGAAATATATTCTAAAAAAACCCAATAGAAAATTCCATTATGGATAATTTCTAGTCTTATTGGTGGGCTAAAGGTTAACGTACATGTGACTTTAATTACAAGAGATTAGTTCCTATGTTAAATATTGTATCACTACAATACAATAATCGGTATTTTGTTTGCTAAACCAAGCTTATTAATGTGCTTCTATCAGTAATGAAGGAACATCATCACTGTTTGCGAAATGTATGAGCTCTTCCCAAAATATGTGTCCTTAAGTAGAAAAATTGCCACTATTTAATTTTTACAAAGCAGAGAATCTTTTCCAAAATGTAGATTGAATAATTGAAATGAAAAGATGGATTACTCTACTCAAGCATCTCAATTTTGGCTTGAATTAGCTTTTTTTCCTAGGTAAAAATTATATTATTTCTTACCATTAATAACTTTTTAAGATTTAACGTCACAGACCAAAAACTATTCTCTTTGAAGCACGCAGACATTTGTACTCTGTCATATTCACCTGACAAATCATAACTCTGGTATTAAAACCAGACCATGAAATTCTATAATTAATATTTCACTTTACTTTGTTTTAAATATAACCTGCTGCCTATATTACACCTGTACCTGTACATTCAAACACAGGTAGAGGCACATTCTGCTTTCCCACCTTCCCAACTGACTGTTTTAAATCTCTTCTTTTCTCACATATCAATCCTTGCTTCCAATCAAATGGATTCAGAAGAGGATTTCTATAAATTCCCACCACCACATATCCTGAACTACCTTCATTAGCGCCAAAGCTCTTCCTGTTCCCAATACACTGAATGAACAGTGATCCTGGCTAAGGCCAATAATATCTTTATTTGTGCATAAGATATTTTTCTCCTATCTACATATATGAGTATTGATTCCTATTCCAGCCATTCTTCCCTTTTTGTTCTGCACAGTCATTTTTCCCAGTTAAGAAAAAATTTTACAAACTTGGAATTAAGATTAGTTGGTGCTTTCCTAAGGTTACATAAAGTGTTTTCTAATAATCTTAAATAAGAATCATCTAAACCTTGGGGATGTATTTTCCCTTAAATAGTTTTATTTAGAAAACAAAAAATTATATAATTTTTTTTATTTAGAAAAAAATTATATATATATATATATATATATATATATATATATATATATATATTTAAATCAACTGGCTACTTGGCTGTTTAAAAATGTACTGTTGATTTCTTGAATTCTGTACATGTGAGTATTGATGTCTATGTAAACCTTAGTCCAGTAGCAATGAATTTAAATTAATTATATGAATCCTTAAAATATATCTATTGTACTACAACTTCCAAAATAACAGAGTATGTCTACCATACTTAGAAATAAATTGGAACTTTTATTTTAACTGTGCCCTCATTGTACTTGCAAATGATAGAATTATTAGGGTTTGCTCTGACACTGTTTCATAATTTGAGACTATATAACTACCATCATGTTTCCTTCAAACCAATTATTTTTGCATTTTTTAAAATGTAGGGATATTTAACATATAATTATCCTTTATGCATTTTCTTCAAAAGGGTACAGTAATTTTACTAACATATCTCAACATTCAACAGGAGGACGTTTACATATCCTTGGAAATTCCTTGTTAAACTGAAAAGGCAATTTAATTGTGATTTTTAATTCTGCAACTTTCTTGCTGGATAGAAACTCTGCATCACTAATATAAACAGTAGTTACTCGTTTGCATTTGAATTTCTGTTTAAAGTCTCTAATCTTTTAACCAAACTCTACCTAATTTGTGTTCTTGATTGTGGATGGGGGACTTCAAGATAGAATAATCCTACTATAATTTTAACCAGTTCTTAAGTACCCCAGGGAATATCTGGTTGTGAGATAACAGCTTTTTAGAGGTCAGAATTCTCTTAAAACTCTAAAATAAGTAATGAAAATTTCTTTTGTCGTGCCCATGATGATACCTGTAGACTTCATGGACATTTATCCATGTAACTCTGAATTAATAAGAGATAAAATAATCTTTATATTTGAATATATGTGTACAAATGAAGAGTGTGCTTCAGAAAAATAACAATAATAGGATTTAGATATGTTTGGATTGTTACCATTAACTCATACATTTATGAAATTCTTGTGTGATTGTCTCTGACCTATTTATGAGTTCAAGTAAAATTTTTATTGCAAATAATCTACCTTTTTAAAAAACCTGAATCATATTTCATGTTTTCTAAATCACTCACATTTTAGTTCTGGATCACCTTAGACTGTTTCCATAAAATGAAATACTGAAGGAAAAATACTTAGAAGAATCAGAAATATTTAATTAACATACTGTGAAGGCTTTTGTAAGAAAGATGACAAATATATTTTGATCAAAGACAATATCATTGGGAAGCATATAATCTCTTAATATGCCTCTTAATACAATCATATACTTAGATTTCTAATTGTTGGTGAGCTTGCTCTAAGAATAATTATTTCTTACAATTATGCAATAGATGTGCTGTGTGTCTGGTTTTATGACTGAGTTCATCAAATATGTTACACTCTCTTTGAATCTGGAGACTGGATAATGGACTTATTTCCTACTTAATTATTTCTAAATCAAGTGAAAACTCTTAGTTTTTTGGTTGAGTAAAGCCAACCACATCATTCAGTCTGTGGGGCGGAGGGCTTCTGGATTAGGAATGTTCTCATCTTAGTCACTCCCAGAGACCCACTGAAATCCTTTTTTATATCCTCCAGTTAATAGATGCTCAATAAATATGAAAGGAAGAAGGGATAAAGGAAGGAAGAAACTCAATCTCAGTCTTATCTGAAAAACTGTAGAATTAAGAAAAGTAAGCTCTCTGAGAATTTAACATCAACTGTTTTCTTTAAAAGTATCTATATGAAATTTTAAGGATGATTAGAAATTGTTGTGTTATAGATAACTTTTCTAGTGTCCATAACTTCAGTTTTCAGCAAATGTATGACATTTCATTAAAAAAAATAATAATTTGTAATAACAATGTATCACTTTAGGGAATGCATTTTTGAAGGAATACTCCTGTTCTTAAATGGTAAAATACCTTGTCCCTCAGGTGCTTGCTTGCCAACACACCTGAGGCATGAAATAATTACTCAAAATATACTGCCTGTTTGTTTGTCCTAATGTTCAGTATTCTCTGATTCTGCTGACAGGTATTAACTCATTCAAGCAATTTTCACTTTTCAAGGGAATGTTACTGACATTTTAAAGGCATACTCCCTGGTCAGGTCTAAGAGTTCCCTTTGATTAATATTCTAGATTTTTCCCCTTGCATCTGCATCCTTGCACTACATTGAAATGAATGAACCAGCAGTGCATAACAGAAAGTGAACGTTATGAAATGCTTGTGTAATTTCTGTGAAACTTTCTTGGACCTTATTGATCAGGTCACTAGTTTTCTCCCTGGTATAAATACCACAGCCATTTAGCAGAGTACATGTTGAAACTCCCCTATTGTGGATTGTGTTTTAATATGGGAGGTGTTTCTCTCCTGGTACCAACTATAAGAAATATTTCACTATAATGACCCTCTGAGAATCTTTTAAACATATCTTATATTTTAAACATATATTTTATCTTGTCTTTTCAGGAATCAGATCATATGTAATCAAAAGCAAATCTCTTTTGAAAGATCTCAGTCTCAAATTCATCAATTAGAAGTGACTGTGAAATAATAATAATAATAATAATAATTAATAATAATAATAATAATAATAATAAAACTCATTGAGCATAAAAGTTCAGATTGTGGAGGGCCATAGAATCAGTGGAAAAACCTCAGTAATTTATTTATTTTTTTTACTTTTTTAATTGAATTTATTGGGGTGACATTGGTTAATACAATTATGTAGGTTTCAAGTGTATAATTCAATAATATATCATATCTATATTACTTTGTGTGTTCACCACCCAAAGTTAAATCTCCTTCAGTCACCATATATTTGACCCCGTGTACCCCCATCTCTTCTCCCTCCTTTCCCTCTGGTAACCACTCAACAGTTCTCTGTGTCTATGAGATTTTGTGTGTTTGTCTTGTTCATTTGTGGCTTTTCGTTTTATAAACCATATATAAGTGAAATCAAATAGTTCTCAACTTTCTGTCTGACTTATATTGCTCATTATGATAATCTCAAGATCTATCCATGTTGTCACAAATGGCAGTATTTCATCTTTACTTATGGCATAATATCCACTGTATGGATGTACCACATCTCCTTTATCCGATCATCCACTGAAGGGCACTTTGCTCATTTACATGTCTTGGCCACTATGAATAATGCCACAGTGAACACTGGAGTTTATATCTCTCTATGGATAAATGTTTTCAAATTTTGGGGGTAGATACCCAGAAGAAAGATTGCTGGGTCGTATTTTATTGAGGAACCTCAATATTGTTTTCCACAGTGGCTATACCAGTTTGCATTCCCACCAGCAGACCATGAGTTTTCTTTTTTTCCACAACTTCTCCAGCACTTGTTATTGCTTGTCTTGTTGATAATGGCCATTCTAAGAGGTATCAGTGGTATCTCATTGTGGTTTTGATTTGCATTTCTGTAATAGCTAGTGAAGCTGAATATTTTTTCATAAATCTTTTGGCTGTTTGTATGTCTTCTTGAGAGAAGTGTATCTTTAGATTCTTTGCCCATTTTTTTTTAAGTGGATCGTGTATTGTTGTTGTTGAGTTATATGAGTTCTTTACATATTTTAGATATTAACTCCTTATTGGAGGCATTATTTGCAAATATCTTCTCCCATTCTGTTGACTTGGAATTCAGATAGACTTTGATTAGTATTGGCTTAGCTTGAAACACTGAAACTGGACAGTTTTTCAAGGAAGTTTTCTCCAAAATGCTAATCATTTAATCATTTAACTTTATGGGCAGAGGATGGAAGTGCTGGGTGGAAATTGATAGAAGTTTCATAATACAGTGAGAGCATTATAATCAGTTTATGGGTGACGGTTCTCCTAAAGTCAGTTGTCAGTGGAGTGAAGAACAACACTAACAACAAAAAATCCCAGAGGAAATGTGTGTGTGATGAATTACCAAAAACCTGAATTCAAATTCAGAAAATTATTTTAATCTCTCAAGGATCATTTATTTGCCAGACTACAAAATAGATGAGAGCCAAGCAATCACTTTAAGTTGTCACAAATTTTTGTGAGCAATATGTGAATATGTGAATTTGCAAATGTGAATATCAATTTATTTATTTTTTTCAGAGGTAGGATTCTCCCCCAGCCATAAAAAATATAAAACCTTCATTACTAGATGTTATTTCTTAAATATTCTTATTCACTAATTAAATATGACCACTTAGTTGGTGCTAATTTAAAGCTATTTATTGCTGATCTCTAATGAGATGATAAAAAAATAAAAAAATATATTTATTTAGAATCTTTTATAGTACCTTTCCATTGTTACAATATTCATGTATGTGTTTATATTTCTAATAATTTACTGATTTAAAAAAATATTTTAAAAACCTGGTATTTTTTTACAGCAATCTTAGATTACTGCCCTGTAGACTTTGAAAGCTATTGCACAGCAGATTCTGATCCTAACGTATAGAATATTTAAAACTACATCTTTTTACTTGTCTTCTTTGTTTCTCATGCTAATACCAGTAGTAGCCAGGAAAAAGACAAAGTAGAATAAAGTGAAGGGAAAAGGAAAAATCTTGTCCTTTCAATTTTAGTTAACGGTTACATTATTATAAGTTACATACCCTTCTTAAAAATTATAACTTCTCATCCTCCTAATTACACTTCTTTCAGGCTCCCCACAGGAAAAGAGCTCCAGTTTTTTAGATTACATTTTTTTATAGTGGTCACTCAATGAGTTAGTCATGCAAAATTTGAAATTAAAATTTGTTAAATACTAATTTAATATAAATTCATTAAAATCGTTGCATATATAAAATACCTTTGGTTTTAATATATCTACTTGGTATGAAGAAAAGCCTTAGTAAAACCTATACCCCTTATTGGGAAGAAAGAAAAAAAAGAAAAGAAGAAATGAAGGAGGGAGAGAGGGAAGAAAGGAAGGAAGGTAAGGAGGGAAGGAAGGAGGATGGGAGGAAGGAAGGAAGAAAGAAAAGAAAGACAATTCAATAACTATGTTAAAGTCAAATGCAATGAGAAAAAAACATTAGGGAGAGAGAGCTCTGGTAGCATCTCTGGGGAGGTATAGAACATCATAAAGATCAAATCATTTACTAATCCCCACCTCCCTACTTCCCACAAATTCTAAACAGGTACAATCACACTAAAATGCATACATGTCATGTTGCATTGGAAGCCAAGGAGAGTGGAAACAGAGAAACTGCAATTTGGAGATTTTAGGAGGTAAATTAAAATGATGGATGGTAATATGATTGAGCCACTATCTCAATGGTAAAAATCTTTAACCCAGAGCATAAATGTTAACTAAAACTCTTTCCAAAAATTACATATGGTTTTCTACATATTCATGTTGTAGTATAACTACAATTATGCAAATTAATTCATCTCAAATGCACTGTTGGAGAATTATACAGAGAATAAACAAGTTCCATGTCCATTGTTAACTTGAAACTGTGCCCAGCACTATTTCTCTAAAAGTGCTTAATATTTTTCTATTATTTAATATCTGTGATTTTTGATGACTTCATTAATGAATATTGCCACTTAGCTTAAACTCAATAAAGGGAAATTTCCTTAGCCCACAGTCTTACAAAGTTACCTGAGGCATGTCACTATCATCACCATATAAATGCAGACATAATCTGTGGGTCAGCCTATCTAGTTAATAATATTGAAGAGCTCTTTGGCCTGGTAGCATTCATGTTTACGTAGTAATTAAACAGTTCTTTAATGAATAAAATAGTACAGTCAGTTAATTCCACCATTCATTTCTAAATAAATTCAGTGAGGAAACTCAAACAAGTTTTATAAGAACCAAACTTGTTTGTGAATAATCTAAGAATTATTAAAAGTTCCAAATATCTATATCTATAGATTACAAAAGCAATATAATAATAGTAAAATGATTAATTACAATAATAATACCTATTGCATTTTGACCATTTATTATAAATCAGGTACACTGACTCTGTGTGTGTGTGTGTGTGTGTGTGTGTGTGTGTGTGTGTGTATGTGATGAGAGTAGTTCATAGAATTGTAAAGATTAAATAAAAGAGCTACTCTTATTCCAATTTTATAGATGAGGAAACTATGGCATAGAGAGATTGAGTATATAGTTGAAAATCAAATAGATATGAAAAAGACAAAACTAGGAGAGAAGAAGTTTTTAGGAATACATTTTTATTATTTAATGTTGTCTTAAAATGTATTTGTTTGAATTTAATGGTATAGTTAAGGAGTAGTTTATCAGTAAATAATGTAGTTATTACAGCTCATCATTTTGATACTATGCCTTTGTGTAAATGGTCAAGATTATGTTTGTTTTAACAGATTTCTGCTTGAAAAGTTTAAATTATTTCATCATATATTTAATGTATATCAGCTTTTTAGGTATAGCGACAAATGGGGATTTAGCATTATGTTTTAAAGCTATTTTGTTAAACTTACTATATTTTGCTAATATTTATTTAAATGAGGAAATATGCCACTAGTTATGCTCCTAATTAAAAAAGAAATTCTGACATAATCTTTATACGGGATTATTAAAAATAGATCGGAGAGGTCATAGTGAATTAATTATCCAGACCGTTTGTGGATAATATCAACCTACAATGGCAAACATAATTTACAACTTCCAAGGGAATACAAACATTTTTTTTGCAAAAAAATATTTTAACAAATGTAGTTTCTTATAACAAACAGACTCGCCTACAAAGAATTAAAAACTTTCATTATTTAAGCAAACAAATGGTTTTAGAAACTTAATAAAAAATAATATATAAGAGCAGACCTTACCCCCATTGGATAGTGACAAATATGTAAATATTTGCTAACCCCTCCCCTTCCTTTGTAACCTATCAAATATGCTATAATGCATACTCAAGATTTCTCAACTCAACGCACCATGTCCACAACTACCTATTCTTTTAAGATACTCCATTCCGCTGAAGTCAGTTTGTCCCTGTTTCAGCTATTTTTTAGACATATCCTTCTAGGTCAACTTTATATGTGGCTTTGTTCATATGAAGCTCTGCAATCATACTTTCCTAAATGAATACTCTAGCAGTTGATGTTTCTTTTTTTTTTTACATGTATGCTGTTATTCTGATTAATGCTATATACTTGGTTTTAGCCTATCCATGAATTTAGGTTAAAAAATAATTACTAAGGTAGAATACAGACTTAAACCTTACTGGAATGTCCTTGCAAAGTGTTACCGAATCTTTTTTTTTTTTTTTTTAACTTAAAGCATCTCACCAGACAGATGTATTCCACTGATACAGTTGGTTTGTTCTAAACAATGTTTTAAAAAATGAATTACTTGTGAACATTTAGAAATTGGCTGATTTCATATGAAATGAGAATATCTTCTCTTGAAGAATCTACAGATGTGGCCAAATTGAGCTTGTATTCCATTTCCATGTGGCCAGAACTAGACTGCAGTTGCTTCCTTTAAATGAACACAGGGACCTTCCACTTAATTCTTTTCTTTTCCTCTCTTCTGGAGTGATTATTCTTCACTTATTTAAGACCTTTCTTTGTCCTTGCTAGAATTCAGTTGTATAATTTCTTTTTAAAAAGAGTTTGGTACATTTGCTCAAAAAAAGTGAAGTCTATGAATAATATACCAGAGCTGTTCCATCTTATTCATGTAAAAATAATGAGACACTTAGAAAATATTTTGTAAAATAAAGCTATCCTTTGTTAGGTGAAACTGGTATGAATCACTGAAGACCTTCTCAAGTATATGTCCCCAGAAGAATAATATTAAAAGCAGGAAGGAAAATATAAGTGCATTTGTGAATTCTTGATTTTAATATGATTTTGTCAAGTATAACTTGCTAAAATGAGACTTTTCTTTCTATCATCAGTTTATCAGCCATTTTGCATGCCAAATTCTGCAGAATTTATGAAAGGCATAGATATAGCAATGCAAATTTAGTGTCATTTGTTGTTAAGCAACAATAAAGATAGAAGACAGTAATAAACAGTAATAATAAAAATAAAATGGAGAAATAAAACAGGATTAAATTTGCTAAGCTACATATTTATACATTTTCTCTGTTATTATTTTTTTTGCCTATAAAAATTTGATTAACTTCATGCTTGCATATTCACGAGTCCATGAGCACATATGACCCACTACACAGCATATTATTGTTCTTTACGATTGAATATATTTGTACAAATTGTGCACAAAATCTGCATTTTAAAAAATTCAGAGTAAAGATTATATTTTGATTGAACACCAAAATTAAAGCCTGTGACATCAGCATCCAACGTAGTAAAATTGCTTAAAACTAAACGTTGTGTAGGCTACAAGTTGCATCATGTTTCAAATGACTAAGAAATCTTAAATGATGAAGCAGTGTAAAGTATAAATATAAATTTGCAATATTGATGAAACATGCAATAAATGATGTTTAAAAGTGTGAGTTCTGCCTAAAATCTATAAGGATGTAAGTCAATAAGCACAACTATTTCTTTAGTTAAGTAATCCCTTTAGTAAAATAATTTATTTATATTAGTCTTTATCAGAAAAAATATTACTTTATTATAGTTTTTTTTCTTTACAATACATGTTTAATTAAATTATTCTGTTAAAAAAACAATTATCATCCCTTATTATAACTTTCTTACTCCACAAATAGAGAGTTGAGCATGGTAAAGACATACACGATTTGAATCCTAACTTAGCTGTATAACTTTGAAAAAATTAACTTCCCTGAGTTTCAGTTCTCTAACTCCTGATATAATGTATGTAAAACACTTGTCTTGGGATATTTTATGTGTTTATAACTGTGTCTCTGTCTACATCTAAAACTATACTAAAAAGAGCATATACATATATATGAATACAAATAAATACTGTTTTGTTAGCTGTTAAGCTTGAAAAATTACAAAATATTTCAACATGCTTTTGACAGTTGCCTGTTCTTTAATTATGTGACTTTATTATAATTTGTTGTGAGTCTCCTGGCATTGAACAATTAGACTATTTCTAATATTTTGCTATTATAGACAAAACTATGATGAAATTTCTGTTAAGTACATGTCTGTGCAAGCTTTTCTGATTAAAAATGACTTAATTTAATACTGTATCACATTCATAGACAGTAAAAGATATAATGTATATTAAATATATGTGTGCATATTTTTCTCTTCATGAAGTAGATCTTGAAAAGTCATAAAAATAGAGAAACGTTCTCAAAAAAAGAAATATCTTTTATTATAAAGGAAATATGTTATTCTTCTACCTTTTAGTTAATTGTGCGTGTGTGTGTGCACACACACTCCAACATTTTGTCCTGTGTGATGAGTTGGCTAACATTTTTAATTCTTTTATATCAGTTGGTGTTAAAGTAATTAATGTTGTGTTATGGGTAGAACCACAACAACCCATTTATCCTTAAGAGATGAAGTCATTGTTGTTCTTCCTGTGAGAATCTATTTTTCAAGCTATCTCTGCAACACGAATGTACTGTTAAGATTTCTGTAGTAACTGTATTTCAAAATATTGAAGGCAATATTTCCTACAGAGAGAACACTTTTTGTGGAGAGCGACAGACATGGCATTTTTATATTTTAGCATTATATCATGCATTCGAAAAATATGGAAATCCTTGAATAATTTTAAGTAGGGCATGTCAAGCTTATCAGTTATTTGAGAATAAGAAACTAACCAACCATGGGAGAAAATATCAGAAATTGAATCTCAAATTGGAAGAAATTATAACAGCTCCAGAAATGTTGACAGTTCAAAGAGAAAAATAAAGTGATTAATTATATAATCCAAGGAAATGTTTTAATACACACATTTATTAGTAAAAAAAGAAAACGTATCGTCATTTGTTGTTGACAGTAATGGCAGGTCGTAAATAGCATGGAGAGTGACAAAAAACATATGTATTCTAGCATTTTGTTTTTATAGGAATTGTAGTCCATTAGTACTAAGATATCTAGGTATAAATATCAGAGTAATTTTTTAAATTTGTGTGAACATTGACAGATAACTTTAGTAACAATTAAAAGGAAACAATACTTGTAACCTGAAAAAAAATTATTTATAGTAAAAGTAAGTAATTCCTAATAATAATAGCTAATCCCATGTAGTATTTATTGTGTGCCAGGTAGAGTTCTTAAAACATTAAAGTAACTGAATTATGAACTTATTTAATCTACAAAACAATCCTATGATGTGGGTACCATATAATGTTGTTTTTTCTCTTTTCATTTAACAAATAGAGAAACTGAGGAACAGAGGGTAAAACATGCCCCGAGGTCTTATAGACAAGAGGTGAGAGAGCTGGAACCCAAACACAGCCAGCATGCTTCCTGGGCTTCACACAAGTGTATTACACAGTCTCTTCCAACAAGTTGCCATATAGAGCCACATGCAACTATACATACTAAATCCAAATGCTATTACTGCATTCTCTTCTAATAAAAATGAACTGAAGTCAAATAAGCTAATGAAATGCAACATTCTCAATTCCTGTTTGAAAGTTCCTATTTGACTCTATTTTTTACCACCACCACCAACAAAAAAAAAACTTTTGATCTTTTGATGCAATGAAACTTAAAGAAGTTGATTCCATCCAAAAATCATCAATCTTTTTTGAGTACATTGACTGAAAAAAATCTAAACTAAATATTTAATCAAGAGAGAGAAAGAATGTGTCATTAAATCAGTAGTAGGTGTTTTTTTCCTCCTTAGACTGGAGTCTCATGCCTCAGTCAACAAGATGCATATTTGCCCTTAACCTGAGGACATATATTAACAAGAAGCCAGCTACGTCTGATTTCAGATCCTCTTCTTTGAGTGCCTATGGATACAAAAAAAAAAGTGTATATATATATATATATATATTATATATATATATATATATATATATATATATATATATGTAGGTAGGTAGATGGATTGGTAGATACGGATAAAGGGAGGAGATTATTAAACTAAAAAAAAAGTAATTATTATATAGTCTTAGTTTTAGAAGGCATTTTAAGAAAAAATAGAAAATGACAAAACTTGCCAAGCTTCAGGGTATTTGACTATGCAACTAATGTACTCATTCCGAATTGTGCTACTAGTGTCACATTTACAGTTCCACTTCTGATTTTCAAATTCTTCCCTTAAGCTTTAACGTTTTCAGTGACACAAATTATGGTCAGATATTTATACCAAAGTACAATAGGAAAGATGATAGAAATAAGATTCTTAATAGTGAAAAAGTAGCATATTGTGACATTAAACTTCCAGGTCAGATATACCTAATTTGTGATGTATAGATGTTTCAAAAATAATGCAGTATGTGCACGTGCATGTGTGTGTGGCTCATGCTGTTTCCTGGAAAGAATAGTCATAGTTTTCACAAGTTTTCTAGTTTCTATCGTATCCAAAATGTTTGCTATCCCATATATTAGAGAGGAAACTATATTCTGAATTAGGTGGATGACTTTTTTTTTTTAGTTTAGTATTTTATCTAAGACAATCTAAACTTGGAACAAAACAAAAGAAAGACACATTTAAAATTATACATAAAAAAGCAGCCAATACTTTTATTCAAATATGAATTTGTTTTATTTAGGATAATGCTTTATTAAGCAGATCTAAGGAAAAAATTATATATATGAAAATATAAAACTAATTTGCCTTTTTTGTATGAACTATGTTTTATTAATATGTGATATGAAAAGTGTGTCATGTATAATTAGAAATAATTATAGATATAGTAGTTAATTGTAAAGTTTCAAAAACCTTTAAATATATATTGAAAAGTTTTAATAATATTTTATTGTTTTTAGTGTTTTTCATGTATTTGGACACACAGGACTATTTTAATGTCAGTCATTCATGATTGAGAGATTAGGATAAAGCAAATGAACCTTGGCTAATCTAGAATTTACTCTAAATGGCATAAATACTTTGTGAACTTTATATGCAAAAACCATCTGGACACCTGGACAGAGCAATTCGATGATATTTTACAAGCTCATCATTTTATATTAACGTAGTATGATCTCATCCTATGGATTTCTGTAGACGTTCAAGGCAATAAAAAGCTCAAGAAGTTGATGAACAGAAGATATTTTCATTAGAAGGGGTACTTATAGCTCTTGCTTACTCACTGCATTAGACATTTTAAAAGCTCATTTGTCTGTCCAGAGCATGTGAACATAGTAACTAAGCCATTGTGAATTGCTATACTTGTGAAAGAACCGTTGTCCTAAAAAGGACCTTGGATAAAAGCCGGCAAGGTTGAGGTTTCTTCAGAACTGATTTGAAGTTTTATAAGTGATAGAATGTTCTGAAATTCTGGTCAAATATTGTATTTATGAAGATAATTTTTTTCAATAGTAGTAGATCATGCAGTTTAGAATTATCTGTTAACTGACTTTATAAACTCTTCATTTTTTAATTCAAAAGGAAATCTTGTAAGGGTGAGAAAAAGACAATAGAAAAACAAGAATAGCAAATTGATGTGATAAAATTCTCTTGAATTCAGAAAACTGGGCAAAATAAGAAAATAGACCATATTCAGGAAAAGATGTGCTGAGTACTGTCAAATATTTTAGAAATGAGTTAGTCAATGTTATGACCAGTAGTGACACTTACAGAACAGATTTCAGCTTTAAAATGAATTTTATATTTGATGTTACTGTGACATGTTTTCTAAGGAGTCTTGGTGCTAAAAAACTGAAAATCAGTAACATGGGTAATAGCTATGTTCCAAAACCAAATTTTAAAATATATAAAATAAAACTTCTGAATATCTATCAGGCCAATGTCACTGTTTAAACTAGTAGTTCCAAAACTAGACTGTTGAGATATTATTTCTTTGATTATACTCTTAATTTATACTGAAAGATTAAAAATCACTATTTAAAAAAATAGAAACAGTTTTAAGTTATACATCACTTTTTTTTGCATTATTTAATGGTGAATCTATTACATTGTAACAATTGTCAAATGTTGCAAAACCAAATCAAAATTACTTAATTGTTGCCCAAGCACCTTTTTTTAATGGAAATTGAAGCAGGGTATTAATGAAGTATATCCAATAAGTGCATGATGCGTTAAAGCAAAGCTATCGACAACTGTCATTACTTTTCAAAGAAATCAGGTTGTCACCAAAATAAAAACAAAAGTATTTTGTTTTTGAAGATCATCATTTGTTTAATGAGAGGCAAGAAGGGGAACCAACATCTTACTGTTGACCAATATAGACATATATTTGTATGAACTAATGTAGATGTCGTGCTGAGAGAGGAAAATGATGCAGTGAATAGGAATGAGGAAAACAAATCCAAAATGGAAATTTTTGTGTGTGGGTTTTTGGGAGGAGAAACTGGGAATATTTATTAATATGCTCGTTTTGTTCCAGCAGTCAGAAAGAGGGCTAAAAGCAAAACCTAACATTAACTATTTTTTCTTAGCAATTAAAACAAACAAACAAATAAAAAACAGGTGTCCAAACTGAGATATTTGGAGTCCAGCAGACAAAGATACAGTTGTAAAGAACTGGTCAGCCTGCCACATCTCCCTGTCTCATCCCCTTTTTTCACGAAATATACCATGATTCTGTTTTTGGAAAAATGAGAGGAAATCTGTGTCCTTGGTCATTTTAAGAAAAACATATACATGTAGCAGAAAGAATGGTGTTAAGCAGAACAAAATCATATTTCCGAATAATGCAAACAAATATAGTCATTGATTATAAAAATTAACTCGCTTTTCAACACGGATGTGCCGGTGGTAGTGCATATGTTGAAAATTGTATATTCAAAGGAATGACTATACTCTCCTTGTGTAGAAGAAATTGATTTTGGGATGAATAAAAATCAATCTTTTTTTGGCAGAACAGTACACATTCTATAGTGGGTAAAGAGAATCAGTGAAAACACCTCCCTTTAAAATGTGATAAGGTTTTTAATAAATCAGCTACTTTATTAGACTCCCTGTGTCATTCACAATGAAATAGCAGCATTGTATGTCCCCACCAATATTTCATAGTTTTATTTTGAAAAAGGATCATCTCTAGTCTTCTGCCAGGATGGTATGATTTGATGTTCTACATTCAGTTCTGAAATATCCATCCACATCTCTGCTATTCTATTCTTGGCACCAGGAAAGATTTTGCTTCAGGTTTTATTTATTCAGTGCCTGTTAATGTTGTAATTTTTATATCACTGTCATGTCATTTTGCCACTAATGCCATATATCTGATAAAAGAGCAGAGAGAGAAACTGTGTTCTTATTAATTACAGGGGTCTGATAAATGGATTATCTTATTTAGTAAGCAAGTCCTTAGGAGCAGTGAATGCAGATGGGCGTATTAATGATGGTTTTCTAATTTACTGCTAAGATGATTTTTTTAATTTCTTTTTTTTGATACATTTCTGAACATCTTACTGAAACTCACCTTAATAATAATAGCTAAAAGTTATTGAATGACAGCTACAAATTATTGTAAATGCCGTATTCACATGATTTTATTTAATTTTAGTCCTTTCATGAACCCTAGAAGGGATGACCTTAATTATAATCTCCATTTCACAGATGGGGAAACTGAGGCAAATCAGGGTTATAGGAACACAAGATTTCATGGCTAATAAAGGTAGGGTTGCAGTGAGCCCTGGTAATTCCACCTTAGATATGCTTCCTCTATATTACTTCCTTTGCTAATGTTCACCTCCTATAACTCTGATCATGGTTTTCTGATAAATGTATAAATATTGATATAAAATATAAATGTATATAAAATATATGTAGTCAGCTTTTCACCTGAATTTTGATCTTATTTACTGATTTCGGACCTACCCCATTTCTTCTTCTTCCATCTTATAACATAATACCGACTTGCTCATTATGCCCTCGATAGGGATTCTGAGTAGTACTGCACTTTAAAATGTAAGAATATTAAGATCAGTTTTGTTTTTGTATGGGAAAAAGTAATTTTTATCTAGTGCCACCTTTCAAATAATTTCCACCCTGAAGATGAATCTGTTTTCTCTCTGTGATCTTCTTTATTTTCTGTTGACCCATTCAGTGACTGGATTTTTTTATAGAAAATATGTAACAGTGATTAATTTCTTACTCCTTTGCTTTAGCTTCAATATGTTGATATTTAGCTGCTACAACCTTCCTTAAAACGCACATACATACACACACACAAAAGCATTCAACACTGGGTTTTAAGCATTCATTTTAGGAAAGGATATGTGAAGTAACAGAAACATATGATAATCCCTGGATAAATCTTTATTACTTGTGTATATAAAACCTATTTAATAGGCATTTCAAGTAGAATAGATGTGTTTAATTTAGAAGCAGGACAAGACATAATTGGACTCATTTCAGATAAAATTCAACTGTGCTTTTCTTATCTGTTGAGTAATTCTCATTTATCTAATCACATCCCGTTCATGGCCAAATCTTGCCTTAGATTTGTAGGATGTTAATGTCAACTCCCATTCAACTGGACTCCCTGTTACCAGATTTCCAAAGGCTCAGCTACACGCAGCACCTGAGTCTCTCCCAATCAGCTCAGGAAGTCCTTTGTAAGCTTCCATGGTCCATAAAAATGAGTCAGAGTGGAGATACATTAGGCTTTGTGGGACTGGCCTTAAAGTTCGTCCAACTTGCTATTTGCATTACAGTTTATATGACTGCTCTTGCATTTGGTTTCCTGTTTCCCACAGGGGCTTAAGTTCTTCTCAAAACCATAACTTCCTTGGGTAGTACCCCAACACTCGTCACCTATTATTCTGCCAATTTCCTCCTTGGTCACTTCTATTCTCCTGTTACTCATTGTAGCTCTGCCTGTCCCCAAATGTTGGTTTCCTAGGACCAAGAGATAGGTTGACTTTGAGTGTTGTCATTTCGTGAAAACCCTTTCTTTCCCCTGTACCAGATTACATCCTCTTGGACACTGACACTGGCCCTGGATGAAATCTGAATATACTAATTTCCTGTGAGTAAACATTATGTGTTAGAGTGTTACCTGTGGTGCTAAGCCCTTGGGATGATTTGTCTATCTGTTATCTTTGCTATTGTGGCTTCCTCCCCTTCCCTTCCCAACCAGCTGAAACCACCAAGGTTTTGGCATGTCTATGAACCAAACCTGTCTGAAAAATAACAATAGATACGTGGCTTTTCTTCTCAAGCACCTCCGGCTGTATCTCAAATGGAATTCTAGTTTTCTAATGCCACTTTAATTTGTTTTTGGAATGTAAAGGCTAAGACAGTCTGGAAAAGGGCAATATGGTCACTAGTTGTTTGCTAATATGAAAACTGGAAGCTAACTTGATAAGTTTCTCCTGGCTACACACTACCATTGTGATGCCTCACACAATATACTTCTCATGGAGGTGTGTAAGTGATACAGCTGGAATTTCAAGTCTTTGTTGCATGATTACAAGGTCTTTCTCTTTGCATCTCCTCTCATTGTGTTACTTTCAATAATGGTGCTCAAATTAGCTGTGATAAATTGGATCAGTCACGTACCTCTCTGAGATTGATAGTCTTTTTTGTTAAGGAGGTGGACAAGATGCTATTTACTTCCTACTTCTGATATAAGATGTCATACAGAGTATCAAATTTTAATTCCAGTGTGCAACACACAGCAGTTTTTAAAAGCCCAGGCTTTAGAGGAGACTAACTCAGGCTTAAATCTTCTTTATTGTGATTTGGCATTTTGTACATGATTATCCTGACTCTTATATTAAATGCTGTTAGCTTAAGTTTGTAACTTGAATATTTTCAAATTTCCACCCAAACTTTAGGAGAAATAGATTACCATCCAAGGTTTTTAGAAAGGCTTTTATAATGTCTTAAAGAGGAAGAAAGTCCTGTTTCCATTACCATAACATAAGTCACTTTTTTTATGTCTTGTTTTGTGCTTTACTAATTCACATATTAGAATCACTCTACAGAACAAAGCTAAAAGAACCCTTTTTTTAAAAATTTATTTACATGGATTTTCTTTTATTCCTTCAAGTTGTGCCAGCATGGACATATGGTGGATAGAAATATTCTGAGGTAAATGCTTAGAATTGTGAATTATTAATGTAATAACAAAGTGTCCCAATAATTTCTCCCAGATTCAGCTGACTAATTACCACAGATTTGGTTGCAACCCAAGTCACTTTAGTACCTTACAAAAAGTGAGATGCTTCGGGCAAGATTATCATGAGAATAAATGAGTTAGCAAGCATTAATAAAACTGAAGAAAAACAGTGCTAAATGTTTTATGCATCATTTGAGTATATGCCATTGCAGAAAATTGAATGAACAGTTTTTGGGTTCTGAATACTGGGAGAAAGTTTTTTTTGTATTGTTTTGTATTTCTTTTGGTGATAGACGTTAACATGAACATTTTCTGATAGAGAATGCCTTGTAGGCCTTCTCTCTCTTAGAGCTGAGCAGGGTGTATAAAAATCCCAGTCAGTCACTCTTTATAGCTACCTTCCTTCTCTCATGATGAACCATTCATCGCTAAGCATTTACTGAATACCAGCCGGGTCAAAGTTAGTGCTACACTGCACTCACCGTTAGGCTACAATAGTGAATGAAAGTTGTCATATATGCTACAAAGTCCCCAAGCTCACCATTGGTTCTGAGATCATTTTTAGCATTTGAATTTTATTAGATTCTTTAATAATGAAGGATGACATAATATCAGTTCTTTTTCACCAGCAAAAGTTTGCTCAGTTGCTATCATGTGCATAATCTTCTACATTTAAGATATAAATAGCAAAATTCCTACCCTCAGGGAGGTCATTCTACTAAGTTTACATGGATTTTTTGCTCCCATATAGTTCTAGTGGTAGAAGAGAAAAAGGAGGAAAGCAAAAGGAGAAGTGGAAGGAGGAACAGGGAGAGGGATGAAAAAATACTTCTTGCGAATCTAATGTGCTCTAGGAATTCTTTAGGTTTCAAATGAAGTACAGCAGTATCTCTTAAAAATTACTTCTCATTCAGCCAAAATAGAAACTAACATTTATTGCATCCTTTCTATGTGCCAGGGACTCTACACAATAACAATCAACAATGATTGAGAAGTTACTGAGTACGTTATATGGATTATCTTTACAATGATTATTATATCTAATCTTTTGCATAAATTCTTCAGTCTTGTTTTATGTGGGTCATTTTAGCTAATCACCTCTGAAACCCTATGAGATGGATAACCTGTCCATTGCCAATTTAAAAATGAAAAAACATAGGCACAGAGAAATTGACAAATTGCCCAAATTTACGTAGCTAATGAGATGTGGAGCCAGAACTTAATTTCAGGCAGAGAGAGAGATTTTCCATGCAACTAATGAAATTTAAGATTTAGGAATACTCACTTTTACAGGCTCTTTCCAAGTATTGATATTTAAGTATTAGTAATTTTGAATTGTTTTTAGAAAGATCCTAAAATGTTTATATACTTTAGACCCCTGGTAATTGGACCTCATTAAACAACTTCAACTTCCAGTTAATAAAAGTATAAACCTATTCACTTCCTGAGCTGTCTTCTTCCCGCTTTTGACCATGGAGGAAGTGGATTCCCTAGAAAGAAAGGCCAGTCTTTCCACTTCTCTGGGACCTGTTTTCTCTACATTTTACAGAGACCATGATCTGTCACTCTTATCTCAATTATCAGTCTCTTTTATCTCAATTTTAACTCTCTTTTATCTCAATTATCAATCTGTTTATCTCTACTATATTAATCCCATCAGCGTTCAAACATGCTCTCCTTTCATCAATTTAAAAGAGAGATTAAAAAAGAAAACATCACATCTCCTCATTTCTATTCCAATTATGTCCGTACCATTCTATTCCCTTTTCCATCTAGCAAAAGACCCATTGGCATAGTCTGTCTACACTACACTCATTCTTTCAACAAATATTTATTGACACCTGGTAAATGCCAGGTGTCATTGTGTCAAACTACAAGATCAAACGGAGAACGCGGACTTTACAAGAAAAATCATTTACTATAGGAGTGTATGCCTAGTTTGTTCCATTGTCTCAGGTGTATTCAGGAGATAATAATGGGGATCTTAGTTTTCTAATTTCAGTCTTATCTCTCATCAAGGCTGTCAAAGTTTTGGAGACTTAGTGTGCCCAGACCCAAGTAACCCACCAATACTTTAAAAAATATATATTGTAAAATATTAGAAAAACTGTCAGATTGCAAATATGGCATTGGTATCTACATTTATCAAGCTGCATTGTCATCTAGGGGTCTGCTTTTAAGACATTGTCTTCACTTGAATATTTAGATATTTGGGTAACTAAAGTAGATAAGAAATCTCATTACCATGTCCCCAAACAAGAAGGGCACTGCCCTGCAAGACTGGATTTTCCTGGGCTTTTCCATTAATATAAGTAAGTTATATTGATCTTGTTTTATAAATCAGTGAGCATTAGAGGTAAATTAATAACTTGTCCAATCTTACACAATTACATACAAAAACAAGATTTGAATATAGTTCTCTTTGATTTTAGAACCTAAGATCTTTCACATATACTTCACATATACTTTTTGGATGGGGTCAAAAGGATCACAAAGGTTAGAATTATGGAGCATGGATCCATAGGGCACATAGAAAAAAGTTAGAAAATATATAACAGTGTGTGCCTGAGCAGGACAGAAAACCCATAACAGGAATGTTAATAGACTAACCTTGTGTCTTTTGAAATCTTCCCTAGTTGGTCCCTGGTCCCTAGGCATGGAAGACAGGAATTTTAAGTTCCATCAAAAAGACCTATGATGATGAGCAACTGTTTGAACTATTTATAAATTGTTTCACTATCAATTTCTGTGTAACCAGATTTATAGTTTTTTTTTGTTGTTTGTGAAATACTAACAAGCTCTTGCTATTTTTGCTTTCAAATATTGGATTCTTTTGCGGTTTTAGGAGAAACATTTTAAAGAGAGGATTTGTTCCTAGTTTTCTTTAGCTGAATTTAAGTTTATATATTTGAAAAATTTCACATAATTTAATGTTCTGCAGAGTTTTGTTGTTTTTTTTTTCTCTCCCTGTAATTTTAACTTGAACAGCTTGACGAGAGTTTAATAGAATTTGTTTTAAAGCTCTTGCTGACCTTGAATTAGGTGGGAGCCAATATGTCCCCATGCAGGTGTGGACTTCAATTTATGGCAGATATGTTTGTCTTTACAATCATGCATAATTTCCAAATTCCAGAAATTACTTCTGTTTTATAGCTGTGCCTTCTAAACCCATCGTAAGCAGGGCTCTGTCAGCATTTCCATTACATTCTTTACTTTACAGAGGTTTATAACATGGTCATAAAACTCACTCCAGGATTAGTTTTGGCAGATAAACTCTCATCTAGGGAAGAAAGGTGTTATTTTTTCCCCAACATTTTAAAGAGAAAATGCTGCCTTGTCTGTTCTCAAACAATTGGAGTTTGTGGATTCCTTTTTTTTTTTTTTTGTCAAAAACTCTTTTTCTTTAAAAGAGGATGTTCTAATTAGCCTTTACGTATTTGTCCATTAGAACTTCTCATTTCTCCTCAGAAGAGAGAGCTGCATAGTAACAGAGAACTTGGATACTAGAGTTTGACAGATGTGAGTTCAAAACACTCTACCATGACTTAATAATACAAGACTGTGAGTGAGCTACTTACTGAGTGTAAGGTGCATTTAATAAGTAGTAGCTGTAGAGGTATATACTATCTTATTATTTTTAGTCATGTTACCATTTAGAAAATTAATGAGCTTCTTAATCAGATGCATACCTATAAATAATGAATTAAATCTGTTCTTTCATTTACTCATTCAATATTTATTGAGTATCAGACTGGATGCTAGAAATACAAAGACAATATTACATGGTTCCTGCCCTCAAGGGATGTGTAGTTCAGTAAGCAAGAGTCTGACCTGTAAGGAGACAAAGTACAGAGTATTTAATGCTTCCTCAGAGGCTTGGACAGCTCAGAGTAAAATCATTTTTCTCAAGTAGGGGATCACCAAAGGATTTTGATAGTAGGTAGAAGAGTAGGTATGTCTGTACTAAATACTAAGGGATGCTTAGGGGATAGACAAACATCGTCTGACATTGGAGAAGCATGTGCAAAGCATAAAGAGGAAAAGCACAACGCAAATTGAGAACTAGTATACGAGATGTGAGAGTAGCAAAATGGTATGATGGAATATTTCTATTTGTTCTCCATCATGATAAATCTACTAGGCCATCTCTTAGCTCAGATATCTAGTAATCTATACATTTTTTTTCTATTTTGTGTTATACCTTTATTTTGATGAAGTACATTTTCCGGTAACTTTCTTTAAAAAAAAATGGGAAATAGAGATTTTGAAGGTTCTTATGTGACTTAAATGGCTCTATTCTACATATAATTTAGCAGAGTATATAATTTCAAGTTGGAAATTATTTTTCTTCAGGATTTTAAAGGTGTTACTTCATTGTCTTCAAGCATCTGATGGTGCTGTTGAGAAATCTCACACTCTTCCTTCTGATTTCTAATGTATATGACCTTTATTTTTCTCTTTGGAAATTTTTAGAATATTCTTTCTCACTATGTTTTTATAATTTCACCTACTTTACTTGTTGTTCTAGACAGTCTGTTAGATCTTTAATCCAGAAACTCATATTCTTTAGGGCTGGGAATTTTCTTAAAGTATTTTTTATTAATTATTTTTATCGTGTTTTTTTTTTCTCTCAATTTTTTGGAGCTCTTATTTGAATGTGAAGTAATATTGTCATGTCTCTAATCTTCTTATCTTTTCTCTCTTGTCTTCCATTATTGTGTCTTTTGGATATGCTTTCTGGATTATTTTTTTTAACTTTATTTTTTAATCTTCCTTTTTATTTATATATTTTTAATTTTTTATTATGTTTTTAATTACCAAGGGTTATTTTAATTCTTTAAACAATCTTTAAAAAATAGCATTTTAATTTTATTATATGAGAGGGCATAATCTCTTATGAACCTGAGGTATTAATTACAGTTTTCTGAAAAATTTCTATTTCATCAACATTTCATTGTGTTTTCTTTTGGTCTTCATCTTTTACATTGGAAAAATTATTCAGATGTTTGATAGTCCTCATTGTCTGCTCATGATTAGGTTAAGAATGTTACTAAGTAATTTGAAGGTGTGAATACATAGATAGTGTTTGGAGACTTTGAGGTTTACTGTGTACTTAACTGGGTGAGCCATTTGTTGGGCATTTCTTAGATCAGCATTTTTTAATCATTATTCTTAGATTGGTCAGATTCCCCAGAGAATGCTCTTTCAAATGTTTACTAGAGAGTAGAGGTTGTAGACAAAGGGGCTGCATAATAAATCTGAAAGGACCAGTGACTGAAAGTAGCTTCCCAGGGTATGGAATCATAAGTTCCTAATTGGGAAGGTCATGATGAGTCATCATGGTGGGTAGCCCAGGCTAACTTCTTTAGTAAAAGTGTTTATCTTTGCCTTAGGCCAGCCCTGTCCATTGTTTCTGTGCATCTAGGTTACCATACCTTTGAAATACGTCTCCTTCAGACCCCTCAGAAGTATAACCACCCTCAAGAGAGCTCATTATCTTGACTCTTCTATAATCTCATCCCAGCCTTGCTTTCTTCCACCTTCATGTGATATTCCTTAGATCCTTCCTTAATTCTAAAGGTATAAAAGATTTGCGATATTCCTTCTGACATTGTCATCAGTTTGGCTCAACTAAACTGTTATAAAAATTCTCTATGGGCTTTATTTTTTATGTCAACAAAGTGTAGGTGCCAATATTATGAACTAGCATTCTGGAGAGTGTTGAGATGCTCTGAGTTAAGCATTCCAAATACATATTCAGTAGTCCTCACATATCTCTAGTTTCACTTTCCAGTTTCAGTTCCTCATGGTCAACCTTGGTCTGAAAATATACATACATACATATATATATATGTGTATATATATATATATATATATACACATATATATATGTATGTATGTATATATACATATACATGTATGTATGTATATACATACATATATGTACACATGTATATGTATATATATACATATATATGGAAATCAGCAACATTATAAAGATGATTTTTAGTTTAGAAATAAACAATTTATACATTTTTAGTTGCTCATGGTTCTGAGTAAGTGTGATGCAATCTCAAGGCTTCTGGCCCTGTTGGGCCTGGGTCCTAATCAGCCCTTTGTTCAACATATCCGTGCTGTATTCACCACTCACCCCTTAATCGCTTAGTACCTGTTAGTATCTGTCAGATATCAGATCAACTATTGCAGTATCACAGTGCTCATGTTCAAATAACCCTCATTTTACTTAATAATGATCCCAAAGCTAGTCACATAACTTTCATCAGAGTAGTTTGTTGTAAGTGTTCTCTTTTTTTATTATTATGTTAATCTTTTACTATACCTAATTTATAAATTAAATTTTAAAATAGGAGTAGGAAAAAGGGTTCTGTACTATCTATGGTTTCAGATATTCATTGGGGGTTTTAGACTATATCCCCTGTGGATATCAGGGAACTATTGTATTGAACAATTTGAGGTGTTAAATCATGTTAGTTTCTAGATTTTCCCCTGATGATTTACAGTTTTTCTGTCTAAGGTTTGATAAATTTCTTTTTCCTCTTCCATCAGATGCCCATCTTTATAATGTTGCTGATTTCTTTTCTCCTGTTTTCCTACTTTATGGTTTTATGACTAAATGACTAAAAGACAAAAACTCTGTAGTAGCTGTAGTGGTGTTTGGGTGTTTGGGAGGAAGAACTTACAATCATGAATTCTGTCCACATTCTTAACTTAAAACCAGTTCTCTCTTGAGCATACATCATTTCAGCATTTCTCTCCACCATTCATGGTAAACTGTATTTCTTGAGGTCATTAATTAATTGCCATTGCTAAACCCTATGTTTTTTTTTTCCTCAGTTATGATTATACTTGGCCATTCAGCAGAAGTGGCACAATTGAATAACCACTCTTTCTTAAAATGCTTTCTTAAATTGGCATTTAAGAAAATCTGTTCTGTTTTTTTTTTCTTCTAACTCTATGACTGCTTAGTCTGTCTCTGTTTCAGGTTTTTTGTGCCCTTGTCCTCTAAACAGTGTAGTCTCCCAGGATTTAGTTCATTCTTCTCTTTACCTCTTTTTTAGTTTTACTCTTTCTCTTCCTGTTTCTATTTAGTATCATGACTTTAAGTACTATTTATATGATGATGACCCACAAATTTTTATTTACAATCCTGATATCTCTCCTGAACCTTAAAGTCACATATTCATGGTCTACCTTTAAATGTATAAAGCCATATTAAACAAAACAAGGAAGCAGAGTTCTTGACCCCCTTCCCTAAATCAGTTCCTCCAGAAATCTTCCCTAATCTGGTAAATAGTAATGCTTTCTTCTAGTTACCCATGGGGAAGTTTGAATTGTCCTTGCTTTTTGTTCCTCATTCACTTTATCTAATCAGGAAATCCTACTTTTAAAATATATCAGGAATCTGATCACTTTTCATTATTTTTATTTTATCACTCTCATTTAAAATACCATTTTTTCACATTGTTTATTGTAATAGTTTTTTTAAATGATCTTCCTGCTATTCTCTTGCTTTGGTCTCCATACAGCAGTAAAATTGATCATATTCAAAGCAGTACAATGGCTTCCCATGTTAGTCATGGTAAAAAAAAAATGGTGATGGCTAACAAGGCCCTGTTGTTGCTGTTCTCTCTGTCTGCAACATCCTCCATCTCTCAACCTGTACCCTCTACTAGTAGTTACACCTCCTTCAAATATCATGTTAAATATTACTTCTACAAGTGAGCCCACCATATCTAAAATCCATCCTTCTATCTAAAAATCAACTTTTCCCACTCACTCATCATTACATATTTAATTTGTTTTCACTTTTATCAAGTACTAACATATTATATAATGTGTTCATTTTGTTTAGTAACTATTAGATTATAAGACACATGTGAGTATTTTCATCTCTTTTGCTCACTGATATGACTTCAGTGCTTACAACTTGCCCTGACAAGAGTAGGATTTTGATAAATACAAGGTGAGTAAATAATGAGGTAGATCAGTTCTATTATAATTTTGCATTTGAAGAGATTGAAGCTCAGGTTTAAATTTGTCCAAGGCCTCAGAATTTCTTAATGTGTAAAGCATAATTTAATTCAGTTCTCTCTGCCTTCAGTGTCTATGTATTATCTAAGGAGTAAACTGCAACTGTTGAGTAAAGATTGAAAATTATCTAGTGAATCTAAGAATAAATGCATTTTTTGGCAATCTTGTTAGCAACAACCCCAGGAAATAATGCCATAGAAGCCATCAAGTAATAATAGGTTTAGGAATGGATGGAGACAAGTTTCGCTCCTCTTTCAAGGCCATGAAGAAAAAAAAGGGTACCTAGAGAGGTTTGTTTATTTGTTCATTTCTAAGATGGGAAAATCGGGAGTGTGTTGACATGCAGCAGATAATCAGAGCCAGGTGAGTGTATAAGGTGCTAAGAGAGAGAAGGAGAAATTGATTAAGAAAAACCACTGAATAGATGAGAGAGAAGATGGCCAGAAACAGAGAAAGACCATGGGAAGAAGGGTTTATTTTTAAATGACATTCACAGTAATGTTACTGCTTTCATTCGTTTATTCATTCAGTAAATATTTATCAAGTTATAAGGCTCTAGGCACTGTTATAGGTCCTGGATATCTTGCGGTGAATAATCATGAGTAACATTATTGAGACCTGTGTGTTATCTGTATATCACCCTATCCTCATAGCAACTTTATGAGAAAGATGCTATTTTTATCTCATTTGTGGTGTGTGTGTGTATGTGTGTGTGTGTGTAGAAAGAGAGAGAGAGAGAGAGAGAGAGAGAGAGAGAGAGAGAGAGAGAGAGAGGAGAAGAAGAGACAGAAGCTGAATCTTAGAAAAGGAAGGAACTAGACTTTCCAGAAGTTATTTTTCTAGGAAATGTTGATGTCCTTACTGAAACTACAGCAGTCTGATGCTTCAACCCACACTTTTAATCACCACTTAGGATAAAATGTGTATTTTGGTGAAAGAGACAGACACAAACAAACAAGAAATCATTAAACATTCTGCAAAGGTCATTCTATGTTCTACAAAGAGATTTAACTTAGGTTTATAAGATATATAGTGACTGGGTAGCTATTCTGCATGAATAGAAAAAGCTTCTTCGAGAAGGAAGTGTTTTGGCTAAGACTGAGAGTATAATAAAAAACTAGCCACTAATAGACTTAGGGAAAGAGCATTTAAGGTCCATGAGAGAGCTAGTTCCAGGACATGTGTGGATTTAAGCTTTTTAAAATTGAGAATGGAGGAAAGCTAGTATATCTGGGTAATAGAGAATGAAGATAAAAATGGTGGAATCTCACATCACTTCAAACAGGTGTATGGCTCCCAGATCAAGTGGGAAATTGTTGTCCAATGAAGTTTAGATTTTATATTAGCAACAATGAAGTATCATTGGAAAGTCTTAGGTATGCATTTAGTGTGATATTGTTATATGATAGTAGGACCGAATGATCAGATTACTTGATGGGTAAAGTAAATTAGAAAATTAAGTTAACATTTATTTTAAGCATATCTCACAACCTGCCAGTTTATTTACTGAAAAAAAATGGAGCATAGAGAACTATTAATGAACAAATTTTAACTGAGTAAATTTGAAGATCTAATTGGCTTTAAGTGATTCATGAATCAGGCAGCATCCTACCCAGCAAGTAGAAAGAAGGGTGATCTGAGGGCTGTTCAAAATGAAAGGTATATTATGGGAAGAAGAGTGAGGAAGGATTGTTATTAGCAAAAGAACAGTAAGAGTTATTTTTAGACTAGGACATCTTTTTTTAAGAGGAAGGGAAAGGCAAGTTTCTTCATGCAGATTGCCTCTTCTTCCTTTAGGGAATGGAGAAGGCTCAAGTGAAAGATTACCTGACTGATATTTGACAGAAAGTTCCAGATTGGTTAATTAAGATTATATTTCTGGGAGCATTTGAAGCTGTGGTTAAATCAGGTATTAAATCTAGGTTTGGTATCATGGGCTTTAGCACAAGTGACACCATTTTGGAGCTGTGAATTTTTTTTTTCAATGCCTACAGTACTTGGTCTTCCTAGTTGGTCTCCCATCCAAGTATTAATCAGGCCAGAACCTGCTTAGCTTCCAAGATCAGCTGGGATTGGGCTGGTTCAGGGTTGTATGGCCATAGACTGGATTTGTCTTTAACAGAGACATCTATACCTTTTTCACTTGGATGACTATAAAGATGTTTACTCCCTCTTCTTGATTTTGTGAAATGAAGAAATGGACATGAGTTGCTGGGAAAAGATATCGAGAGGGAAAGAAAATGCATCCCTTAATTTTGTCAGCATTCACTAGTTACTGAGCACTGTACTAAGTGCTAGAGCAAACAGACCCCCTAAGGATGAGCATAGGCTGCTGATTGGTCAGGGAAACAGTAACTAGTTATTGATATTGTAATTGCTCACTGTATTTACCAACTAAAATGTAAGTTAAAGAAACTAATAAAATGGAATTGAATTGGTTGAATTAAAGGATATAGTTGGACCATCTCATTAATAGTCACTTCATAGAGACCAAATAAAGAGAATAAAATTCTCTTGTTATCTATGATCCATAGATAAAGCTAGTGAACATGGTGCTCCAAGCAGGAAAAAAAGAAAAGAAACACAACAATATGAAAAAAACAGAATAGTAGAATTTAAGAGATCAGTTAAAAAGTGACAGAACAAAATAAATGGCATTTAAAAATGCCATTTAAGAGAACACTTATACACTGCTGATGAGAATGCAAACTGGTACAGCCATGATGGAAAACAGTATAGAGGTGCCTCAAAAAATTAAGAATAGAGTCACCACATGACTTAGCAATTCCTCTTCTGGGTGTCTACCTGAAAAAAATTTGAAACATTTGTTTGTAAAGATATATGTACTCCTACATTCATTGTAATATTATTCACAGTGGCCAAAACATGGAAACCACCTAAGTGCTCTTTGATAGATGATTGGATAAAAAAGATGTGGTACATAGATACAATGGAGTACTACTCAGCCATCAGAAAAGATAAAATACTAACATTTGAGACAACATGGATAGATCTTGAGAATATCATGCTAAGAGAAATAAGTCATGGAAAAAGTCAAGAACCATATGATTTTACTCATATATGGAATATAAGATTGAAAGCAATACAAGAATAAACAAACAAATGAACAAACAAAACTTATAGACACAGATAACAATATGGTGGTTACCGAAGAGAGATGCAGGTGAGGAAGACGTAGAAAAGTGTAAAGTGAGTCAAATATTTGGTGACAGAAGGAGATTTGACTTTGGGTGGCCAACATACAATGCGGTATACAGATGATGTATTACAGAATTATATGCTTGAAACACATAATTTTGTTAATCAATGTCACCCAATTAATTTAATATTTTTTTTAAAGTAAAAACGATGAAATGCAGGAATGAGTATATAAGAAAGGCAATTTGTTTAAAGCTTTCATTTTGTGGATGTTTTTCTATTTATGGGTTATTTTCTATATCAGGCTATGCTGTGCACTCCTTCAGAACAAATGACATTGTCCTGGCGAACACTCCCCCAAGGTTGTTAGGAGTTTTGGCTTTGGTGGCACTAAACAATAGCAACAGCAACAGCAATGGGCTTCGAACTCAGCCTATACAATCTATTAGTTTTGTGAACTTGACTATGATAATCAGCAACACAATGACCCCCTTCCCAAATAAAAGACAAAGAAATTTAGAGATAACAATGAGATCCTTTGACTCTGTACACTTATTGTACTGATAAAGAAATGTTGATTTGAGGTTAGTAAGTTATTTGACTAAGTTTACAAGAATTGTTAATGTTTAGAGTTCCACCATGCTGAATGATAGCATGACCTGTAGTTCTGAGGTCACATGAACTCATACCAAGCTGAGTTCAGTTTTCCTTTTAGAATAGAGAGGGCAGTCCTAAGTGGTCCCCAGAGTGCTTAGCAAACTTTGAGCATGTCAGCAAAGATTAGCACATATCTACAGAAAATCCCTAGCTGTTGAATCTTATCAGTTTTATTTTTACTTTTTTACGTTTGCTAGTTCTTGAATGCAACTTTCTTCTACTCCCTGCCTGACATAGAACTTATGTTTGACTTCTTTCAATGGGCCTGCAAACTTTTTAATGTACACTTTATTTCTACCTGTATTATTTGTCGTCTTCTGTCATTTCTTATGGGTCTACATAGAAGTGGAAAGAATTTCTCAAATAAAAGAAGGCATAATATCAAAAGAAAGATAAGGTATGGTAAGGACTACAAAAGACAAATGGCAACAATAGATAATAAAGTGCTTGGTATATTTTCTATACACAACTAGTGTTAGCTATATCTTAACATATTTACATATGTATGTAAACATATATGAATATATAGATAATAGATATATACCTATATTGTATATATAGCTTTATCTATATAGATATTGCTATAGTTATAGATAGCTATACACACATATCTATATCTTCAATTAGGCCATTGCCAAGTATATATAATCCTTAATGGGATAAACCAGTGATCCACAACACAATGTCCTTCTCAGTCTGGTTTATTTGAATACCCTTCATATATATATATATATATATATATATATATATATATATATATATATATTTATATTTATATATTTATATATATTATATATATATATTTATAAATATATATATATATATATATATATATATATTTTTTTTTTTTTTTCAAGAGAGAACTTGGTTTTGAATGAGAACCAAGTTTGGGGTTCTCTGATCCTTAAACACAAATACTTGCTTCATACTCCAGTGATGTTTGTTGGAATATGAACATGCAGAAAGTATATTATAAATGGCAAAACAGTATTTTTCCTGCTCTATGGCAGGAACCCCAAATATATTGGCCTTGTTTTGTCATATTCAGCTTTAGTGCCAGAACATGAAGTCTATTAAACATACTTGCCATTCCATAGAGTGATTTGAACCCTTTTTAAATTTGCTCATCACTGACTTAATGCATAATAACTAGCTGATTAAAATGGTTTTAGAATTGGCATATAAAATATGTGGCCATTATAGCCATCTTTTCAGGAGTGGGAAAAACTCCTGCTGAAGCTACAGTTGGAAAATAATTTGCTGAAAAATCGGCTGAAGCGGGAGGTTCCGGCTCATTGAAACTCAATTTATTATATGCTTAAATGACTCCTGGAACAGTGGAATATGTAGGCAGTACAACTAGACAAGGCAAATTCTGTGCAGATAACAAATGTGTAAAACTCCAATACCTATTGGAGAAGCGATAGCAGCCAAAATCCTATACTTGCCAACTAATAGAAAATGTGAACATGCTGTTAGATAATTAACATTTTTCTTATTATGCAGGACTGGGTAGTGAATATGTAACCCAACTTTTTCCCCCCTTCTGGATAAGTTGCAACTTGTAAAAGCATATGATTAAAGCAAAGCATAATTTTCTGAGAAACTTTGTGATGTGTGCTATAAAATTGGAATCTATTAGCCTGTAGTTCTGAGGTCACAGATCTGTAATCATAGACCTCAGTTAATAGGATCAGATAGGTTGTAGGTTAGACATTTTAACTTGCACAGTTCTGGTCATCTTGAAAACTAGTATTGAAGGTTTGCTCTGCTGCCATTGCAATCAATGTGCCATATCTTACAATAGTATATGTGTAGAGAACATTTAAATAGGAATTCTGTAAACCATACAATGTAATGTTGAATTCAAAATGGCCGTTAACAATAATTATTAATATCATGACATTTTGAGTACTCATATGCTTTTAGATGAAATGTTTTTATAACTGATTTGAACTGCTGATATTTTTAAGCTAAAATGAGTTTAATTATTTCCAGAAGAAGCTCAAACTAATGACAGAGTTGTATGGTCCAAACTTTTTAGATATTACAAGTAAGCTTAATATTTGCCACAATATTATGGCCACAATAATTGAGAATATATTTGCAAACAAGAATTTTAGTTTACCTTTGTCTTTATACCAGAGGATATTCAATTCCCAGGCAATTTTTGTATTCAGAAAAACGCCCATTTTTTTTCCATTATGCAAAGTATTTAGCACAGACTGAATTTTAAATTGGTATTTAGTAAATATTGCTTGGAATCAATTAAATCTGTACCATTTTTTGTTTCAAATCAGTTTATCAAGACTGAAAGACTTCATTGGTCAGACCCTGTTATTCTATTATTCTCTTATTTCTCTCCCTCTCTCTCTCCTTCTTTTCCTCTCTCCTTCCCTCTCTTTTTCTATTTGTCCCTCCCTCTCACTCCTTACTAAACTTAAATATATAGCTAAGTGAATCATCACAATAATAACTCTGCACCATGACCATCAGTTCAGCTATTGAAATCATCAGTTGCCTTCATGACAAAGGTAATGATTAGAATTGTCCTCACTTATACTTTAGGAAAGTGAAGAGCAGGATTTTAAGTAGCTATACAAACATACAGACCATAGGCCAATAAATTGTAACTCTACAGTATATATCATACAGGGTGGTGCTTATTTATTTCTTTTTCTCAGAAAATTGTTTTATAATTATCATCATTATTTCCATCCTCGTTTTCCTCTTTATAACTTTTTGAGTATCTTCCATAAACCTGATTCTCTGCAGAGTTCTTTGTAGATTAATTATCTTATCTTATGTTAAATCTAGCCCCTGTCATCTCAATCAACTACATTTCTTACTCAGAGTCTTTTAGCTTTACTGACCTTTCAAATCTTCAAGTGCACAAAGCCCTCAGTATGCCTTAGTCTTCTGTTCTTTGTGACCCTACTCTTCTTTTTATAAGCCTCACTCATACTTCATGTCAGGCTTTTAAGTTTATATAATTGCAAAGATATTTTCTACACCTATTGAAAAACTAAAGATACTCTGTACTTCTCTTTATAGTTACTCATATAATCATTTAATTAATGCCCATTTTTTTTTTTCTACAGGAATGTAGCTCCATGAGGCTAGGACTCTATCTTCTGTACTTATTTATTCTTTTTGTCCAGTTAGTACAAAGCATACAGTTTAAGAATTACTTTAACTGAATAAACTACCTCAGTTATAATCACTTCATTTAATTTTACCAAAATCTTTATTTGGTAAGATTTATGTCTAGTTAACAGTTGAGGAAGTAGACAGTTAGGCATATACATAAATTGTTTATAGCCTACTTTATAAGCAATAAAGCCAAGATTCTAATATTATTTTGGGGGCTCCAAATTCCAAGATTGTTAGCCTTAGATACGGTCACTAAATCTTGGCTTGGGCATTTATTTAGCATGTAATGAGTATCAGACACTATACTAAGCAATGGGAATTGAAAAATATCTAAGACTGCATCCTTGCCTTCAAGTAGTACAGAGTCTAATGGATAAAATGGGAAAACCTAAACATATCCTTGTAGAGAAATAATCCAAATTTTGATTTAAATTTCAAAGTTATTTTCTCTTCATCTTCAGAGGATCTCTGGATCCATCTAAAACAAGAAATATTATTTTATCCCAAAGCAACAAAATATACATTCTTTCACAAGTGCATGTGAAACATTTTTCAGGATAGACCACATATTAGGACACAAAACAAGTCTCAATAAATTTTAGATTGAAATCATCAGTCATCATCTCCAATTACAATGGTATGAAACTAAAAATCAACTACAAAAAAATAGAAAATACTCAAACACGTGGAGGCCAAATAATGATACTAAATAATGAATAGGTAAACAGTGAGAGCAGGGAAAAAGTCAAAATATATCTAGAGACAAATAAGAGTGAAAACACAGTGACTTAAAATATATGGGACATAGTGAAAACAGTCCTAAGAGTGAAATTTATAGCAATATAGGCTTACCTCTAGAAACCAGAAACAGCTCAAATAAGCAATCTAAGCTTGCAGTTAAAAGAACTAGAAAAAGAATAGCAAACAAATCTCAAAGTGAATAGAGGAAGGAAATAATAGAGATCAGAGTAGAAATAAACAAAATGGAGTCTAGGAAAACAATACAAAAGATCAACGAAACCAAGAGCTGGTGCTTTGAAAGGATAAAAAAATGAAAAACTCATCAAGAAAAAAATAGGACTCAAATAAATATGATAAAAAATGAAAGAGGAGAAATAACTACAACTGCTCAGAAATACAAAGGGTCATGAGAAAATGCTATGAGCAATTATATGCCAACAAAGTTGACTATCTGGAATAAATGGATGCATTCCCAGAAACATCAATCTCCCAACACTGAGTCAAGAAGAAACAGAATGTCTGAACTGACTGATTACCACCAACAAAATCGAATCAGTAATAAAAAAACCTTTTAAAACAAAAGTCCTGGACCAGATGGATTCATAGGTAAATGTTACCAAACATTCAAAGAAGAATCATCCCCTATTCTTTTCACACTTTTACAAAAAAATTCAAGAGAGAACGTTCCCTAACTTTTTTTATGAGGCCGCCATTACCTTGATTCCCAAAACAGAAAAAGATATTACAGAAAAAGAAAACTATAGGCCAGTATCTCTTATGAGCATTGATGCAAAAATCCTCAATAAATACTAGCAATCCAAATTCAGCAATACATTTAAAATATCATACACCATGATCAAGTTGGTTCTATTTCTGGGATGCAAGGTTGATACATATCTGGAAATCAATTCATGTGATACACAGCTTTAACAAATTGAAAGATAATAACCATGCATTCATATTAATAGATGCAGAAAAAGCATTCGACAAAATTCAGTGCCCATTTATGACAAAAACTCTCAGCAAAGTGGGAATAGAGGGAACATACCTTAACATAATGAAGGCCATATTTAACGCACCTACAGCTAACATCATACTCAATGGGGAAAGGCTAAAAGCGTTTTTCTTAAGATAAGGAACGAGACAAGGATGCCCACTTTCACCACTCCTCTTCAACATTGTATTGGAAGTCTTAGCCACAGCAATAAGACAAGGAAGATAAATAAAAAGCATCCAAATTGGAAAAGAAGAAGTAAAACTCACATTATTTGTAAATGACATATGCTATATAGAGAACTCTAAAGATTCTACCAAAATACTGTTAGAACTAATTAATGAATTTAGTAAAGTAGCAGGATACAAAATTAATTTTCAGAAGTCAGTGGCATTTTTATACATCAATGATGAACTTTCAGAAAGATAAATTAATTAAGAAAACAATCTCACAATTGCATCAAAAATAATAAAATAAGAAATATTATCAGTTTTGATCCTAAATGAAAGATATGTTAAAAATATAATTTTAATCATAATAACATAAATTAAGAAACAGATATCTTCTACTTTCATAATGGTGACCAGAGATAACTTTTTTTTTTTTAGGCCAGGCAACCCTTGGTTGACCTCACAGATTGCAAGGGCCTTGTCAGCTTACAACCTCTTATTATTTTTTGAATTTTTTACACTTAGAGCACTTGATCTTCCTAGGTGGTCTCCCATGCAAGTACTAACCAGACCTGACCCTGCTTAGCTTCCCAGATCAGATGGGCTCAGGCTTGTTCAGGGGAGCATGGCTGTAGACCAGAGATAACATTTTACTGACAGGATGCAGCATTGATCATATGCATTTATATCCCCTTGGCCATGACAGAATTTGTCAACTGAAGACTACTACGCCAATTTATAATTAGATTTTACAATTTAGAGGTGATTGTAAAATACAAAATACGAATGACTCATTACCACTTTAAAATCTCTCACTAACAATAATGATAATTAAAGATATTAAAAGATTGCTAATATTTTTCTTCAATCCACATTGTCTTTATATTTTTAAATGTTTTATATCTTTCAAAAACAAGAAGTGAGCCACAGAAATGTTAAGTTTCATGAATAAGCTTTGGAACTCACAGTTAATGTCTGAGCTTAGTCTAACATTTAGAACTCCCAATTTACAGCCTGCTTCCTCTCAATATTACAACTAAGTTCCAGAGAGATCTAGATACTGTTTTTTTTTTTAATTTCAAATATTACTTAATATTCCTTTCTTAACATTTAAAAGTAAGGTAAAAAGTGAAATACCTTCTTTACTTCACATTATAGATTTTACTTCTTTTCACAAAGATTAGATTTATTTTCTTATGCATTCCTAACATTTTCTTGTAAAAATGCTCTTCTTTACAATGAATTTATAGAAATATACTTACAGAAATGTATGGTTTGGAGTTGTGTGTGTGTGGGTGTTTGTGAATCTATATGTGTTGTTACATAAATGTTTTTGAATAATGGTTTTGCATGTTTTTTTTTCAGTTTAAATTATCTCGTGGAGAAGTTTCAAAGATAGATAAGTGGATAAATACATATAATATATAAATACATATATTTCAAACCTATGACTATTATCCTGAATTACAAATAATGGTTTATTAAATCATTATTTTATTCATGGAATTTAAAATATGTTCTTTTTATGTATAAATAATAAAAACAGTGAACATCTTTGGACCTGCCTAAAGTATAAATATACTTCTATCAGAAATCTGGAAGCAGAATTGATGAGTAAAAGGAAATATGCTTTTAAAATGTTTATGAATATTTAAAAATTGGTTTCTAAGTATACATGAGCATTTATTTGTCTATATATTTGGCAGCATTCGATATTTTTACTCTTTCAGATAGTTCATTGTTTTAATTTGCATTTTTCATGTTATTAGCCATTTGAATTTATCTTTTTATAAATGTCTTGTTCATATACATTTTTATACTTTTATTAAATCAGTTGTCTTTGTTCTATTGAATATTAAGAGTTATTTTTATCTACTCTGGATATGTTATATGTGAGTGTGAGAGAAAGAGATTAATACATGTATGAGAGAGGAGAGAGAAATTTTGCAAATCTTTCATTGTGTACATTTGGTTGACTAACCTTGGTGCCACATTGCTCAGTGGAAGGCTGTTAAATTTTACATCCACACATGGATCGGTGTATAACCCAGCCAGATGATCAAATCAAAAGCCAAGGACATTTTGGGCTTGTGTCTTCAGAGTAGCTTAATAGTGTGATTCTTTTACTAGAGGTCAATGCTAAAGAGTATGGGCTTTAGCATTATCCATGGTTTTGAATTCTGCATTAGCTTTGTGATCTTAGAAACATAATCACATAACTTCTCTGCACCTGTACTTTCATCTATAAAAGTAAATACTGGCATAATTCCTTTCATCCATTGTCGTAATTCATTCATTAAGGGATATGATTTGTATAATATATCAGGTATATAGAAAACTTCAGTTAGTATTGGTAATGGTTATTATAGATCACTTGGGAAGTTATAAAAAAAATTAAGTGTCTTTTTCCTCTTTAATCCTATCCACCTGCCACCCTTGATATTGATTCCTGTCTAACCATCTTCTTGTCTTAGTTTAGACATCCCTTTCTCAAGAGGTTCTACCCACGTCCTTCAGACCATCTCTCATACCATTATCTCAGTGCCTGTACATCTCATTTCACTGAACGTAACACATTACAAGTTTTCATTTGATACCTGAATTTTCTCCTATTCCCCTAGACTTTAAATGCTGTGATGACAGGGACTTTGGATTGTTTTTTAAGTTCTGTATCCCTCATCATATTAGCATGCTTCATGATTTTTTTTTCTATATGTGTGGATAAATAATATATGTGTAGATAAATTTTAGGGGTGCATAAATGTGTATATCTAAATGGGTAAGTGAATGACAGGTGTGTGGTTAGAAGTATGGGTAAATAGGTAAATAACCTGTGACATAGTGAGAGATGTTGGTAATGTCAGTTACGATGGTGTCAAGTAGAAAATATTTTTTTGAATTGACTTTTGAAATTATTGAAATTATACCATAAGTCATGCATTCACAAAGTGCTAACTTCAACTACCTCAATGAGTGAAAACCCAAGTGAATAGGTAACACAGTGAAGTTTACTTGGTATGTGGCAGAGAGAATCTAGAGACTAAATAATACTTTACAATGTGCCTAAATTTTCTTCCAACACATTAACACTTTCATAAATACAAGTCCATTCTACCTGCTATTTTTACTTAGCATAAGGTTAAAATATGAGATATTTTACTTCATTATAATACATTTTATCACTCTATATTACAAACTAATAGATTCTTTGGAGGTGATTCATTATGCAATTTAATCTGATAGTGAAAATCCTAATACAATGCAGAACAAACTACAAATTTGCAATAAATTTTAAGTAATACATCTTGCTTAATGTGCATGCTGGTTTACCTAGCAAACCAAAATGAAGTTTGCCAGGCTTTTACTTGATTGTTAGAAAAACTGTAAATAGTCCATAGTGTTCAGCATATTTTCAGATATTAAACTATTGTTCAGCTTGATTTGGCACCATTGAGATTTAACAGTGGGCCATATCTGCATCAGAGTAGCTCAGTAGATATAAGAGTGAGTGATGAGAAATGTTGTATACTAGAGTTTGAAACTGACCCCTATTTGCTAAATTTAAGAAGACTGAAACGAAATTTTTTTCCATACTGACCTTTCTCAGATTAATTACTCAGATCTAATCTTGATTACATTTCATCTGTCATTCTCTAGTATTAATCCCCTGTAAAACATGCTTGAATGCATATGAACTTGTCAGCTTTTTTGTAGAATTAATTATTAGCGATTGGATGGATGAATTTCAACAATTTTGAAATATTTACTTATGTAAAAAAATATATATATTTAATATATTTTTAAGGAGACAGTGTTTTCTGCTTGTCTTAAGAGGAACTTCTAAATTACGTGTGTGTGTGTGTGTGTGTGTGTGTGTGTGTGTGTGTGTGTGTGTGTGTATCTACAGGAAGACACATGCATATATATGTGTATGGACATCATATGTGATATGTACTGCAGATATAAAGGACTAAACCTGAAAAAAAAGGGATGAAAACCTCTCACCTCAACCATACTGCTACAGGACAGATTTTATATTATTTATTTGTAGGTGTAAGCCAGGTTTAAATTAAATGTCAAACATAATTTTGTATTCAAAATTTGAAATACATGATTGTCCTTAGAGAAAATCTTAGAACATATGTCTTTGTGGCAAATTTGTATTTGCATAATAGTGAGCTATAAGGTTATAGATCACTTTGTGGCAGAGTGCCAACCCATAAACTGCTTGGTAAATTTACTAAAAACTTCAATCTGAAATGCATTTATCTCAGTTAAGAGTTTGAATCCTCTATAAAAAATGAACACGCTGAAGTATCTTAGTTCTTAAAAAAAAAAGGGAAAACAAATTCTAAATTCTGTTTATTTCTACATTTCTTTCTTTAACTGATGCAAACATAAATGCAAAATGAATGTTGACATATTTGTTTAGCATCCCTGAACATATTAAACTGCTTTAGAAGTTCTTCTGTAATCAAGCTTGAAAAATAGAAACTAGCATTCACATCCCTGGATAGATTAAATTGTCTCAAAAGTTTCTCATTAATCAGACAAGAAAAATATATTATAAAAGTAGCAGCAATTCCTTTGAAAAGTATTTTAAATTTTTCTTCCACCAAACTTTTTGCAGTTTCTCCATATAATGCTACTTTTTGTCACATACATACAAAACAATAAGTAAATAACTTGTCTACGTTCTCTGTAGATGAGTTGCTAACTAGGGATGTATATTGATCCACCTTGAGATATAGTGTGTGTACATAAAGAAAATTATACCTGATTGTAGAGCTGTTAATTACTTATAATGCATCTTTGGGCAAATAAAGTGGAAAGAAAATTTTTAAAAAATTATTTGAAATTTGTTTCAGGTGAATTGGAAGTATTTGAGTATTATTATTGATAATAATTCTGTAAGTTTAACAGTGTTATATCCATTTTAGAGATAAGAAAAATGAACTTCAAAGATATTAATCAACTCGTCTCATATATTATAGCTATTAAGTAGTAGAATCAACATTCAGTATAGACCAATCTCACCCAAAAGTCCCTGTTTTTCACATTTTTGGCTATCTCTCGGACATTAAGTTTTCTCCTGTGTAAAATGAAGGGATTGGGTTATATTAGTACCCCATCCATTATTCAGATCTCCCTTGCAGAACAGGCTTTGGAACTTGGGATAAGGAACAATTCACTAGTTATAGAAATGAATGTTATTCTGACAGTGTAAGTTCTTGACCTTATTTCCATCACTCAGCCAGTTTGTATCAGTGACTCAGACTTTGCTAGGCACCATGAAGGCATTGAAGACATATGCACCACTAGTTTTTTATTTCATTTGATAAACTCACCGATAGATTTGAAGGTAGTTAACAATGAATCACCTAAGGACAAATTCACATTCAAATTTGTATACTTAATTTCTCTCTAACATAAATGGATAAAGCAAGGTGACAAAAACTTAGTAAGGATAAAAGACCAACTTAATAGATTGTCAACCAACTTGAGCTAATGACATTTATAGATGACTCCAATCAGTATCAATAAAATACACTTTTTTTAAATACACATTATATTTTCCATGAAATAGACCAAACTGTATGATATGCAACATGCTTCAATAAATTTTATAAGCTTTCATCCAAAGTATGTCCTCTGATCAAAATTGTATTATATTAAAAATCAAAATAGGAACAATATTTGAAACATTTCTCAGAATTTAGAAGTTAAACTACACATTTCTAACTTTTCTAAATTACTGTTGGGGCACTGAAAAATCAGAAATAAATTATATAATATGAATTAAAATATATCAAAATTTGTGGAATGCAGCAAAAAGCAGTGTTTAGAGAAAAATGTATTATTTTAAGTGATATTAGAAAAGAAGAAAGGATAAAATTCATGATCTAAAATTCCACTTTAAGTAGCCAGAAAAAAAAATATTAGAAACTGACCATACTAAGTGTTGGAGAAGATGTTAAAGAATAAAATTGGTGGCAATTATTTATTTTATTACTTATATTTTAAGTAGAGTTCATCCTCTTTAAGCCGGTAGCTGCTGGGCACTCACAAACTTCTGTGTCTGGCCACTGAAGCTAAACAGGAGTGAAGGAAAGAAACTTTTCAGAGGGTCCTAGCAGGTGATTGGCTGGAAATGAGAAAGCCCAAACGGGGCTAATCCCAGCCTGCCAGTGCTGGTGGGTCAAGAAATTTCCATGCCCAAATCCCCAGGATGATGATAAGGTGATGCCAGACCTCTGCTCAGTCCTCCACAAAATCTGGTGGAAATTTTAAATGATATGCCAGTGAAAATGCAATATGGTACAAACTCTTTGGAAAGCTTTTCCTTTTCTCATTAATCTAAATACGTGCTCATCATTTAACTCAGCCATTCCACCTCTTATTTATCTAAAATAAATGAAGACATATCAACAAGAATTGTGCATGAATGCATAACATGTACATGAATATTAATAGAAAATGTATTCATAGTAGCCCAAAACTGGAAAAAAAATTGCAGTACAATGTAAAAATAAATCTTGTATTATTCCAGTGGAAATACCAATACGGTAGTGATACCTAATCAATTCTTAGAATGCATTAAAATATGGATGATTTTACAAACATATTATTGAGTGAAAGAAGATATAGACTTCTTATAAAAAGTATATAATTACACTTGTATGGAGTCCAAACCATCTGTAACATAAGAAGTCAAAACGGTGGTTAATCTTTAAGAAAGCAGTTAGTAAAGGGGTGTGAACACACTTCTGGAATTCTAGTGATATATATATTTTTTTTATTTGGGTGCTAATTAAAGGACTCTTTTATTTTGTAAAAATTCATTGTGCTATAAACCTATGATTTGTGTTGTGTTTTCTATATTTTAAATTATACTAAAAGTTATAGGATTTCAGAAAGGGTCATATGAACTTGAGGTGAAACTCGGCTTTAGTTTATCTTTTCAAAGTTGATTGTAATCACATTTTCTCATAATACAATGCTTGGACACTTGTAGCCATACAATGAATTTCATTCATTGTTGTTTCAATAATGAAATTCTGAGTGAGTGGGTGACTATTATACATAAAACCAAGTTTAGTATTTATGATTATTTTTCACAAAAATAAAAATTTAATGGGAATAACATCACTCTAGGATGATCAGAGCAATATTTTTAATGTATTAAATTTTAATATGTTAGGATAGATAATCAAACATATAGAGATTTATTTTGCACAACTACTCCTCAGTTAATTATTTTTCAACACAGCAGCTCTTGAGAAGTTAAATCATTTATTGAGAATGGCTTCTTTTCCCAGTATAATAAATCTTTCATCCTAAAACATACTAAATACACTATAAGAAATAATATTTTCACATGACGATTTCAGGCAATGAAACACTCATCAATTTTCATGACATGATAGTTTATATTCAGAGCATGTCATATGGAACAAAATTGAATTGGGCTCCATTCAATATTCAGCAATTCCAATGTGCTTTTCTTTAGATATGATAGGTGAGACGGATGTAGAGGTAGGATCATCTATAAATATTTGCCTGTTCTCCATATGTGTTATTTCTACTTGTCTTGAAGTGCCCTTATGTTTGTCCTTAACTTGGCTCCAAAAGTGCTTTAACTTTATATATAAGTATAGGTTGAGTACGAGATAACTGTAAGTTTGTAAAGTCAGTAAAATTGGTGAAGAAAATGTATCAGAACAAGTGAATTTACTTTCAAAATGATTTTCTTACAAACATTCTCTGCTAGTCACCAGACGCTGTATTACATGTCCTGTTTCTGCAGGTATAAGATGCATTCATTATATTACATGTTGTATACTAACTACTGTGTTTTATTTTCAACTTGTTACTTATCACTTCTATAAACTTATTGTTTATTAATGTAATTTTCTGCCTATAAAAATTGTGTATCTTGGGTTAGGTTGGACTATATCATATTTTTCTCATTGAATGAAAATACTTTTTTTATGTCATGACTTTTTCACTTAGCAGCAGGATTTTTAGAAATAGATTGAAGTGAAATAAGCAAGAGCTGAATATGCATGGTCATCTAAGAAGACCAGTAGCTTTAATTACAAACAAAATTCTTAAGGAACTATCTCTACAGACAAAATACTTTTTTCCTAATGCTAGTATCCACTATCACAAATTGGTAGTTCTTCTTGCTTCCTACATTTCTTCATAAATCCCTTTCATGTTCCCAAATTTGACATATTCAAAAATAAACTTATGATGTGCATTCTCAAAAAGCAAAGTCTCCCTCTTTGGGATTTTTACCTTATTCGATAATCTCAAATTCATTTAGCATCTTAAAAATAATGATCAGTCCTCACTTTCTCCTCTGTAAAATGCTTTTCTCAAAGTGTTTTGTTTGTTCGTTTTTCATTTTTAATGTCCACCAGCATTTCAGACAACATTATGAATGAGCCTGGCTTTCTTTCGATTTGTGGATGCACATTTAATATGCACATACTCAACAGCCAACATTTACCTGTGTTAATACAATGTTCCTTGTTCTCTGAGAAGTTACAATCTAGTGAGGTAGAGTGGTCCTTGCTTTCTTCCTCTCAGCGTACTACTTTTTCCTTCATTAGCATGCTCATCAGCAGAGAGTTAGAGTTATCGTTCCTTCATCATTATTAAAAACCTCTTGGGCATGTGTCCAGGAAAAGCCAGCATTTCGATTAAGTATCCATTTATTACAAAACAATGGAATACATTTTGCTCATCGAAATCTCTGTTATCAGTGGGAGGATACAGTGATGAATAAAATGTAGGATCTGCCCTCAAGGAATCAGTTATCTATCATTAAACAAATGCTTAAATAAAATGTGAGAGAGTCAGCACATTACTCTGTGGGAATATTTTGGAGAAACCTCTAAACTTGTCTTTGATGGGACAGAGAAGGAAACTCTGGAGGAGATGAATTTTAAGCTATGGATTCTTCTGAGTTATCTAGTGAAAAATTGAGGGAAATAAGCTTCACTTAAAAAAAAAGTGGCAGGAACTAAATTAAAAAAGAGAAGACTGTTCTGTTTCTCTTCTCCCCTTTATCTAGAATTATAGATGCTGTTTATTAATTATCCAACATTTAACACCTGTTCATCCTCCCTTTCTAACAGTAACTAGATTTTTTTTTTTTTGGCCAGTGATCTCCTTCCTCAAAACAACACAGTGAAAGGTGACTCTACCTCAAGCTTCTGGGTCTGGAATTTATACATTTAAGCCAGTTACCACTTTCCAAACATCTGTCTTGTGAGTTAAACCTTGCAATCACAGTGAACATCATTTAGAATCTCCTTATGGAGGGGGTGATGGGCAAATGTGGAATTACTGTAATGATTTGTCCACCATTGCAAATCAGCCATGGAATGAAGCTAACACTGATAGGCAGAAGGGAAAACAGAAAGTAATTAATTCTAGCCTCTTGATCAAATGAAATTTAAAGACAAGCTTACCTCTAGACTTCCAGTGGTGTGAGCCAATAAATTAATTCTTTTGTGTTGCATGTTGAGTTTTCTGGGAAGCAAACTTTTAAATGGATTAACCTGAAAGAACTGTATTAGGGAATACTCTTAGAACTTCACCTATGAAGGGAAGGAGGGAAACAGGATGAGGCAGAGGAAGAAACTATGGCTACAATGCTAATTGCTGACTGCTCTGAACTAGGGCTATTCCTCCAGAGCAGTCCTGAGTTAGGAAAAGGGGCAGAGTATTTATAACTCTGAGCCAAGTGATATGGAGGCCCTGGAAGGTGGTGTGACCTTGAGCACAACAGCTCTGTCAGACAGGAAATCTCACTTTCCCAAAGCATCCCTAGCAATGGAGAAACAAAGTCCTTCTGCCTAGGTGGTATATCAGAATGACCGCTACATTGCTAAAGCCAGTTTGTGTTTGGCTCTCTTTTAGTAGCTGCGAAACACAGGCATCCCACTGATACAAGGAGACACTATAATTGGAGGAAAGGCCAAATATATATGGCCTTGGACAAGTTAAGTAACCTACCTGAATTTCCTTTTTCATTATAAGATTTTTTTTCAAATTAATTAATAAATTACTCAGCACATTGTTTGTCATCAGTAAGAGTCCTTTTTGTATTTCCTTTCTCTGTGTGTGTGTGTGTGTGTGTGTGTGTGTGTGTGTGTGTGTGTGTGTGT